>CM040119.1:95526659-95994159 GCA_022559845.1 Amorphophallus konjac
TATGCCTCATGCTAATGAATTCGCAATCACATTTCATGACTTTTGGATCTCGGTCTTAAAACGAGCGTCATATGTTAATGCATGACCCATATATTTTGATCTTGATCTAACATCTTGCTTTATCATGCTTTTCAGGATGAAAAATCATGGTTGATCTTTATGGGATTATGGTAACATTTAATCAATTGTTTCCCATTGATTTGATGGAGATTTTAGTTATTTTTCAAACTCAAACTATATTACAGTCTTCACCATTTTCAATCCAACCGTTGGATCTCCCCTCTAAAAATTATATGTTGTAGCGCTGGGAGTCCTCTTTCCAATGCCTCCAGTCTTGTTTCGATCGGAGTTCGGAGCTAGGAGAATTAATTCCTGTCGCCGAAGCGCGCATAGCTGTTTTTTGTGTAATCTGCCTGAAAGGGTCGACCCCTGGGGTCGACCCATGTAACCCAGAACCAGCTGTTTGGGTTCTGGGAATGCGAGGGTCGACCCCTGGGGTCGACCCCAGTAAAATAGAACACAAAACATGTTCTGTTTGGTTTCTGGAAGCCCGTGGGTCGACCCCTGGGGTCGACCCCTGTAAAATAGAACACAAAATCAGTTCTGTTTGGCTTCTGTTTGCCCGAGAGTCGACCCCAAGGGTCGACCCATTCTGGTCGAACCTCGAGCCTCTCTTTTTGACCACCGTTTTCTTGCTCCGAAAGTCCTACCAATCACATCCTAATGCCCTATATCACTCCCTAATTCGTGGATCTGGTCTCCAAGTTGTCCCTTGACCATTCTAAGCTTATAAAACATCCTATTGGAGTGAAAACCCTAGGGAGATGGCTGAAAACTATTCTTTGGTGTGCAGGTTCGGAGTTGAAGCTTCCAAGCCCTCTTCCACCTTGCTCTGAAGCTGAAATTGAAGGGAAGAAGCTTGAATCAAGGCCCAAGATCATATACAACTGAAGGCAGCATCTGAAATCAAGATCCAACCTCTGTTCGTGTTGCATCTCTTCAAAATTGCTTCAAGAACGTTCTTCATCCTGTAGAAGCATTTCATGAGGGAGTAATCTTGATCTTTCACTTCTATATCTTTTGTTTGAGATTGTTCAAGGTTTTGAATGGGCATCTAAGATGTGTAATAATCATTTACATGTTCTTTGTTCACTCTCTCTTGCATATATATATGAGCTACAATCTTTGTGATACAACATCTCTAATGCTCATGTATTCTTTTGTATAGGTGAAGAAGAGGGGAATCTCTAAACCATTCAAGTCTATATTCTTGTTTGAGATTAGCTTAAAGATTGAACTCATTATGTCTATCTACTCTTTCAGGTGAAGAGAGGAGATTGGAATAAGGAAAAGAGAAGCGGCTAGAGGAGAGGAAGAAGATGATGTCAAGATTATGATCATCCATCAACGAGCAAGGAGAATCAGATTTTGATGAAGAAGGGGAGCCTTATACTTGATGCATTCTTCTAGTTTACATCTATAGAATTTGTGTGGAAGCTCATAGCATATATTTGTGATTGTTACATATACATTTGACAGATATTTTGTGTGGGTGTTCGGAGAAAGGGGTCTCCAAGTGTGTGTGTGGTCTCTTGTGTGTTGATCTGTGCGGAGTATATCCGCGTGTGTTGTTGGGAGTTTTCTCCCGTGTGGTTGTGTAGGCCTTGTCCTACGTGTGTGTCGACGGAGTTGTGTCTCCATGTGAAGTATTCTGTTCGGGGTGTGTTCCCCAACGTTGTGGGTGTGTGGGTGTGTGTGTGCTGCTGTGGCAGCAGTTTGAGGCAAGGCCTCGTGTGTGTGTGTTGCTGCGAAAGCAGTGTGTGTGTGTTGGGGTTCGTCCCCGTGTTGCTACATTTTGTAGCGTGTAGTGAAGCCTCACCGGTTTGGTGAGTGGTGGACGTAGGGAACCCGTCGTGGTCCCGAACCACCTTAAAAATCCCCGTGTCCTGTGGTTTGATTCTTGTGATTGTGTGTTCACTATCATATCTGTTTGTGCTATTGTGTGAGCTCGGCGAGATTGAGTGAATCCAGTTTAAACTTGTTTAGATTAATTTCCTCAATCCTATCAATCTGGTAAATTCCGCTGTGTGCTAGTTTGTGTTTTTAATTGGACATAGTTTTTAGCAGAAGGATCTATTCACCGCCCCCCTCTAGATCTGTGTTCCTGCACTACGGGACCCAACACCCACAACCCACTAGGTTCCTTTCACACTAGCCCATGGGCTTGGCCCATTTAGAAATCCAATAGTCAAGCCCAACACTATTCTAGCCCATTACAAGACCTTGAGTCCATTAGCCCTTTACACACTATTACAACCCATTAATTATCCACAAGCTCCAAATTGGGCCCAACAATGCCAAACAAATGAGAAATGAAGGTGAAGGCTCGGCCGATGCGTCCACGTCCTCCGCGAGCTATCCGGGTCCCGCCGTGTCCTCATCCACCGGCATATATTACGGTGTGTGTCCTCACCAATTCTCCCCGGGTGGGAGGAACTCGACCCCGTCGAGTAAGGGTCCCGAAGCTTGAGCTCTCCGCGTGTGATCAAGGCATCATCTGGCGCGGGGCGTTCTCTCCAATGCACGAAGAAGTATTGGTAGGCTCCATTCCTGGTGGTGATCACATACTCATCCAGTATACAATCTATATGCTTGCGTTGAGGCTAGAAGAGGTGGACTCTCGGGTGGTGTGTCACTCACAACAAGAGGAGAAAGTCCAAAACTCACTAGGGATCACCGCGGGTTCCAATATGCAACCAGATCTGAAACATTGAACGTCGAACTGACACCATAGTCGCCTAGTAGTTCAATAATGTACGCATTCGAACCCACTTGTTTCTTGACTCGGAAAGGGTGGGAATCGCGGGCCTGGAGTTTTTTTACGGTCTCCAAGGGGAAACCGTTCAGGTATGACCCTGATCATGACGTACTCTCCCTTTTGAACTCACGGGCATGTAGCATGCATCAGCTAACTCCTTATACGTGCATGGCTGGCCTTTTATTGGAACATGACTTAATGCAAACCATATGCATGAAAGAAAAAAAACTGTAGAAACAAACAGACTCATATAGGACCCTAGACAAACCTGGACACCCATAGGTAATACTCGCAAACAAACAATGCAATCCAAAGTTGGGGGACTCCTAGACATCCTAACATGAACCTACTGATTTTCTAAATGGGGATTCAGAGGTTTGGGAAGATCACACCCAAGTGCACATTACCCTGGGACTGAGTACCTGGGTCTACAGCATGCTCTCCTAAAAGTTCATCAAAGAACTCCTCCTCGAGTTCTGGATCCGGCTCATAGCTGACCGGCACTAGCTCCAGTGTGGGATCGAGGACTAGAGTGTCTGAGATAACCAATGATTCCCGAGTGGGACACTTGGCCGCAAAGTGGCCAATTCCACCACACCTATAGCACTGGTCACGTGGCCCTGTGCTAGAAGATGCTCCACCAGTCATCGGCCCCTTTCCCTTGTCTTCTCGACGGGCCGGGAGTGGTGGGAGCTGGGGTCGGGTAGGCAATGCGGGCTGCTGGGATGTGGGGTGGGGAATGGTGCCTGAGGGCGAGGGGGAGGGTCCCTTGGAGGGAGAGGGCGAGGCCTGAGAGCAAAAGGGTCCTGGCGAGTGGGTTCCGGAGGACGAACCACTGAAAATCGACTATAGGGACTGGGCGTGGTACGAGGGTCGAACCCACGTTGATGGATGGTCCCCGGTCGCTAAACGGGAGTGAAATCTGACTCAAACTACTCTAACTCGAGAGCAACATGATATGGAGCCTCCAGGGTGGTCACATTGTGGCGAAAGAGTTCATACTAAAGGTGGGGTCGCAAACCACGATGGAAGCAGGAAACAGGCATCGTGCTCTCTTTCGAGACACCACATCGCAAAAAATACTCATCAAACTCCGCGATGTACTCGGACACGGACCGATCCCTTTGGTTGAGATTCTACCACCTATCAATGTGCCTTTGATAGTATGTGGCAGGAAGATACTTGGTTCAAAGTCTCTCCTTCATCTCATCCCAAGACTCAACATGGGGTTCTTGACGCTAATATAGCAAGCTCTCCACATTGCACCAATAAGTTTGTGCTTGCCCTAATAGCTTCATTTTAGTGAACTTGACTCTCCGAAGGTCCGTCATCCCGAACCACTCAAAGTACCGGTCCATACCGGCCTCCCAATCGAGATAGACCTTTGGGTCCAAAGACCCGTCAAAAGTGGGAGGGTCTGCTCGCACGGTCCGAAGGACTCTATCGTCCTCTTCATCTCTTGGCTGATGAAAGCCATGACGGCATCAGCCGTACCCCCCATACGCATTATCGGACCCATAGTCTTCTAGACCAAGGTCACGATGTGGTGGTTCGATGGCTCGGTGAGGGTCGGGCTGAGAAGCGGGTGCTGGCTGGTTTTGGGCCGCGGGAGCGGGCTGGACTTGGGCTATGGGAGCGGGTTGGACTTGGACCACCGCGGGAGGTGGTGCGGGTGGGCCCTGGGCTGCTCCAGGAGGGTCCCCGTGTGACATTCTATCTAACCGTCCAACTAGATCTTGGACAGACCTGTCGGAGGTCTCCATGCATCCTTCCATGGCCCTAAGGCGACCATCCATATTATCGGAGAAATTCCGAAAGGTAGCCTCGGATTGGTCCAATCGAGCCATAATGGCCATCATTGCCTCATGTAAGGAGTGGAAGTCTCCCAAGATGGCATCCCGTGGGTTAGCCATAGATGCGGGGTGATGGTATTGGGTACCACGTCGGGGGGGCATGCAAAGACACGAAGGTTAGAATGCACTACTAGAAACCTAGACTTAAACCGATATCCGATACCTGGCGGAGTCCGGGGATCCGAAGATCCTCTCACGCGAGTGAATCACCTCCCCGATAGATGTAACCTAACGGTCGGGCGACACCATTTGATATACCTAATATTGGAATGCAATGCAATCTTGGACTTAGATGACCCTAGACTTAAACCAACGCTCTGATACCAAATTGATGCGGGGCGGACACGCGACCGGGCTAAGACGTACGACAGACTCTATGTGCGGCCAGCACTAGCACGCTAAGGTAAGCCGGGCGGCTGACTACCGTGGCGTTCTCCAGGTGGAGATGTCTCTCAACAAGAACTCTAGCTAGCCCGACGATCGTCCCTTGCGAGGGAAACGTGGGATCACAGCGGTTAAGGAACCACTATCGCCTAGGGTGGTGCAGTCCGAGCTCGGTGCTCGACTAGAGCTAAGGAACAGGCACTCTCAACTCACAATCACGGTGATTTGTAGCTAATTATCGGCCCTAATCTCACAAGCGCAGCATGATAGAAAATATACTAAATCAGAAAATGTGAGTATAGGAACGAGCACGTACCTCCACGATTAGTGCGTGGGGAAGAAACCCCGGCCGAACCCGACAACCCCGATACACAAAAATGATTAACGGTTACAATTCCAGAAATAGGGCCCACTCCTCGCAGGGGATAACAGGCTACAACGCTATTTTTTGGGGCTGTTGGGACTAGGGTGGACAGGCAGCACTCGGGGTAGCCGAGGAAGGCGGTCGGGGTCGATCCGGGCGACGATCGGGTACCGATCCGGTTCTGCCCACGTTGGTCACCCTGCGGAGCGATCTTTCGGAGGCTGGTACGCATAGATCCAGGGTCCGATCGCAGTTCCATTTATTGGAGAACATCGGTGACAGGATGATGTTTCTCTGCTTCGAAGCGCGTGATCAGATCTGTCCAGATCTTGGTGCAGCAACAAAGGTTCTCATCTTCTGGTTCTGCACATACAGAACTGCACAGAAAGGTAAAGAATTATAGGAAAAATGGCTCCCGTTGTCGGAACGAGGCGCCGTTTGTTGCTGATCATTTGCAACGTCCAGTGGAAGGATCTGACCTAGGGGTTTGGTCAGATCAGCAAAGGGGATGGCAGGGCAGCTTATGGAAGTTGACTCAGCTTCTGGATCGGGTCTGCACAGGGAGGTCTGCGCAGTCCCACGAGAATATCCGTCACGGCCAGCACAGACCTCGGATCGGCACGAAATAAGCGGCAACGCGAAGGGGACTCAAAATTCTACGGTCACTTTGAAGATCAGCTCCAGAACGAGTGAGAGTAGACCTGGAGAAATTCAGGATCAGGAAACTTAGAATCAGGACAGCAAGCTCAGGCAGATCTGCGCGACTTCAAGAAATGAATTGTTGCCGGCGATCTAGAGCTCCGATCGACGTGAAACCACCTCTGAAATTTTTATGACTTGTAGAAGCTTCATTGATAATTTTTGTGGAACCAGATACGAAGGGAATAGGGAGAATAGAGGGGCGAGTCACACGCCCAAATTAATCCCGTCACAGGATTTGGCCAAGGGCATCACACCCCATGGAAAGAAGAGAATCACTCTCTTAATACACTTTTCTTTCACAAATTCTTCATTAGTTCCACTAAGAACACTATACATGTGTTTAAATAGAGGTAAGGCAAGGGGAGGGGGCTGGGACATATGTGGGAGCTGTTGTGCCCCTTAGGCACAAGCATGTGCTATGTTGAATTTATGATAGCAATGCTGTTTTGTTTTGATGATTACAACACAGTGAGTGCATTATGATATTATGTTTTGTTTTGATGATGGCATGTTGATTTGAATGCTTAAGTGTGTTATATCTGATTTAGTCTGTGGAGATTGCATGAGTGTGCCATGTTTCATATCCTTGATGGGTCGACTCCCTCAGACTATCCATCTTATTTAGTGTCTCATGCAGCGTCAACGCTGTGAGAGCATTCTCAAGTCTGCAGCGTCAACTCTATAAGTCTATTGTCTCAGCCACCGTCTCATTCAGCGTACGCTCACAAAGTCTATACATTCACTGTAGCTTGCTCAGCTGAAGTATGTATATCCATCATCTCATGAAGTGTGTACATTGCATCATATCATTAAAGTCTGCACATTGGCTAAGTGTATACATCGTGTCCGTCTCAGTCAGCGTCTCATTGGTGAAGTCTGTACACTCACCAACTGAACTTCAAAGTCCATACATTGGCATTCAGACTAGCAAGTCTATATAGCATCCGTTGTCTAGAGTCTCTTGAAGTCTGTACATCGGACTGCTTGCAAAGTCTGTACAATGACCGTCTTCCTTAGCGTCTTGATCCTCCAAGTCTATACAGGCTTCTGTTTTACAAAGTCTGTACATTGGTCTCAGACTCCAAAGTCTATACATCGCCTATTGACTACAAAGTCTATGCAGAGCTCAAGAGTTCGAAGTCTATACACTAGACTATAGCAGACCCGAAGCCAAGTCCATACATCGGACTGTTCATGATTTCATTGGTAGAGTCTGTACATCAGACGCGCATGCTCGTCTGTCCCCCCGGATGCTCTCCTGGGACCGAGTATGCCCTCCAGTGACTGCTAATGCTTCCCTAACTTTGAGGATGCTCCCCTGGAGCAGCGATTGCTCCCCAGAGACAGCATGTGCTCCACATGCTCCCCTGACGCTGGTGATGTTGTCCAGAGGCCATAGATGCTCCCCTGAGACTTCATATGCTCCCGTGCGAGAACGCACTAGTCTCTGGGTATTTAAAAGAATTGTATTACATGCATTCCCTTTCACTAAGTCTGTACAATGCATGAGCTTTCACTTATATGAAGTCTATATAACGCAGTTCTTCTGATAAGTCTATACAGAGTTGTTATTTAATCTGATCATCCGATACTCTGGCTGAAAGGGATTCTCTACTGAGATTGCTGACATGGCTCGTGATCCCAGGAGGACGAGGTGACCAGATGCTGCCACGTGGATGGAAGCACCTCGAATTTGGAGAATTCCTTGGGCGGGAAAACGTGGAAGCCACATGCCCTTATCCACCTGCTGCTGTTATATATATCAGTCTTCATCTTCTGTAAAGGCTGATCGAGTGTGGCAAGTCTATACAGTGAGACTAAGTCTGAAGCCGCAGCCACTGAGATCCAGAGAAGAAAAGCAGAGAAGAAGATACAGAGAGAAAAGAGAGATGTGTTGAGAGAGTTCGAGAAGAGAGAGATGAGTTGAGAGGAGTCTATTGAGAGGTTGTAAGTCAGTCTCTTGGTTCAGAAACCAGAGCTGACTCTGCTCATACTTGAGCTACATTTGTCTGGTTTTCTTCATTTCTTTTGTTTCTATTTTTATTGCTTTCGATACCTTTGTTCAGTAAGCTGTGTATCAGCGGATGCAGTGGAGGTTTCCATTGGACAGGTAAAGCTGTAATCCTCAGCTGGCGAGACTTGGTCTCGGACGGGTTAAGCTGTATTTCCCTAGCGGTTTGCAGAGGTGTATCCTCTGGACAGCAAGCTGTGTTGCTCAGCGGGCAGTGGAGGATTCCACTGGACAGCAAGCTGTGTTGCTCAGCGGTTTGTAGGCCAAGCTGTATTGCCCAGCGGACGCAAGCTGTGTTGCGCAGCAGTAAGCCATACTCGGTTGAGTGTGGGGTTGACGTAGGTCATTGACCGAACCACCTAAAATCTTGTGTGCATTGTGTTTGTGAGTTTGCTCTTACTGAATCTCTTGATTATCTTCACAGATCACTTGTGTTTTTGCTAAGTTTAGACACTCGAGTTAGTGTTTTAGTAGATCTGCCTTTATTCCGCATTTGAACCTACAACTGGTTTTAAATTAGGCTGTAAATCTATTCACCCCCCTCTAGATCCACACTTCGTGGAGATAGACTGCGTCCATCTAACTTCAACACTTGGTATCAGAGCCTAACTCTTCTACAGGGACTCATCACCCGAAGAGGAAAGGCAAGATGGATGTTCGAGGGATGATTGCTGAAGGTCACTCAACTACAAAGCCCCCGTACTTCGATGGATCCAACTACGCATACTGGAAGAACCGTATGCCGGTCTTTTTGAGGGCTAAGGATTACGAGCTTTTGAAGGTAGTCAGCAAGGGACCTTATAAGCTGTCCCCGAATGAGGAAGTCTGGACCAAGGAGGAAATCAGAAGGTCCACGCTCTACTGGAGTGCAATCAACGCAGTCCAATGTTCTCTACATCCCACTGAATTTTCTTGAGTATCAGCCTACAATTCAGCTAAGGAGATGTGGGATGCACTGGAAGCAATTCATGAAGGGACTTCTAAGGTTAGAGAGACGAAGGCCAATTTGCTTGTGTCTGAATATGAAGCCTTCAAGATGAAACCCAACGAGACCATCAAGGAGATGTATGCTAGATTGACAACTATTACTAATGGCCTTAGAGGATTCGGGAAGAAGTATTCTGAGTATGATATAGTCAGGAAGATCTTGCGATCCTTGACTTCAATTTGGCACACCAAGGCCACCGTCATGGAAGAGTCAAGAGATCTGCACAATACAAGGGCAGATGAGCTAATTGGATCTCTAATGGCATATGAGATGAATCTGCCAAAGGTAGATGAAGCTGAAGAGAAGAGGAAACCGATCGCACTGAAGGCTGGTGCTAGCAAATCTAGCAAATCAAACCGATCCAGCTCTAGCAGATCATCATCCGAGGAGAGCTTGAATGAACAAGACATAACTCATACTGAGATGGCTATGATGACTAGAGAGTTCAGGCGGTTCCTCAGGAGAGAAGGAGGACAATTCAACCGAAGGAACCATAGTGGCGGCCGGCAGGACACAAGGTATAAATCTAAACCTGCAAATCAATATGGAACTTACGTGTGTTACCAATGCAGGAACTCTGGCCATCTGAAAGCTGACTGTCCGGAGAACTAGAAGCACAAGGACAAATCAAATAGAAAGAACACGAAAGGAAGAGCCATGATCAGCACATGGAGCGATGAGGATGAAGGTTGTCTGAGCAATACTTCGAACAGTGAAGTTGAAGCTGAAAAACCCATCTGTCTCATGGCAACTAGCTCTGAAGATAGAGAGGAAGATTCAGATGAGGTAACTTCTCCATTTAATAATTTTACTATTGTTGAGTGGGTAGATGCCTATCATAAACTAGCTGATCAAGCAAATGATATTAGAAGGGAAAATAGGCATCTAAACAGAAAAATCAATTCCATGCAAAATGATACCTCATTGTCTGATAAAATTGCATATCTTGAAGCTGAGAATAATAAACTCAAACTCACATGTTCTGAATAAGAGGAAATCAAGAATGAGTTAAAAACTTCTAGGGAAGAGAATGTGAGGTTAGAAAAGGAAATTGATGAATGGAAACTGAAAATTCAAAAATATGAGAGTGAGATGAAGCTGGTGAATGAGAAATATGAAGCTGTCCAAATTGTGAATACTGAACTTAAGAAATCTGTTGAAGATATTCAAAAGGACAATGAGGACAAGCTTAAGACCATTGAGAAAATGACCCAAGGTACAGAGAATCTAAATGCTTTTTTAGGGTCAAAGGTTAATTTTAGAAAAGAGGGCCTAGGATTTAATTCTACTGCAACAAAAACATTTGGGATGAAAACAATTTCATTTGTTGCTCAAAAAGAAAAGGGACCTCTAATTAGCATGAACTCAACCATTTCAATGAACAAAACTGCTAATCAGAAAAAGCCCAGTGCTGAGGAGAAGGGCAAACAAAAGGTTAATGAGCCTAGTAGAGCCAGCACATCCAAGCAAAATCCCAAGGCTCAATCACAGGTTAGAGGTCAACCTAAACAGTCCTATAAACCCCATGTCAAGGCCACCAAGTCTCCACCATCACCATCACCTCTGAAGAAGACCCAATACACACCCATGAATAGGTCAACAGGGTCCAAAGTACAGGGGAGACAGAATGCTGCCAGGAGTCAACCCAATTATTTCTATCAACCCAGAGCTCAGACTTACTACAATGCACAGCCAACCTATTTCAATAGGTCAGGTTGGACTAGAACTCCGGGAAGGTTTACAGGTCTTGCATATCAGGCTGCACAATATTATAGACCTTACACTAGAAATTGGGTTAGTGGGTATGGCAACTGGTCACCTAGAAATATGCATTATTTAAGTCAGCCCAGGAACTACTATGGCCAAAACTTCGTGAACACACCCTGGCCAAGGCACTGGCAAAGAAACAACACTATCAATAATTATGCTGGTGTAAATAAGAAGAAAAATAACAAAAAGAAAAGGAACAACAATAGAAAGAAATCTGTAGGATCCACTGAACAAAATTCTTTCAAACAAATGTGGATACCAAAAAGTCTGCTATCTTGCTTTACTTCTATTCCATCTTCTCTGGAGCCCAATCAGACTTGGGTTCCAAACTCATTTACCTGATTGTGTGTGCAAGTATGTCTGGCAGCCAAGGACAAATCTGTGGTACTTGGATAGTGGTTGCTTCAGGCATATGACAAGAGATAAGGCCATAAATTCAAAAGCTAAAAGAGATTGGAGGCCTTGTCAACAATCTTATGGAACACTAAGGGTAAAAATAAATCAGTCAGGTAAAGCAGGTAAGTGACTTATCTTTAGAATTGAATTGAGAAAGTAATGTCGATTTGATTGGTTAATTTCTAACTTTCTCTTCTTGTCTAGCTGATCAGTCTGCATTCCAGACTCAGCTACTGAATTTAAATTCTGCACAAAAGCTGATGATTATCTTCTCTTTGCATGTTATTGCACTGTGTACACTGAATGCTAGAAACTGAATTATCTTGAAAAGTTGATTGCTCCCGAATGATGCTCTCTAATGAATAAACTCTCTGCTGGTTTTGTGAATGCTGGATGTTGCAATAGACTCATGATCATGCATGACATTCATATCTTTGTGATCATCATTGTATATCATTTAGTCATGAATGTGTCTAAAATCACATGCATATAAAACTGCTTTGAACTGCATTTTTCTGCATAACCGTGGTATACTAAATAGTAAGCTACTAAAGGGTAGGGAAATATGTCTGGAGGTTATTACCATGTGTGAGATGGTCCTTGAGACCAGGTTCTCGGCCTAGTACCATGGGTTATATTGATTGATAGGGCAGTCTGAATGAGCATGAATTTCAAAATCTTTTGTTCAGTTTTCAGAGAAAACATTGCATGTATTCAGGGGGAGTTCGTTGAGTCTTTGCATGCCTTTGCATATCAGTCATTCATGACCTATGCATAAGCTCTCTCTCATTTAATTCTTGCCATTCATTAGCAAAATTGCATGCATATAGACAGGGGGAGTACTGTTAGAAATTCAGAGTGGTCATCAATTCTATTGAATCATTTCATCCTTGACTCTAAATGATTGAGTCTGACTTATGGCAATCTGTTAGTAAGTTCTGATTTCTAAGCAATAGAAAACAGACTTCTTCTCTTATAAGAATTTTAAATTGCTTAAAGACTGACTTAATGGTTTAAATTTTATAATCATTGAAGTTTAAAGATTGCAATCAGTAAATAAGAAAGCTGAAAATTGATAAAACTCTCAACCCCTTTCTTATTTCATGTCAGTCAAAGCTAATCATATCTGAAATCTGAAAACTCATCTGAAATCATGTTAGAGAAGGTAAGTATGTGTATTGTTCTTAAACAAGTCACTCTGAAACATATAAAGGACAGCTAAGAAAGATATTGAAAAAATATTAAAAATCATTGAAAATTAACATTGGCAGAGCAATGACTGGTAAATCACTGAGAAACTGAGTGATCCATCAAAGAAGTGGACAACACTCATGTCATGAAGTGTATCAGCTATATCTGTATAATATGATCAAAACAGTAGGCTGGTTTCACTGAGTACCTGAGGGTAACTGGCGTCTGATAAACGTGTACCCTCACATAAAAAGGTGTAAATCAGTTCTGTTGAATTTGATCATAGGCAAAATTGTCCATCTTGTTGAGTATCTAGGGGTATTGGCGTCTGATAAACGTATACCCTTACGCAGAAAGACTTATGGTACCTGAATGCCATAAATGAACTAATATTGATAATGATGTTCCTTCAAAAGAAAATTCATGGATGTCAATTTGTTTATTTTCAATACATGACCTAGCATCTCTTAACAACTTTTAATGAGTATACGAAAGTAGGATATTTTGAAACTGAATCCTTCATGCAAGTGTGATTCTGGTTTATTATTTTATCATGCACAGCCAACTTATCCATTGATTGTAGTGCATGAACTCAAAATTTATAACCTTTAAACAAGACTTCTATCTGAAAGTAGTTTCTAAATTCATATGACTGAAGACTCTGTGCTTTAGAATGCTTATTCCTGAACTACTTGTTCAGAATGCCAGTCAGATGATTTCTTGATCTTTCCCTTTGTATATCTGATTTCTTGAACACAATATCCCATTTCATAGGGGGAGAATTCATTTAGGGGGAGTCCTATCTTCAGGGAGAGTTTCTTGTTCTAAGGGTATTTGCATTCATATTGCCATATTGTACTCATGTTCATACTGCTTTTCTCTTTTTGATTATGTCAAAGGGGGAGAAAATTTTATGTGTGACTCACAGTCACAGTGTGTTGCCAACATCAAAAAGGGGGAGAATGTTGTGCCCCTTAGGCACAAGCATGTGCTATGTTGAATTGATGATAGCAATGCTGTTTTGTTTTGATGATTGCAACACAGTGAGTGCATTATGATATTATGTTTTGTTTTGATGATGGCACATTGATTTGAATGCTTGAGTGTGTTATATCTGATTTAGTCTGTGGAGATTGCATGAGTGTGCCATGTTTGATATCCTTGATGGGTCGACTCCCTCAGACTGTCCATCTTATTTAGTGTCTCATGCAGCGTCATCGCTGTGAGAGCATTCTCAAGTCTGCAGCGTCAACTCTATAAGTCTATTGTCTCAGCCACCGTCTCATTCAGCGTACGCTCATAAAGTCTATACATTCACTGTAGCTTGCTCAGCTGAAGTATGTATATCCATCATCTCATGAAGTGTGTACATTACATCATATCATTAAAGTCTGCACATTGGCTAAGTGTATACATCGTGTCCGTCTCAGTCAGCTTCTCATTGGTGAAGTCTGTACACTCACCAACTGAACTTCAAAGTCCATACATTGGCATTCAGACTAGCAAGTCTATATAGCGTCCGTTGTCTAGAGTCTCTTGAAGTCTGTACATCGGACTGCTTGCAAAGTCTGTACAATGACCGTCTTCCTTAGCGTCTTGATCCTCCAAGTCTATACAGGCTTCTGTTTTACAAAGTCTGTACATTGGTCTCAGACTCCAAAGTCTATACATCGCCTGTTGACTACAAAGTCTATGCAGAGCTCAAGAGTTCAAAGTCTATACACTAGACTATAGCAGACCCGAAGCCAATTCCATACATCGGACTGTTCATGATTTCATTGGTAGAGTCTGTACATCAGACGCGCATGCTCGTCTGTCCCCCCGGATGCTCTCCTGAGACCGAGTATGCCCTCCAGTGACTGCTAATGCTTCCCTAACTTTGAGGATGCTCCCCTGGAGCAGCGATTGCTCCCCAGAGACAGCATGTGCTCCACATGCTCCCCTGACGCAGGTGATGCTATCCAGAGGCCATAGATGCTCCCCTGAGACTTCATATGCTCCCGTGCGAGAACGCACTAGTCTCTGGGTATTTAAAAGAATTGTATTACATGCATTCACTTTCACTAAGTCTGTACAATGCATGAGCTTTCACTTATATGAAGTCTATACAACGTAGTTCTTCTGATAAGTCTATACAGAGTTGTTATTTAATCTGATCATCCGATACTCTGTCTGACAGGGATTCTCTACTGAGATTGCTGACATGGCTCGTGATCCCAGGAGGATGAGGTGACCAGATGCTGCCACGTGGATGGAAGCACCTCGAATTTGGAGAATTCCTTGGGCGGGAAAACGTGGAAGCCACGCGCCCTTATCCACCTGCTGCTGTTATATATATCAGTCTTCATCTTCTGTAAAGGCTGATCGAGTGTGGCAAGTCTATACAGTGAGACTAAGTCTGAAGCCGCAGCCACCGAGATCCAGAGAAGAAAAGCAGAGAAGAAGATACAGAGAGAAAAGAGAGATGTGTTGAGAGAGTTCGAGAAGAGAGAGATGAGTTGAGAGGAGTCTATTGAGAGGTTGTAAGTCAGTCTCTTGGTTCAGAAACCAGAGCTGACTCTGCTCATACTTGAGCTACATTTGTCTGGTTTTCTTCATTTCTTTTGTTTCTGATTTTATTTCTTTCGATACCTTTGTTCAGTAAGCTGTGTATCAGCGGATGCAGTGGAGGTTTCCACTGGACAGGTAGAGCTGTTATCCTCAGCTGGTGAGACTTGGTCTCAGACGGGTTAAGCTGTATTTCCCCAGCAGTTTGCAGAGGTGTATCCTCTGGACAGCAAGCTGTGTTGCTCAGCGGGCAGTGGAGGATTCCACTGGACAGCAAGCTGTGTTGCTCAGCGGTTTGTAGGCCAAGTTGTATTGCCCAGCGGACGCAAGCTGTGTTGCGCAGTAGTAAGCCATACTCGTTTGAGTGTGTGGTGGACGTAGGTCATTGACCGAACCACCTAAAATCTTGTGTGCATTGTGTTTGTGAGTTTGCTCTTACTGAATCTCTTGATTATCTTCACAGATCACTTGTGTTTTTGCTAAGTTTAGACACTCGAGTTAGTGTTTTAGTAGATTTACCTTTATTCCGCATTTGAACCTACAACTGGTTTTAAATTAGGCTGTAGATCTATTCACCCCCCTCTAGATCCACACTTCGTGGAGATAGACTGTGTCCATCTAACTTCAACAGGAGCAAGGGGAGGGAGAGGGGAGTTCGACCCTTTGACAAGGAGAGGGGAGGGGAGACCAAGGGGGGGACAAAGACTCACCTACTTTTGAAAATCAAAGGGGAGGGGAGACAAGGGAGCTACCAGATTTTGACATTAAGGGAGGGGAGTCACCATTAAGTAGGTGGCTGCCTCCCCTTGGACCAAGGAAGGGGGGCACCCCCTTCTAGAAGCCCACAACCCACTAGGTTCCTTTCACACTAGCCCATGGGCTTGGCCCATTTAGAAACCCAATAGTCTAGCCCAACACTATTCTAGCCCATTACAAGACCTTGAGCCCATTAGCCCTTTACACACTATTACAACCTATTAATTATCCACAAGCTCCAAATAGGGCCCAACAAGGCCAAACAAATGAGAAATGAAGGTGAAGGCTTGGCCAATGTGTCCACGTCCTCTGTGAGCTATCCGGGTCCCGCCGTGTCCTCGTCCATTGGCATGTATTGCGACGTGTGTCTGCACCAAAGAGATTCATGTCCTCATCAATTCCAGGCATTTTGGGTTTGGTTTAACTTAGTTTGTACATATAGAAGGTTCAAGGCATTAGAGCACTTGTCATTACGTGAAATGTCCTTAAACAAGTTCAATGCTCACTCTTGAAGGTTATTGATGGGGACATCACCCATGATTCCCTCTGGCTCGGGACATCCCTTCCTTTCGACGAGGGATAGGCTAGAGCTCCATGTCAAGTAGGCCCCCACAGCACTTTGGCAGATCACTTTGATGTATCTCTTGCTTTTTATTTGAGTCATTTTGATGTAATTTGTCTTTATTTGAGTCCAGTACCTTGGTTATGTAGTTATTTTCCTAAGTCTTATGGTCATCATGTGGGTTTTGGGCCCAATTGTTTGGGCTTGGCCCACCTGCGCCCCTTCCCCTTTGGTTTTGTGTAAATAGTCCAATTGTCAGGGACTTTTTGAAAATTTTGGGTTCCCTATAAATAGGGCCCCAACCCCCCCTTTTGAAGACTAATGAAAATTTGAGTTTAAGTCCAAAGAATACTTGTGAGCTCTCTCTCTCTCTCTCTCTTGAAGGGGGCGAACCCCTCTCTCTCTCCTCCCCTTCTCTCTCCCAATTTCGCCCCCCCCCCTCTCTCCTCCCTCCTTGCCACATCACCCCACCCCATTAAATACAACCCTTCACCTCCCAAGGCTCATAAACCCCCATTCACTCTCACCACTACCCAAGCAACCCTTCGTATTCCAAGGCAACCCTTCCACTTCCCTAGCACCCCTCCCTCTTCCTAAGCACCCCTCCCTCTTCCCCACACACCCCTTCACATCCCCTAGGGGATTTGAATCCCCTCCCCCACCTGGGTGCGCACCCCACCCCATTCACCCCTCCTATCCCTTGTGCGACCCCCCCTCTCCCTTGGGCTCCCTCTAACCCCCCAAGACCCCCACGCCCCCACTCCCTCTCTCCCCCTACTACCACCCCACCCTCTATCGCCCCTCCCCCTCCAAAACATCAGGCCCCCACCTGCAACAGCCTCCCTTCCCAAAACCCCTATCCCACCACCAAGAACCCCCTTCCTCCACCCTATTTTCTATGTACCAGTGAGCAATTGCAGAACAACAGAGCCACCCTCCTGTTGCAGTGCCAGCCTCGCCCACGTCCCGGCGTTCCAGGAGGTGTGCCATACATCGACGGAAAGTTCTCCCATCTAGCTTCACAGGTGAGGTGGTCTCACCCCTATCTGAGTTTGGAGCTCCCGTGGAGGCTCATTTTCGTCCGACTGCGCAACTGGGACCCGAGCAGGAATCAGAGCCGCAGTTCAGAAGCTACGAAGACCACACCAGAGCTCCCCTTGGCGCGCCACTTGGCCGGAGCTGAGTTCCACCAGTCGCCTATCCAACGCATCCAGCGGGGCACCAACTAAAGCCTGGAGCAGCTTGTTCCGATTTTTCTACTACATGGTCGCAGATCAGGTCAGTCGGGATCCGTCCAGACCCACTCCTACTCTTCTGGACATATCTCTCGACCCCGACCTCGTCTGGAGCCATTCTTTGTTGCTGAACGAAGAAGACTCGGCCACACTCGCGACCGTCCTAGCCCCACCTCGATCGGATCTCAGGAGCGATTGTGGTAATGTCGCCAACCTACTGCAACAATCTGGACTCCACCCGAACCCGAACCAAGCAGCACCGGTCCAGCCTCCACCACAGCCAACAGAGACACCCCGTGTAGCGACCCAGATCCCGGATACCAGATGTACCCGATAGAACTACCGAATACACGTGATACCACTAGGAACCCGCGAGGCCTCCCAAGAGCGGGAAAGCTCCAAAGGGAAAAAGGCATGTGTAGAGTACATTGAAGCCACAGAGATATAACAGAAGTAGTTAAATTTCATTAGATCGTTTTGGTAAAGTAGCAGAAATAAAATTACTTTTTAATTAACAGTTCAATTTTAACAATTATACACCACCAGAGTCAGCCCAAAGCTAAAGACAACAAGTCTAGCACAGTACAGTCGACTGAAAGGAAAGACGTACCGAGAAGTCGGGGGAAGCCCGACACAGGTACCAGCTGGCAGCAACAGCATGCAACGAGCACGCGCACCAGGAACCACGCGGAAGCAAACGAACAATGCCACCCCACCTGAAAAGTAGGGGTGAGCCACGTGTCACTGGCTCAGTAGAGGTCACGCGGATCCCCACTGAAAAACACGCAGTAACACGGAAGAACAACAGCAAAACAGCAGGTGTAGTAAAGCAGGAAAACTACACTACAAAGTTGTAAAACTACGCTACAAGCAGTAGTAAACAGACGGGAAGTAGGAGTAGGGAACAAGCAAGGAAGGGGAAGAACCCGCTCTAGACAAGCAGCGGCCGAACTAACCTCAGCACCCCAAACTACTCCAAGCAGCGACAGGAGGGCGACTCTAATCTAACAAAGTCAGAAGTTACCGATCTGTCGACGCAACACCAGGTCTAAGACGAAGACCTGCAAGAACAGACAAAAGGTCTAGAAAAGACCCACACAGACGACCGACAGACTTGACAACACGCACGATCAGAACATCGTGCACACTGCCCCACGCATGACCAGAACATCATGCATGTGACAGGACACTGACCTCGGGTGCAGCCACGGAAAGGCCAACCCGGAAAGGTCACGACGCGCAAGAAACGCGAAGAGCAGCGGAGAGCCACGCATCACAGACGGACGCACCTCCCCACCAGAGCAACGGCCAGCTGCGTCCACAAATGTCTTATGCTGCGCCACAGGTGTCTCTCCTACAATACCGCCGAAGCCACGGTAGAGTCGCAGACACCCACACAGAACCAAACAGCATCAAGTAACCAGTCAGGGTCACGCCCGTCGACGCATGTCCTCAGCCCCTTACCACGTGTGCACACACTGGCTCTAGCCTAAGCCAGGCACTCCATCTAGTTTTCTCCCTCGGTAGGACGCTACCGTTGGCTGGGAGCCCACGGAACTAGCTTACAAACCGTATCTCGGGAACACCCCTCCACCTCCACCAGGCGGATCGGCACTCAAAGGCCTAGGGCTAAAACAATCGGAGGCATACAAAACACAAAACTCCGAAACACAAGTGCTAGAGTACTGACAGGCAGACACGCTATCACACGTACTACGAAGCACCACTGGCAGTACGGAAACTGCCAAAAGACTCAGGACTAGGCAACTAGACCTACCACGTAACGATCCTGAGTCGAACGACTCAAGGGCAAGATCGTCACAGACAGCGGGACAAGCCGCCAATCGGTCTAATCCTAAGCCACAAGAAACGACACTCCGCAGAAAACAACTCACTGAGACCTGAGGGAACACCGAAGACCCTCAGACACGCCTGGACACGTAAACCAAGGTAAGACGATACCTCGAGGCATCCAGAACTAGTGTCTCGGACTGGATAGAACCGCCAAGACACCTACATACAAGGTCGCCTGTCAACCCCTGGGTCACCCCGGGTTGACCGGAACCAACGACGACAACTCAACAGTAGGAAAGAGAATCCTACCTCAAGCAAGAAGACTCCTGGCCACCTCACAACGTAGTCTTAGCCCTCATAGGACATCAGGAGACATCCACGGGAAAACGGGCAGACCACAAGGTCAAGCCAAGACAAGCAGAAACCAAAATGATGGAAATCGGAGTAGAAGGACTGTAACGCACCACCCCTAGACCGTTACACAAATGTGACGGTCTAGCTCAGGCCGTTACACTCCAACCGTGACGGTCCAACGCAGACGCGTCACACACACGTGACGGTCACAGGGGGACCGTCACACACACCGCCCTAACCAACACCTAAAACACACAAGGCACGTAACGGCCTACACCAGGCGCGTTACGCCACTCTAACGCGCCCGACCCGGGCCGTCAGGGCCAACAAACCTCAACTCCAAACGACACCTGAACCACGTAACACGCTAGACCAGGCGCGTTACACAGCCTAACGCCGTAAGGCAGACGTGTTAGGGCCAACAGGCTCAAGTCAAGAAAACCACTGGCCGACAGGCACGTAACGGTCCATCACAGACGCGTTCCAGACACCTAACGCATGGGGGCGTGGCCGTTAGAGCCAACGACGTAGCCACCCAACTCAGCTAGAACAGCACGTAACGGCCTGGGGCAGGCGCGTTACAACGCTGTGACGCACGGGGACACCACCGTTACACAAACTAACTCATGGTCAAACATAAAGTCAAACAGAATGTAACGGCCTACACCGGGCGCGTTACTCCCACTTGACGCATAGGGGCAGGCGCGTCAGGGGAACCGACTTAACTAAAGCACTAAACGACAAGATAGGCGTAACGCGTCGCACCAGACGCGTTAGGAGGCTGTGATGCGCCACCCCTGGGCCGTCACACCCTCAAAACTACCAAGAACTAAAAATCGCCCAGACGTTGTGACGGTCTATCATGGGGATGTCAGGGACTGGGACGGTCCCTGGAACGACCGCCACACCAGTCACGGCGGGAAAATAGAGGGTTGGCCAAATCGAGCCATTCCACGCCCCATTCACGTCGAAGCGCAAGGGAAACAACCCTCGACGATGAAAAACTACATAAGGAGGCTAAAAATCCCACATGCACAGGTTAAAACGCTAGATCGGGGCGATTTTAACAAATCGACCCTAGAAGAGTCAACGAGGTTCCCGGGCTCCTACCGGCCTCGAATGACAACAGATCGGCATGACACAAGCATGGATGGGATCCTAACGTCCCAACGGTCAGTTCAACACTAACCGAGCTACAAATGGTTGCCGTTTTCCAGCGAACCCTACAAAACCCGAAAATCACGGTTTAGGCTAAACAAGCCCAAACTTGACCGTTTCCGCGCCAAACGACGTGAAATGGCAGGGAAAATGGAGAGGAAGAAGTGAGGAACCATCACCCTACCTCCACCGAAGAAACCGTGCCCCGAAGGGACTAAACCGCGCCGAAAACCACGCCGCGAGCTCAAACGTCGGCTTTGAATCCACCATTCGGGATCGCGCCAAAACCACACCATCTTCGCTCCGTCGCGCACCCAGTCAGCTCCACAGCATCCCCAACACGTGCCTCTAGGTACCCCGTCTGCAGCCGGAGCCGACGATGCTTGAGAGGAGAGAAACGAAGAGAGAGAGACGGCGGTGGCGAAATGAGAAGGAGGAGAGTGGAAAAGGAAAGAAAAAGGAAAAGAAATTAGGAATTTTCCTAATTTCTGAAAAATCTAATTTCTGGCCCTATCTCCGAAAAATACGCAAAAATAGTCGAAACGACCGGCTCGAAGAGTACATCGTCGCTGCAGCATACACGAGTCGAGGAACTGACAAATAAACTCACCGTAGGGTTCCGTAACTAGTACGAGTGAAAAACCCACACGGATCGTAAAACTCAACTCGGAAGACACTAAAGCGAACCGAAACTCAGCGAAACAAATCCAAAAGATCCAATGAAGATCCAGCAAGACCTACCACAGATCCAGGGCATTACATCCTCCCCTCCTTTAAGAAATTTCACCCTCGAAATTAAGGACTAACAAAGGAGCAGCAGGGAAGAACAACCCAACAACACCTGTTTTGACTTGAGTCAGTGTGACTCATAGTGTTGCCATCATCAAAAAGGGGGAGATTGTTGTGCCCCTGTGGTCTTGATGATTGGTTTTGATGATAGCAAACACTATAAGTCACCATATGCATGTGTGCATGAAAGACCTTGTTGATTCAGTTTAGCAGTCATTCATATGTTCAGTCTTTCAGATGCTCAGTCATTTTATCTGCTTACACTGTGAGTCATTACATTTGATGCTCAGCCATTTTATCTGCTACATAAAGCATGTTCAGTCATTTTATCTGCTGCATCTCTCTGCTTGTGGAAGTCTACACATTGCATAGCTGCAGCAACTTCAAGTCTAAACACCGCACAGCTTGCAAGACTTCAAGTCTGCACAATGCAAAGCACGCGAGTCACCAAGTCTATACATTGCATAGACTGCAGGAATTCTAAGTATGTACAGTGCCTAGTGTAGCAACACTAAGTCTGTACAACGCACAACATGCAGTTGTGCCAAGTCTGTACATTCGAGCGTCTCACGTTGCATCTCACCTTCATAGCAAGTCTATACAGCCTTCAGTTGCATAACTCAAGTTTGTAGATTGCTTGTAGGCATGCATTCGAAGTCCATACACTGCTGTGTGAACGCAAGTCTATACAGCCAGTGTCTGTGTTGCCTTGCATCTCAGCAAGTCTACACATTTGCTTCCAAGTCTGCACATTGTGCTTTGAAGTTGCATCAAGTCTAGACATTGTCCTGTAGCAAGCACAGCCAAGTCTGTACATTCGTCAAGGGGCCAAGTCTATACATTGTGTCATTCACATCTTCAAGTTTGTACATTGCCCAGTCTGCATCTCGCTAAGTCCATACATTGGACTGTAGCATGCATCTCTGATGTCTATACATTCTCACTCACATCCTCCCAGTCTGTACAGAGTTGTCTTTGCACTCTCCTGTGCAATGTCTACACATTCAATTGCTGTGTCTTGCTCAAGTCTGTACAACCCTTTGGTTGTCAAGTCTATACATTGCTTTCGAATGAAGTCTGTACACTGGTCTTCACTTGAAGTCTGTATAGCGCCATGTTCATATTCTTCAAAGTCCATACATTGCACTGTAGATGCTCGAGGTGAAGTCTATACATCCATCAGTGAACTTCCAAGTCTATACAGCGAAGTCTATACACTGCAATGCATATAAACTGATAATGTGATTCTCTATCTGACAGGCACCCTTCGTGAAGCCTAATGAAGGCACATGATCCGAGGATAAGGGGAGTGCCCAGATGATGACACGTGTACTGACAGCCTGCTGGATGCTGCCACGTGGTCCGAATTCTTAGGGCTGGAAATGTGGAGAGCACACGTCCCAGTTGCTGCTGCCATAAATAGAAGCTTTCCTCCATCTGAAGAAAAAATGAGAAGAACAGCAGAGGGCTGATCGAGACTGTGAGTGAAGAAGAAGTGAGGTAGAGAGCAGCAGAAGAGAAAAAAGAAGAAGAAGAGATAGAGAGAGAGCCTGCACGATCGAGTGTCAGAAAAAGAAAGAGAAAAAGAGAAGGAGAAGAGAGAGAGTGAGAGTTCGTGGAGAAGAAGAAAGAAGTCTCGACTGAAGATCTGTCTACTGGACCGTGGATCAAATCCAGGCCAGTCAGCTCCATAGGAGCCATATCTATGTTATCTTTCTTTACAGCTTTCTGATCGCTGTGTATTTTTCCTTTCTTATTTTTCCTTTCTTTTGTTATCTGTTCATCATTGTTCTTCCGACTCTCTGGATTGAGGTCGGGTTCCTCCTGTGGACTCAGGAGAAGGGAGACATTGTGTCTCCGGTTGCAAGTGGCTGGGAGTCACTTGTTGGGTTCCCTCCGGGTTGGAGGAAGGGAGACTTGTCTCTGGTTCTGGTCTTGTGGGTTGCAAGTCCAGGTGTTCCCTCCTGGTCTGGAGGAAGAGAGACCTAGTCTCTGGTTCCAAGTGGCTGGGAGTCACTTGGAGTGTCCCTCCAGTTTGGAGGAAGAGGGGAGGCTGTTCCCCTGGTCAAGCTGTTTGGCAGCAAGTGTTCGCAGACTGAGTCTGCTGGTTCTAGCATTAGCTAGTGAAGCCTCACTCCGATTGGGAGTGAGGGGTGGATGTAGGTCTGGAGGACCGAGCCACCTAAAAAATTATATGTGCAGTGGTTTGCCTTGTGCGTTAGCTCCATATCTTCTACCACCCTTCACAGGTTGTCTGAGCTTTCATATTGCTATCTGTGCAGTAGGTTGTTTACCTTCTTCTGCTTCTGCTAGTTGATTGTCTAGGCGCGAGATAGATGTTTGTTCTTCGGTTCAAAAGAAATTCTGATTAGTTATCTAGTTTGTGTATCTTGTTCTAGTTAGTGTTCTTGTTTTCATTGAGCGAAAAGTTTTTAAGGGTGGGATTCATTCACCCCCCCCCCTCTGAATCCAGCGCACCGATCCTATCAATTGGTATCAGAGAGGTTTCTGACTTACAGATCCAACGATCTGTAGAGGATCCTGCTAGCGTTTTGGTGCATCATTGTCTTCTACATATTGTTTCACAAAATTGCCTGTTGATTTGTCTTCATGGCTCATCCACCAATTTCAGTGGTACGGACTTTAATGTCTGGTTTAAAAACTTGCATATGTTTGTTACGACTACTGATCCAGATCTGTGCAAACTAATTTCACATGATCCACATAGACTACCAAAAGACCAGTCCAAATGGACTAATAAGCATCGATCTATGTGTGCAGAAAATCAGAAGGCTTGGAATCTGATGAAGGCATCTACTGACAAAGCTTTTCATTCATGTTTCCTTGATTGTAGATCTGCAAGTGATATATTGGAGATGATGAAGAGAGCCGGGAAAGGAAATCAAACAAGCTGCATGATGGCTCGAGGAAGTGGACAAAGCAGCAATCAAGAAGAAGAACAGGATGATGAGGAGGTAAATGTCTTCGAGAATTTTTGTCTAGATGATTGGGAGAATGCATATGCTGAATTGTTAGAGTCACATGAGAGGTTAAGAAAACAGTATAAAAAATTGAAGAAGGGTACTGGGTTAGATAGTTCAAGTTCTCCATGTAAAAATTGCACTGAATTGAAAAATATTCATGATGTTTGTATGTCTGATTTTCAAATGCTGAAAAAACAAGTTTCGTTGCTGAAAATTGATAATCAAGATCATGTAAATGAGATATCTGAACTCAAAGAGAAACTCAGTTCAAATATTGATAATCAGACTCTTGTTAACTATCATGACCAGTATGAAAAATTGCTGAAAACTTTCGAAAGTGTGAACTCAGATTTAAACAAGCTAAAATCTGAAAATGACTCTCTTAGTTAAAGAAAATGAAGAAAAATTAGAGAAACTTAAAAAGGAGAACACATTGCTGATTGAAAAATCTGATGCCATAAAATCTGTAAACATAGAGTTGCAGAAAAATATTGAAAACTTGCAAAGGGAGTATGAAACTCCAAATAATCCAAAAGTATCTCAAGATGACCAGATTCTTCTTGATGAGTTAATTCAAAATGATACTTTGGTTAAAGAAAATGAGAAGTTAAAAGTGCTGAACTCCACTATGTTTGAGAGACTTCTAGCCTTAGAAAGAGGAAAAACTGTTTGCATTGAAGATTTTGATAAACTGAGCAATCTAGAACAGGAAGTTGAGAAATATAAAACTGCTAACAAACTTTTGAATGAAGCTATGAATTGAAGTGAGCAAGAGATTGCCAGTTACGAGTTACACATTGCCTCTTTAGAAGATGAAATCCAAGACAGGAGGAACTCTCTGTCAAAGTTTGTTGATGGGCAGAAAAACCTAGACAAGCTACTAGGTATAAAAATTAACTCTAGGAAGGAAGGGCTGGGCTACAATAAGATCAACAAGAAAGAGCTTCAGAGCAAGTTGATAACATCATTTGTAAATACCTCAAATGTAGCCACAACCTCTAAAGACAAACAGCCTATTGTTCAGAAAATGCTGGGAACGAAGGTTAATTTTAAGAAAGAGGGACTGGATTACAATCCAGTTATGAGGAAGGTTGATGGAACCAACCTGAAAACTATTTTTGTTAAATCTTCTGAACAGGAAAAGCCTTCTACCCCATCTCCAACTCAGTACAAGGCTAAGAAAATAGAAAAACAGGATAAAAATCAGAAAAGGACTGGAAACAGAAAATAAATAAAAAGGATACATCAGTGCATGTTGATCACAGTCCTCACACACACTCACATGCATCTAAGAACAAAATGATCTGTCATTACTGTCATAGATTTGGTCATTTGATGTATGATTGTAAATTGATGGAGAAGGATGATATGAATGTTAGGAGATCTCATGATAAAAATCCTTCACCTCAGAAAAGGAAAACTGAATGTCTGCACTGTGGAAAACTAGGACACAGCATTGCACAATGCTGGTTTGCAAATGGTAAGAAAATGTCTTTTTCACATCATGCTAAATTCCCTACAAACCATAATGATGTTGATAGGAATAAATTTGTTGTAAATAGAAAATATTATGCATGCTTCAACTGTGGAAAGACAAGCCACAGGACCATTGAATGTTGGTTGCATGCTGGTAGAAGAAATTCTATTTCATGCTTTGAATGTGGAAAGACAGGCCACAGGGCCATTGAATGTTGGCATGCTCAGGGAAGAAAGTCTAACTATAAATCTGGTAGATTCCCTGCAAATAGAAATTTTTTTGATAAACCTGAATTTGTCTTTAACAGAAAGTCTGTTGCATGCTCTAACTGTTGGAAGCCAGGCCATCTGGCTAGAGAGTGCTGGTCACCTTTTAAGAGAAGAAATTATTCTTCTCATTTTGAATATGAAAAGTCTGGCTACAAAGCTGTAAATTGCTGGCTGAATGATAACAAAGGACATAACCTTCATGCAAACAACAGAAACTTTAATTCTCATACACATAGATTTCATGATCATGCTAATGTGTACAAAGAGAACAAAAATTCTGTTTCATGTCGTTATTGTGGTGGCTTTGGTCATTCAATGAATAATTGCTATTTAATAAAATCTGATGACCTTCATGCACAAAACATGTTGAGAAAACCTGCTAGAAATGTCACTGTCAATTCAGGACCCAAGACCTCTTGGGTACCTACTTGTGCAAAATAAGCTTTGTGTTACAGGTATGCCTTGGAAGCTGAAGAATAAAGAGGGGCAATAAACCAAGGCATTCAAGAATGAAACCCCTAGGATTGCACTATTCAGTTCAGTTCTGAAAACTTATTTTTAAACCTTGCCATCTGAAATATCTGGTTCAGATGTTTGCATAATCTGTTAAGCATACATAGCTGCATGTGTCATCTGCACAACTCTGTTTGAATCTTTTCTTGCATAATAAAATTCATTGCATATCTGGTTTGATGTGCTCTTGCATATTTGCCATCTTTTGAACACTATGAATATTCAAATCTCTCTGAACTATCTGGTTTGATGTGCTCATACTGAATTGTCTATTTAGACATTGAAATGAGAATAAACTTGCAATATCTGAAAACCTGAACTGCATCTGAATGTTGTTTGAAATCTGTCTGTTGCATAGCTCACTGAAAATCTGGATTGCCTATAGGACTGCATGTTGAATTATCATGATTGACCACTATGGTATATAAATAGTAAGCTACCAAAAGGCAGGCAAATCTGTCTGGAGGTTCTTACTATGTGTGAGGTGGTCTTTTAGACCAAGTGCTCCGCCTAGTACCATGGGTCATTTTACTTTGATAGGATAGTCTGTATGTGCATGAATCACAAATCCATATGTTCAGCTTTCATGGCAAACATTGCATGTTTTCAGGGGTAGTTAATTGCATGTCTTTGCATGGCAATCAATGTTGAGTCATTGCATGTCTTTGCATACATGTAGTTAATAGCATTGCATTTCACTACATTAAAAATGCCAAAAAGATTGACTGAATGCATACTGTCAGGGGGAGTCAATGCATGGCATGTAGGTTGTCAAATACATACACTTGTCAAAATTCATTGCATATCCTTCCTTATTGATTTTGTTGACAAACCTTGATCATATTTTGAAAACTTTGAGCCTCAATCTCTCCTATCATTTGGTATCAGAATTCCTTCAGTCTATCATGAAGATTTCAATGGGACTATTTCGATCATAAATCTGAAAACACTTGAACTAAGAATCTTCTATTATACGATTTTATGAAGGTCTGAAATAACTCATGTGGTTTAAGTTTAATGTATTCATGGAGTTTGTCTGTAATTCTCTTAAAAATATCTGAATCATGTTTAATAAACCTTAACCAACTATTTCATGATGTGTCTTGTAAAATCTTCTGAAATCTGCACTATTGAATACATGGCTTTAATTGGTTAAGTACATGAAATTATTATTGACTTGAAGCAAATGAATTTTTCTGAATTGTCTAAAGGGTTAATTTCAGTCAGAGCAATGACTTTGGTCACTGAGAAACACATGTCTAAAGGACTGTGTCATGAGGTGCCATAGTTAACTCTGCTCAAGAATGATTGTTTAATCAGGCAGAGCAATGGCATGCACACTGAGAAATACAACTCACTCATCAAAGAAATGATTTGCAGTGTGTCATGATGTGTAAATACTACCTCTGTTCATATAAAGCATGACTGTTAGTCACACTAAGTGCTTAGGGATATTGGCCTCTAATCAAGGTATATCCTCTAGTTACAAAGTGTACACTGAACTAGAGTGCTCGTAAAATTTGTAGCATGAAAATTTGTTGAACAAATTGCAATATTTGAATATTGATGCAAAAATTAAATTGTTATAACCCTAGACAAAATCTCATGACTTCATAATTGATTGATCTCAATACTAGTGCATGTATTTCTGTAAGAAGTCAATAAATTTGATTGTGTAAGAGAAAGGGAGGATAATCAAGATAGAATTATGAGGGCTTGGTTCATTTTTATTAAACCTTGGTTTTAGATATCAATACAGAATTTTATTGATAAACCTTGCATACATCATGTTTAAACCATGCTGATCAATAAAATTCATTCATAAGACCTTATAATGGAAGACTTTAAAAATTATGTTTTAGATTTATGAGATTGATATTTTCTTGAAAATCTTGTTTTGAACTTCTTGCGTTTGAAACTCTTCTCCTCACTGTCCTTGGTTCATTGACCTGAACTTACCCTTGAATGCCACTGTGGTCTCCATCTCAATCACATCAATTGGGAGAAATGCAACAGATGCATATCAATTGGTATCTATTCAGGGGGAGCTTCCTTCTCATATTGAATCATGTTCATATCAATTGTGACCTTGCATTCATATTCTTAGGGGGAGGTATTACATTTCTTGCTGCATCTGCATCTCTGCTGTAGCGACCCTGATAAAAGTAAGATTTTTAAATATATCAAATTAAAAATAAAAGATAAGTAAATAGATGACAAAGAGCCTAAAAGGGTAAATCATTGATCAAGAGGAAAATAACGCCTTTTATCAAGGCGCTAATTTAAAAGGAAACGCCTCTGTATAAGGCGTTAATTTAAAAGGGACGCCTAGACAATAGGGCGTCAAATTTCAAACGACAAAAAAATAAAATTAAGGAAAGGAAATGAAACGCCCTCTACATGGGTGCGTTTACATAAGTAACGACGCTCCACAAGGCGTCAATTTAAATTCGACGCCCTCGCTTAAGACGTTAATTCAGTTAGAGTTTCGTTCGACCCAGGAGTCTATCCGGGGCAAGTTATGGATAACTACGGGCAATATTGAACAGGGTAAGAACTCTATTAGGGAAATACTACTCCCAGTATGCTACTAACTCCATTAGGATTCTAAAAATCCTATAAATACCCTGGTCTATCGAACCCTAAAAACTATTTGGTCGAAGCCTTGCTGCTGCATACGTGAAGAACAGGTTATGTTCTTCTTCCTTCCTTTACTTTCGATCAATTTATGAAGAAATTTTAATTGTTTCTTCGTCGTCTTTTGCTATAGGTTGAACACCCTGTGTGCTGAAGAACGAGGGGTTCTTCATCAACGTCGTCTGCGTCCACGAAAGAAGACATCTTCCTAAAGCTCACCTATTGTCGAGAAGCTCATATTACTTGGCTATTTCGAACGTCTGAAGGCTCTGTTACGAACAGAGCATCGTTTTCTCCTCCAAACCTTCAACCGTTCATCAGTTAAATCTTCATAAGGTAGGTTTTCTCAAGAACGTAGCCCAAACTAGTATAAATTATGAAATAAAACTCATCCATGATCTCATGCATATAGTTCTACTACGTTTCCAAATATTTTCTGAGTGATTTTAAAGAAGCGACCCAGACAAGGGCGCTAATTCTTATTTTGACGCCCTGCCCAGAAGTCGTCAATTTCATATAATTGATAATTATCCATGTTTAAAATTCTATAACTATGAAACCATGAATCTAAGTTAATGCATGATCATACCTATCTAATCCTGCTATTTTTCTTGTCCTGACCATGAAATTATTTTCCTGAAATGTTATTATCTGAAAATTGATAAATCGTTGAATTAACGCCCTGCACAAGGTCGTCTCCTACTGAACTGACGCCCCAGACCAGGGCGCTAATTGAAAAGTAACGCCCCTGTCTAGGGCGCGTTTTTGTTAAAATTCCAGAATAATGATTCTCCGTAGAATGGAAATATTGAAGGGACGACTAATGTATAAGTCGTCAAATTTTGAATAAACGCCCCTGACTAAGGCGTGAATTGGATAATTAATGACTTATCTTAAGTCGCTATTTTCTGTATTACTGTTTTACACTGATTACTGTCACCGAAGGGCTTTATATATATATATATATATATATATATATATATATATATATATATATATATATATATCGGCACTATATTCCAGTCCGTGAATATAGTCCCATGTTTCATGATGTTTTTATCACACTACCCTCAATTCTCATTGACATACAAGCTCTCCATTGGACATTCCGTTCCTGTGGACTAGCGAGTTAGTCATAGAGACCTCCGCAAGTCTCCTCGCAGCCTTGGATTCCCTCAAGGCCGACTGAGCTGGTTGTACCATAAAAACCCATTACACTATTTTACCATGTCACTCTAAAGAAACATGATATACCGGCCCTCATGTTATGCAAAGTGTGTATCATGAGAATTCTCTTAATGGGATGAGGTTATCATGCCATTTGATGATATTCTTGTAAACCCCAATTCTATATCAACATTGTCATGATGTTCTTGTAAACCCCAATTCTATATTCAACATGATGTTCTTGTGGACCTCAATTCTATATTAAGAATGAGGACGTCTTGCTATTGATGTGCTGTTCATGTGGACCTCAATTCTATATAAAGAGTGTCCATACTTGTTTGTCATGGTACCCAAGCTAGGGGAACCAATTCCACCTAGTTTTCTCGATAATCATGATTGTACCATTATTATCATCATTCTATGTCAAGTGTCATATTTTTGGACTCTATTCTATTCAAGTTATCCTACGTATCTACAAGCCTTATTCTTAAAATTCCATATTGGCTATACACAAAAGTGGATGTCAAAATACATGATTAATGCCTGCGCATATAGGGCCCGATCTGGTCCTGGTAGGAGCACCCGAAAGTACTTGTGCCCATGGGAGTTGATTGATCACGGTATTGGCATTATACCGAAGTGCATGACTACCTTGATTGAACATTCCACAAATCTTGTACTTGTACTTGACTTGATATTACATGACTTGCGTGACCCGAAAAAAGGTAATTTCATACTTGCGTGCTTGAACGTGATAGCCAAATTCTAACATGACATGATGAATACACTTGCTTGAATATCTTGTTATCTTTTGATATAAGTTCTTGAAAGTTCATGACTAGTTCTTCTTGCTGTCGTATTGTTATACACTCTCTCTATCTTGTCGTTTTACGCGAGCATGCATAGTTATAGAGCATTCATGAAAGATGTAATCACTTAAATCCCATGCTCGATCTTGAGATATAATTTCCTACTGAGCATTCGCTCACTTAGTGTTTTCCTACTTTTCAGGTAAGTCCGACGAAGAGGGAACTCAAACGGATGGGGAAAATCAAGAGTGAAAGAGATAGAGCTTCTTCCGTGTTATCTAGTCTTTTTCATATTTTCTTGAGTCAAGCTTTGTATTTTTCCTTTATTTTAGTTAGTACTTCAAAGGTTTGTAATAGACATATTCTTATGAAGGAATAACGGATTGGGTTATCTTTACTTTTGCGCATCTCTGATTTTGGTGTCGAATACACTAATACTCTGATTGACATGATTGATATAAACTCGTCGCACATCTCCGGGTACCTTCCGTGCTCGGGGCGTGACAGTTTTTGTGGTATCAAAGCCTAGGGTATTCAATTCCTAGGAAAACCCAAGTCCAAGGATAGGTTTAACCTTTAACCGTTGAGATTGGGTAGAACCAAGGGTTGAGTTAACATAAAAGCTTAAAAGCCCTTAACGCAAGTATATACAAATATAGTTATTGTAATTGTAGGATAATGGCTGCCGAACGTGCTCAGTGGCGCAACATGCAGCGTACACTTCAAGGCATGACTCAGGTGCTGCAACAAGTAGCACAGGGAGGTTCACAACGAGCCGGAAGTCTCCACCAAGTCTTCAAGAACATGAACCCTCCCAAATTCATGGGTTCTACTGATCCGGATGACGCAGAGCACTGGATCAGGGAAACGGAGCGTATATTCCGTGTTATGCAGTGCACGGATCAAGATAAAGTCTTATTAGCTACTTTCCAACTAGAAAGGGATGCCCGATGCTAGTGGGAGTCAGTCGAAGCTACTATAAATCAAGACCAAATTACTTGGGAAGAATTTGTTGAACATTTCAACAATAAATATTTTTCAGACCGAGTCCAAGAAAAGAAAGCTACCGAATTTGCCGCACTCAAGCAACGGTCGTTATCGGTGGCGGAGTACGAGGCATAATTCTCTAGATTGTCTCGGTATGCTAAGCACTTAGTTAGCACCGAGAAGATGAAAGCTAGGAGGTTCCTAAACGGGCTCAGGCCCCAATATATTACCCAGCTGGCGCCAATGGATATTCAGGTCTACTAATAGATAGTACGCCGAGCTCAATTGTTAGAAGATGCCACGGAGCTATCAGATAGAATCCGTGGGAAGGATAATAAGGAACAAGTTACAAGTTCTGGTTCCTTTAAACCCAACTTCAAGAAGAGGCCTAGCACTGGAAGTACTTCTTCTCAAGACCAAAAATTTAAGAAGACCAAGCCCTTCTCTATCACTACTGCACCTTCGAATATAATATGCAAGCATTGTGACAAGACTGGTCATAAAGCCGAAGAGTGCTGGAGGAAACTTGGAGCATGTCTCCGTTGCGGGAGCCGTGAGCATCGGATTCCCGATTGCCCATTACTTAATGATCAAACCGGTGACGGAAAGCGCCCGGTAACCAAGAACGCTCGTCTTCACGCAATTAAGGAGACCGAAGAAGAAGAAGGATGACTAGTAGAAGGTACACTGAAAGTTTGTTCCAAGTATGAACATGTCTTATTTGATACGGGTGCCTCACATTCTTTTATTTCCAAGAAGTTTGCTAACCCCCTACCTATGGAACCGGAATGGATGAAAATAATTTTATCTACTCCTCTCGGAAATGAAACCGATATTACTCACCATTATCAAAACTGTGAAGTCTTGGTGAAAGGAAGAAATCTTCCTATCAATCTCATATGTTTAGATCTAAAGGAGTATGATGTCATATTAGGAGCGGATTGGTTATCCAAATATCAGGCAACAGTCGATTGCCGCAATAGCAAGGTTACTTTCAAGGACTTTCCAGAACTAGTCTATTCTAGCCCTAAGAGTCGGAGCGAGTCACCTCTTATTTCGGCTCTCCGAGCTAGCAAGCTAATAAGGAAAGGATGTGTATCTTTCCTTGCATTTGTCACGATTAAGGAGGCTCAGGAAACTAAGATAGAAGATATCCCAGTTGTGCAAGAATTTCCAGATGTGGTCCCGGAGGATTTGCGTGGATTACCCCCGCAAAGAGAAGTGGCCTTCACCATCGATTTAGTTCCTGGTGCGGGTCCAGTTTCTAAGGCACCTTATACAATGTCCCCTGCCGAACTCAAGGAGTTAAAGGAGCAATTGATGGAACTCATTAAGAAAGGATTCATTAGACCGAGTACTTCCCCGTGGGGAGCGCCTGTATTATTTGTAAAGAAGAAGGATGGATCCATGAGACTATGCATCGACTATCGACAGTTGAATCATCTCACTATCAAGAACAAGTATCCACTACCGAGAATCGATGAGTTATTTGATCAAATATCTGGATCCAAGTATTTTTCAAAGATTGATCTCAGGTTAGGATATCACCAACTAAGGATCAAGGATGATGACATTCATAAGACTGCATTCAGAAGCAGGTACGGCCATTATGAATTTATTGTTATGCCTTTTGGACTAACAAATGCCCCTGCTGCCTTTATGCAGTTAATGAATAGTATCTTCAGGCCTTATTTGGATCAATTCGTGGTGGTCTTTATCGATGATATATTGATTTATTCCGAGACCAAGTAAGAGCATGAGGAGCATTTAAGGATTGCATTACAAATATTAAGGGCAAACCAATTATACACAAAACTCAGCAAGTGTGAATTCTGGCTTGAGGAAGTAACTTTTCTCGGACATGTTATATCGAAGGATGGCTTATCAGTAGATCCATCAAAAGTTGAAGCTGTAAGAAATTGGGAAAGACCGACCAATGCTAGCGAGATCCGAAGTTTCTTAGGTCTTGTCGGCTATTACAGGCGATTCATCAAAGACTTTTCTAAGATCGCCGTACCACTTACGAGGTTAACTCGCAAAGAGATCCGTTACGAATGGAGTGAGGAATGTGAAAGAAGCTTCCAAACTCTCAAGGATCATCTTACTACAGCTCCTGTCTTAGCATTACCAATGGAAGGAGAGAGATTCGAGGTATACACTGATGCTTCTGGCATTGGCCTCGGATGTGTTCTAATGTAACAAGGAAAGGTTATAGCTTACTCTTCTCTTCAATTAAAGAAGCATGAAGAGAACTACCCCGTCCATGACTTAGAATTAGCCGCGGTAGTATTTGCACTCAAAATATGGAGACATTATCTTTATGGAGTACAGTTTACTGTATACTCTGATCACAAGAGTCTCAAGTATCTCTTTTCACAAAAGGAACTAAATATGAGGCAAAGCCGTTGGCTAGAATATCTCAAGGACTTCGACTTCAATATACAATATCATCCCGGAAAGGGTAATCATGTAGCAGATGCCCTTAGTCGAAAGCCGAGAGCACTGTTAGCCAATTATATGATTCAAGAATGGAAGTTGCTGGAGCAATTCTCTGAATTCAATATAAGCGTGGACACAGACTTTCAATGTGTCACATTGTCTCATATAAGCATTCAGCCAGACCTATTAACTGAAATACAAGCACTTCAGGATAATGACCCAATATTAGTGGAAATCAAGGGCAAACTGGAAGGACAATCTGATTTCCAAATAACTTGTGAAGGAAGATTAATGTTCAGGAATAGAACTTGCATACCAGATTGTCCCGAGTTAAAGAAGAAGATATTAGATGAAGCTCATAGATCAAGGTACACGATTCATCCTGGATCTACCAAAATGTACCAAGATGTGAAGAGAAATTTTTGGTGGCCCAACATGAAAAGGGAAATAGCGGACTACGTGTCGCGCTGTCTCACATGCCAACAGGTCAAGGTGGAACACCAAAAGCCTACTGGAAAATTACATCCTCTAGATATTCCCAAATGGAAGTGGGAGAATATTAGCATGGATTTCATTATGGGTTTATCTAAATCAAAAGGAGGACATGATGGAATATGGGTTATTATTGACCGATTGACTAAATCGGCGCATTTCTTGCCAATAAAGAGCCGATGGGCAGTTGATGTTTTGGCTGCATTATACATCAAGGAAATAGTCATATTACATGGTATTCCTGTTTCAATCGTGTCTGATAGAGATCCCCATTTTACTTCTCATTTTTGGAAGGGATTACAACATTCGTTGGGAACAAGGCTTAACTTTAGTACAGCTTTTCATCCTCAAACGGATGGTCAGACCGAGAGAACAAATCAGGTGGTTGAAGATATGCTCAGAGCTTGCATCATTGATTTCGATGGAAGCTGGTATGATCACTTGCCGTTGGTGGAATTTGCATACAATAATAGCTACCAGGCAAGTATACAAATGGCACCTTTCGAAGCTTTATACGGAAGGAGTTGTCGATCACCCTTATGCTGGGACGAAGTTGGAGAGAAACAACTGCTAGGTCCAGACATGGTAAGGGTTACCACTGAAAGAATACAAATGATTAGAGAAAGACTGCAAGTTGCTCAGTCTAGGCAAAAGGCTTATGTCGATACAAGAAGGAGAGATCTTGAATTCCAAATTGGAGATCATGTATTTCTCAAGATATCGCCTGGACGTGGCATACGGAGATTTGGTGTTAAAGGCAAGCTTACACCAAGATTCATCGGACCCTTCGAGATACTGGAACGAGTTGGCGAGGTTGCTTATCGCATCGCATTGCCTCCTCAACTGTCCGATGTACATAATGTATTCCACATATGTATGTTGAAGAAGTATGTACACGATCCATCACATATTATTGATCATGGAGACCTAGTGATCCAGAAGGATCTCACATATGAGCAGAAGCCTATGAAGGTACTAGATCGTGAAGTACGTACCCTAAGGAATAAGGCTATTCCCATGCTTAAGGTACAATGGAATAAGAACTCCGAACATGAAGCTACATGGGAGACCGAGGAATCCATGAGGAAGCGATTTCTAGAATTGTTTTAAGGTATATACTCTACACTCTCCACTTATATATACTATTGAATTTGGGGACCAAATTCTTTTAAGTGGGGGAGGGTGTAGCGACCCTGATAAAAGCAAGAATTTTAAATATATCAAATTAAAAATAAAAGATAAGTAAATAGATGACAAAGAGCCTAAAAGGGTAAATCATTGATCAAGAGGAAAATAACGCCTTTTATCAAGGCGCTAATTTAAAAGGAAACGCCTCTGTATAAGGCGTTAATTTAAAAGGGACGCCTAGACAATAGGGCGTCAAATTTCAAACGACAAAAAAATAAAATTAAGGAAAGGAAATGAAACGCCCTCTACATGGGCGCGTTTACATAAGTAACGACGCTCCACAAGGCGTCAATTTAAATTCGACGCCCTCGCTTAAGACGTTAATTCAGTTAGAGTTTCGTTCGACCCAGGAGTCTATCCGGGGCAAGTTATGGATAACTACGGGCAATATTGAACAGGGTAAGAACTCTATTAGGGAAATACTACTCCCAGTATGCTACTAACTCCATTAGGATTCTAAAAATCCTATAAATACCCTGGTCTATCGAACCCTAAAAACTATTTGGTCGAAGCCTTGCTGCTGCATACGTGAAGAACAGGTTATGTTCTTCTTCCTTCCTTTGCTTTCGATCAATTTATGAAGAAATTTTAATTGTTTCTTCGTCGTCTTTTGCTATAGGTTGAACACCCTGTGTGCTGAAGAACGAGGGGTTCTTCATCAACGTCGTCTGCGTCCACGAAAGAAGACATCTTCCTAAAGCCCACCTGTTGTCGAGAAGCTCATATTACTTGGCTATTTCGAACGTCTGAAGGCTCTGTTACGAACAGAGCATCGTTTTCTCCTCCAAACCTTCAACCGTTCATCAGTTAAATCTTCATAAGGTAGGTTTTCTCAAGAACGTAGCCCAAACTAGTATAAATTATGAAATAAAACTCATCCATGATATCATGCATATAGTTCTACTATGTTTCCAAATGTTTTTTGAGTGATTTTAAAGAAGCGACCCAGACAAGGGCGCTAATTCTTGTTTTGACGCCCTGCCCAGAAGTCGTCAATTTCATATAATTGATAATTATCCATGTTTAAAATTCTATAACTATGAAACCATGAATCTAAGATAATGCATGATCATACCTATCTAATCCTGCTATTTTTCTTGTCCTGACTATGAAATTATTTTCCTGAAATGTTATTATCTGAAAATTGATAAATCGTTGAATTAACGCCCTGCACAAGGTCATCTCCTACTGAACTGACGCCCCAGACCAGGGCGCTAATTGAAAAGTAACGCCCCTGTCTAGGGCGTGCTTTTGTTAAAATTCCAGAATAATGATTCTCCGTAGAATGGAAATATTGAAGGGACGACTAATGTATAAGTCGTCAAATTTTGAATAAACGCCCCTGACTAAGGCGTGAATTGGATAATTAATGACTTATCTTAAGTCGCTATTTTCTGTATTACTGTTTTACACTGATTACTGTCACTGAAGGGTTATATATATATATATATATATATATATATATATATATATATATATCGGCACTATATTCCAGTCCGTGAATATAGTCCGATGTTTCATGATGTTTTTATCGCACTACCCTCAATTCTCATTGACATACAAGCTCTCCATTGGACATTCCGTTCCTGTGGACTAGCGACTTAGTCATAGAGACCTCCGTAAGTCTCCTCGCAGCCTTGGATTCCCTCAAGGCCGACTGAGCTGGTTGTACTATAAAAACCCATTACACTATTTTGCCATGTCACTCTAAAGAAACATGGTATACCGGCCCTCATGTTATGCAAAGTGTGTATCATGAGAATTCTCTTAATGGGATGAGGTTATCATGCCATTTGATGCTGTTCTTGTAAACCCCAATTCTATATCAACATTGTCATGATGTTCTTGTAAACCCCAATTCTATATTCAACATGATGTTCTTGTGGACCTCAATTCTATATTAAGAATGAGGACGTCTTGCCATTGATGTGCTGTTCATGTGGACCTCAATTCTATATAAAGAGTGTCCATACTTGTTTGTCATGGTACCCAAGCTAGGGGAACCAATTCCACCTAGTTTTCTCGATAATCGTGATTGTACCGTTATTATCATCATTCTATGTCAAGTGTCATATTTTTGGACTCTATTCTATTCAAGTTATCCTACGTATCTACAAGCCTTATTCTTGAAATTCCATATTGGCTATACACAAAAGTGGATGTTAAAATACATGATTAATGCCTGCGCATATAGGGCCCGATCTGGTCCTGGGAGGAGCACCCGAAAGTACTTGTGCCCATGGGAGTTGATTGATCACGGTATTGGCATTATACCGAAGTGCATGACTAGCTTGATTGAACATTCCACAAATCTTGTACTTGTACTTGACTTGATATTACATGACTTGCGTGACCCGAAAAAAGGTAATTTCATACTTGCGTGTTTGAACGTGATAGCCAAATTCCAACATGACATGATGAATACACTTGCTTGAATATCTTGTTATCTTTTGATATAAGTTCTTGAAAGTCCATGACTAGTTCTTCTTGCTGTCGTATTGTTATACACTCTCTCTATCTTGTAGTTTTACGCGAGCATGCATAGTTATAGAGCATTCATGAAAGATGTAATCACTTAAACCCCATGCTAGATCTTGAGATATAATTTCTTACTGAGCGTTCGCTCACTTAGTGTTTCCCTACTTTTCAGGTAAGTCCGACGAAGAGGGAACTCAAACGGATGGGGAAAATCAAGAGTGAAAGAGATAGAGCTTCTTCCATGTTATCTAGTCTTTTTCATATTTTCTTGAGTCAAGCTTTGTATTTTTCCTTTATTTTAGTTAGTACTTCAAAGGTTTGTAATAGACATATTCTTATGAAGGAATAACGGATTGGGTTATCTTTACTTTTGCGCATCTCTGATTTTGGTGTCGAATACACTAATACTCTGATTGACATGATTGATATAAACCTGTCGCGCCTCTCCGGGTACCTTCCGCGCTCGGGGCGTGACATCTGCATTCATACCTCTACATGATTATTTTAAAAAACAAAAGGGGAGAAATTGATTTGAGTCATATTGCTCTTTGGGGAAGAATGTGCTTTCATGTAGTTAAAGGGAGAAATGTTCTTTCAATTGTTTCATCTCTGCTTTTTTTTTCTCACTCAAACTAATGTCTTTTTGCTGAAGTCAAAAGGGGGAGAATGTTTTGACTTGAGTCAGTGTGACTCCTAGTGTTGCCATCATCAAAAAGGGGGAGATTGTTGTGCCCCTGTGATCTTGATGATTGGTTTTGATGATAGCAAACACTATAAGTCACCATATGCATGTGTGCATGAAAGACCTTGTTGATTCAGTTTAGCAGTCATTCATATGTTCAGTCTTTCAGATGCTTAGTCATTTTATTTGCTTACACTGTGAGTCATTGCATTTGATGCTCAGCCAGTTTATCTGCTACATAAAGCATGTTCAGTCATTTTATCTGCTGCATCTCTCTGCTTGTGGAAGTCTACACATTGCCTAACTGCAGCAACTTCAAGTCTAAACACTGCACAGCTTGCAAGACTTCAAGTCTGCACAATGCACAGCATGCGAGTCACCAAGTCTATACATTGCATAGACTGCAGGCATTCTAAGTCTGTATAGTGCCTAGTGTCGCAACACTAAGTCTGTACAACGCACAACATGCAGTTGGGCCAAGTCTGTACATTCGAGCGTCTCATGTTGCATCTCACCTTCATAGCAAGTCTGTACAGCCTTTAGTTGCATAACTCAAGTATGTACATCGCTTGCAGGCAGGCATTCGAAGTCCATACACTGCTGTGTGAACGCAAGTCTATACAGCCAGTGTCTATGCTGCCTTGCATCTCAACAAGTCTACACATCGGCTTCCAAGTCTGCACATTGTGCTTTGAAGTTGCATCAAGTCTAGACATTGTCCTGTAGCAAGCACAGCCAAGTCTGTACATTCGTCAAGGGGCCAAGTCTATACATTGTGTCATTCACATCTTCAAGTCTGTACATTGCCCAGTCTGCATCTCGCTAAGTCCATACATTGGACTGTAGCACGCATCTCTGATGTCTATACATTCTCACTCACATCCTCCAAGTCTGTACAGAGTTGTCTTTGCATTGCACGTGTTCTAAGTCTATACACTCTCCTGTGCAATGTCTACACATTCAATTGTTGTGTCTTGCTCAAGTCTGTACAACCCTTTGGTTGTCAAGTCTATACATTGCTTTCGAATGAAGTCTGTACACTGGTCTTCACTTGAAGTCTGTACAGCACCATGTTCATATTCTTCAAAGTCCATACATTGCACTGTAGATGCTCGAGGTGAAGTCTATACATCCATCAGTGAACTTCCAAGTCTATACATCCGTTTGCCTGATTTCATATTCAAAGTCTATACAATCATTTCTAAGGTAAAGTTTATACATTCCCAGTCTTTACCTACGTTCAGAACTCCAAGTCTATACACTGCTAAAGTCTGCACATTGTGCCTTGAAGATGTTCAAGTCTGTACATTGTCTCAAGCATTCAAAGTCTATACAACGTTGTTGAGTGGAAGTCTGTATAGCCGTTGGGTTGCCAAAGTCCATACATTGTGAATCTCAAAGTCTGTACAAACTTTGCCTTGTTCAAGTCTGTACATCGCCCCTTTAGCAAGACTATTCATTGAAAGTCTATACACTCGATTGCCTTGCCTTGATCAAGTCTGTACAGAGCTTCCTTGTTCAAGTCTGTACATCGCTCAGTTGGCAAGTCTATACATTGGAAGTATATACATTCCTTTGCCTTGCATCGCTCATCAAATCTGTACAGCCTTTCTCTTTGCATGTCTGTACATTGTCCATGAAGTCTGAACAACGAGCAAGTATGTACATCGCTCACTTGTCTTGGCAAGTCTGCACATCGTTAAGTCTATACTTTGTCCAGTGCATTGCATTCATCAGTCGAGAAGTCTATACATTGAGTTGAAGCCTGCCTAAGTCCATACACTGGCTGCTGTTCTTCAGAGTCTGTACCTTGCATACTTTGAAGTCTATACATTGGCTTTGAGCTGAAGTCTATACATTGCTTCAGGCTGAGCAAGTCTATACATTGCATGCTCGTTCATTAAAGTCCATACTTTGTCCTGAAGCATGTACAAGTATGTACATTGTCTGCCTGTCGATTGAAATGTCTATACATTGCTGTTTGCATTGTACAGTCCATACATTGAACAATGTCTGCACATTGCATTACACTTCAACAACTCCATACACTGCTTCAGCTCTGATTCATGAAGTCTATACATCGCTACAGCTTTGTCTTCACATAGTCTGTACAACGCAATTGTTCTACTTCATGAAGTCTATACATTGCTTCGTCTTCACAAGTCTATACAGCGAAGTCTATACACTACAATGCATATAAACTGATAATGTGATTCTCTGTCTAACATGCACCCTTCGTGAAGCCTAATGAAGGCACGTGATCCGAGGATAAGGGGAGTGCCCAGATGATGACACGTATACTGACAGCCTGCTGGATGCTGCCACGTGGTCCGAATTCTTAGGGCTGGAAATGGGGAGAGCACACGTCCCAGTTGCTGCTGCCATAAATAGAAGCCTTCCTCCATCTGAAGAAAAAATGAGAAGAACAGCAGAGGGCTGATCGAGACTATGAGTGAAGAAGAAGTGAGGCAGAGAGCAGCAGAAGAGAAAAAAGAAGAAGAAGAGATAGAGAGAGCCTGCACGATCGAGTGTCAGAAAAAGAAAGAGAAAAAGAGAAGGAGAAGAGAGAGAGTGAGAGTTCGTGGAGAAGAAGAAAGAAGTCTCGACTGAAGATCTGTCTACTGGACCGTGGATCAAATCCAGGCCAGTCAGCTCCATAGGAGCCATATCTATGTTATCGTTCTTTACAGCTTTCTGATTGCTGTGTATTTTTCCTTTCTTATTTTTCCTTTCTTTTGTTATCTGTTCATCATTGTTCTTCCGACTCTCTGGATTGAGGTCGGGTTCCTCCTGTGGACTCAGGAGAAGGGAGACATCGTGTCTCCGGTTGCAAGTGGCTGGGAGTCACTTGTTGGGTTCCCTCCGGGTTGGAGGAAGGGAGACTTGTCTCCGGTTCTGGTCTTGTGGGTTGCAAGTCCAGGTGTTCCCTCCTGGTCTGGAGGAAGAGAGACCTAGTCTCTGGTTCCAAGTGGCTGGGAGTCACTTGGAGTGTCCCTCCGGTTTGGAGGAAGAGGGGAGGCTGTTCCCCTGGTCAAGCTGTTTGGCAACAAGTGTTCGCAGACTGAGTCTGCTGGTTCTAGCATTAGCTAGTGAAGCCTCACTCCAGTTGGGAGTGAGGGGTGGATGTAGGTCTGGAGAACCGAACCACCTAAAAAATTATATGTGCAGTGGTTTGCCTTGTGCGTTAGCTTCATATCTTCTACCACCCTTCACAGGTTGTCTGAGCTTTCATATTGCTATCTGTGCAGTAGGTTGTTTACCTTCTTCTGCTTCTGCTAGTTATTGTCTAGGCGCGAGATAGATGTTTGTTCTTCGGTTCAAAAGAAATTCTGATTAGTTATCCAGTTTGTGTATCTTGTTCTAGTTAGTGTTCTTGTTTTCATTGAGCGAAAAGTTTTTAAGGGTGGGATTCATTCACCCCCCCCCTCTGAATCCAGCGCACCGATCCTATCAACACCACCACGGAAACAACACAAATCTCTAGAAACACAGCTCAGAGGAACACTGTTAGACCACAATCACGAGCACATGCTCCGGATTGAGCACGGCACAAGTGGACACAAGTCTGACACCTCCGAAACAAGGGCAATGTCGCTTACGTCTCATAGGGGAAAGAGACACGACTGCCACAACCACAAACAACCGACCGAGAAATACAACGGCAGCACGGCAAGCGATAGCTTACACGATGAGACATAATCCTGTCAGCTGACAGCTCGACCACATCATCAGCTCTAGTGCCAAAGGCAACAGGGAACACCTGGCACACAGGACGCCAATCACAACACTAGAACACAAGCACAATCAAGTCAGTCCTCATTCAGATATTACATCTGATCGAGTCGCAAGCTAACTCTAAGGAAGAAGAGTACAGCAAAGCTAACTGACAAGACTTGGTCCAAAACAGAGACACAAAATCATAGAGAAATAGCGCCAAAACAATAACAACCTCGGGGAACGCTACTCAAGGACTACGAACAGGCCTCGAGAGCACAACACCCAAGAAAAGAGATGCAGAGTAGAGGGTACTCAATAAGCAAAAGATGTCGACAAATTCCCCAATACTCGTAAATGCCAATGCCAACAGCAGAAAATCACCAGCAATAGCACAGCAAAAACAACGTCAAGGCATAAGAAGTCAAGATGAAGTCACATCGAGGAGAAGAAAATCTCTCGACCAGTGAGTAGCCAACTCACACGCTTCAGCTACATACTCAACAGCGCACGCAGGCATCAGAAAAGACCTCGGTATCTGCATATCAGTACACACCAGACGCCTTTGCAACCAATGAAGATCGCAAACAACACGCCACGAGTACCGATCTCGTGAACAACCGATCACAAGGAGCCTAAGTGCAACAGGAGAAGAGCACCAGCTTCAGTACAAGGCACAAGGAAAGCATCGATCTCAGTTTACCTTCACGTCCTAAAAATAATAAATGAGCCTTCACAATACACCGGCCGCTGGACACGGCATGACAAAACACGGTGCACGACAGCTCTTAACACCATCATGGAGTCCAAAGCCAAGCAACCGTATAGCAAAGAGCAGATCAGGCTCCGAACAAAGCTATCCACACTTAAGCTGACACAGGACAAAGGCATCACCAAGACAGCAATTCTAAGGCAAACCTCGAAAAAGATTCCACCAGAAGGGACGAGAAGTAGGAAGCTCAATCACAAAAGCTCGCCAGGAAGGGAAATCCTAACTTGCCTGAGCAACCTCTCCAACACGGAATCTAATCGAGCACTTCAACAGAAGAAAAACACATCAGGAGTTGAACAGACTCAAGCTGGGACGACCAAGACAACGTGAGAATGTGTTCGGTCATCAAACCAAGGCTAAAGGTCAACAGCAACCTGAACAACACACGGAGAAAACCTCGAACAACGTACTACAGATTCAAGCCTTCCGGCGAACACTGGCAAGTATAACATGATCGAGAAAAACACAACGATGAAAAGGAAACACCTCGTCACAATCCTGACGAGAGCAGATCCATCTCGTACAGTGGCAGGACAGCACGCACAAGACAACATACCGAAAACAACGTGACAAAGAATCGCAAACTGAAGCCAGCTGAAGACTGTACTGGACTTTTGCGACTCTGGATACTGTATATCTCGGATTCCCATGTACTTCACATGATAATGCTCTGATAGCTCAGAAAAGAACTCCGAACATCTCAGAACACTGCTCTGATACCAACTGTAGCGACCCGGATCCTGGATACCAGATGTACCCGGTAGAACTATCGAATACACGTGATACCACTTGGAACCCGCGAGGCCTCCCAAGAGCGGGAAAGCTCCGAAGGGAAAAAGGCATGTGTAGAGTACATTGAAGCCACAGAGATATAACAGAAGCAATTAAATTTCATTAGATCGGTTCGCTAAAGTAGCATAAATAAAATTACTTTTTAATTAACTGTTCAATTTCAACAATTATACACCACCAGAGTCAGTCCAAAGCTAAAGACAACAAGTCTAGCACAGTACAGTCGACAGAAAGGAAAGACATACCGAGAAGTCGGGGGAAGCCCGACACAGGTACCAACTGGCAACAACGGCACGCAACGAGCACGCGCACCAGGAACCACGCGGAAGCAAACGAACAACGTCACCCCACCTGAAAAGCAGGGGTGAGCCACGTGTCACTGGATCAGTAGGGGTCACGCGGATCCCCACTAAAAAACACGCAGTAACACGGAAGAACAACAGCAAAACAGCAGGTGTAGTAAAGTAGGAAAACTACACTACAAAGCTGTAAAACTACGCTACAAGCAGTAGTAAACAGACGGGAAGTAGGAGTAGGGAACAAGCAAGGAAGGGGAAGAACCCACGCCAGACAAGCGGTGGCCGAACTAACCTCGGCACCCCAGACTACTCCAAGCAGCGACAAGAGGGCGACTCTGATCTAACAAAGTCAGAAGTTACAGATCTGCCGACCCAACACCAGGTCTAAGACGAAGACCTGCAAGAACAGACAAAAGGTCTAGAAAAGATCCACACAGAAGACCGATAGACTCGACAATACGCACGATCGGAACATCGTGCACACTGCCCCACGCATGACCAGAACGTCATGCATGTGACAGGACACTGACCTCGGGTGCAGCCACGGAAAGGCAAACCTGGAAAGGTCACGACGCGTAAGAAACACGAAGAGCAGTGGAGAGCCACGCGTCACAGACGGACACACCTCCCCACCAGAGCAACGGCCAGCTGCGTCCACAAACATCTTATGCTGCGCCATAGGTGTCTCGCCTACAATACCGCCGAAGCCACGGTAGATTCCCAGACACCCGCACAGAACCAAACAGCATCAAGTAACCAGTCATGGTCACGCCCGTCGATGCATGTCCTCAGCCCCTGACCACGTGTGCACACACTGGCTCTAGCCTAAGCCAGGCACTCCAGCTAGTTTTCTCCCTCGGTAGGACGCTACCGTTGGTTGGGAGCCCATGGAACTAGCTTACAAACCGTATCTCGGGAACACCCCTCTGCCACCACCAGGCGGATCGGCACTCAAAGGCCTAGGGCTAAAACAATCGGAGGCGTACAAAACATAAAACTCTGAAACACAAGTGCTAGAGTACTGACAGGTAGACACGCTGTCACACGTACTACGAAGCACCACTGGCAGTACGGCAACTGCCAAAAGACTCAGGACTAGGCAACTAGACCTACCACGTAACGATCCTGAGTCGAACGACTCAAGGGCAAGATCATCACAGACAGCGGGACAAGCCGCCAATCGGTCTAATCCTAAGCCACAAGAAATGACACTCCGCAGAAAACAACTCATGGAGACCTGAGGGAACACCGAAGACCCTCAGACACGCCTGGACACGTAAGCCAAGGTAAGATGATACCTCGAGGCATCCAGAACCAGTTTCTCAGACAGGACAGAACCGCCAAGACACCCACACACAAGGTCGCCTGTCAACCCCTAGGTCACCCCGGGTTGACCGAAACCAACGACGACGACTCAACAGTAGGAAAGAGAATCCTACCTCAAGCAAGAAGACTCCTGGCCACCTCACAATGTAATCTTAGCCCTCATAGGACATCAGGAGACATCCACGGGAAAACGGGCAGACCACAAGGTCAAGCCAAGATAAGCAGAAACCAAAACGACGGAAATCGGAGCAGAAGGATTGTAACGCACCACCCCTAGACCGTTACACAAACGTGACGGTCTAGCTCAGGCCGTTACACTCAACCGTGACGGTCCAACGCAGATGCGTCACACACACGTGACGGTCACAGGGGGACCGTCACACACACGGCCCTAACCAACACCTAAAACACACAAGGCACATAACGGCCTACACCAGGCGCGTTACGCCGCTCTGATGCGCCCGACCCGGGCCGTCAGGGCCAACAAACCTCAACTCAAAACGACACCTGAACCACGTAACGCGCTAGACCAGGCGCGTTACACAGCCTAACGCCGCAAGGCAGACGCGTCAAGGCCAACAGGCTCAAGTCAAGAAAACCACTGGCCGACAGGCACGTAACGGTCCATCACAGACGCGTTACAGACACTTAACGCATGGGGGCGTGGCCGTTAGAGCCAACGACGCAGCCACCCAACTTAGCCAGAACAGCGCGTAACGGCCTGGGGTAGGCGCGTTACAACGCTGTGACGCACGGGGACACCACCGTTACATAAACTGACTCATGGTCAAACACAAAGTCAAACAGAACGTAACGGCCTACATCGGGCGCGTTACTCCCACCTGACGCACAGGGGCAGGCGCGTCAGGGGAACCGACTTAACCAAAGCACTAAACGACAAGATAGGCGTAACGCGTCGCACCGGACGCGTCAGGAGGCTGTGACGCGCCACCCCTGGGCCGTCACACCCTCAAAACTACGAAGAACTAAAAATCACCCAGACGCTGTGACGGTCTGTCGTGGGGCCGTCAGGGACTGTGACGGTCCCTGGAATGACCGCCACACCAGTCACAGTGGGAAAACAGAGGGTTGGCCAAATCGAGCCGTTCCACACCCCATTCACGCCGAAGCGCAGGGGAAACAACCCTCGACGATGAAAAACTACATGAGGAGGCTAAAAAGCCCACATGCACGGGTTAAAACGCTAGATCGGGGCGATTTTAACAAATCGACCCTAGAAGAGTCAACGAGGTTCCCGGGCTCCTACCGGCCTCGAATGACCACAGATCGGCACGACACAACCATGGATGGGATCCTAACGTCCCAACGGTCAGTTCAACACTAACCGAGCTACAAATGGTTGCCATTTTCCGGCGAACCCTACAAAACCCAAAAATCACGGTTTAGGCTAAACAAGCCCAAACTCGACCGTTTCCGCGCCAAACGATGTGCAATGGCAGGGAAAACGGAGAGAAAGAAGTGAGGAACCATCACCCTACCTCCACCAAAGAAACCATGCCCCGAAGGGACTAAACCGCGCCGAAAACCACATCGCGAGCTCAAACGTCGGCTTTGAATCCACCGTTCGGGATCGTGCCAAAACCACACCATCTTCGCTCCGTCGCGCACCCAGTCAACTCCACAGCATCCCCAACACGTGCCTCTAGGTACCCCGTCTGCAGCCAGAGCCGAGGAGGCTCGAGAGGAGAGAAACGAAGAGAGAGAGATGGCGGCGGTGAAATGAGAAGGAGGAGAGAGGAAAAGGAAAGAAAAAGGAAAACAAATTAGGAATTTTCCTAATTTCCAAAAAATCTGATTTCTGGCCCTATCTCCGAAAAATACGCAAAAATAGTTGAAACGACCGGCTCGAAGAGTACATCGTCGCTGCAGCATCCACGAGTCGAGGAACTGACAAGTAAACTCACCGTAGGGTTCCGTAACTAGTACGAGAGAAAAACCCACACGGATCGTAAAACTCAACTCGGAAGCCACTAAAGCGAACCGAAACTCACCGAAACAAATCCAAAATATCCAAAGAAGATCCAGCAAGACCTACCATGGATCCAGGGCATTACACCCCGACGACCCGACAAAATTCAGGCCACATCCTGGACCAGTCAGCGACATTTTGGCACTGGTCTCATCAGTATCTAAGTTTGGGAGTGCCCTCAGGAAATCTGACAACAAGTACCTATCAGCAGGCAGAACAGGCAGGCAGAACCTCGAGGAGGTAGTTCGGCTCCGTCCTTGCTTCACGTCCCTCCCCGCCTGGCCGGCTCACCGCCCCTTCCTGCATGGAGGTAGTATTTGTTTGTACTCCTTTCCCCCCACCCCGAGATCCCCCTCCTGCGTGAGGTGTAGTGCATGTAACCTTTTAAACAGGTCGAAGCTTCAGTCGACGCAGTGTGCGGGGAACCCACACTTCCCCGCTCGCCCTCGTCTCCGAACGGGGTTGGTTTATTCAAACCAACCGGGTAAGCTCCAGCCCTTGCTCCCCTCAGTATTTGTTCTTTTAATATCTACAAAACTATTCCGCTGGTCGGTGAGAGAGTGCTCGACCCCGAAACATCCATCTTTCGTGCGGTCATCATGGGCTTGAGAAAGAGAGTGCCCTAGTGCCCCAAGGCACTGAGCCAGCCCCTTGATTGCGGGTACCGTACCCTTGGGAGGGAAACCATAGCCCTGCTGGCCCTCTACCAGCAAGGGTCTTGCTCCATCACCTCGACTCGGCATCATCGAGTCACCACGGGAAGCGTGTACGCGCAAAGGATCGGCGATTTTCGGCAATCTCAAATCTTGCGATTGTGTTTGTGATTTAGGTCCGAGGGACTCAACTACTTGCTGCATCCATCCCCCTATTTGTGTCACATCAATTTTGTATCAGAGCAAGTCTTAGACTTGTCTCTACAAGCCTAGGTCCTAGGGCCATTGCATAGTCATCATCCGTGTGTCGATCACCTCCTCATTTTGCATGTCTACCTATAGTGGTGCCTTGTATCGGGCCAACCCCTCAACCTCGGCTCCCCCTATGAATTCCAATTCCCAAGGTGACCAAGATACCCCTAGGGAAGCACCCCAAGTTCCAATGGACCGACTAGAGGCTGCCATCAACAACCTCATCCATCGGATAGATGGCCTTACCACCCGAATCAATAGACTCGAGGAAGCCGGACCCCCACCTAGGAACCATGTCCAAAGAGCTCCACCTCCTCGAGCTGAATTTGATAGGGAGGGCTTGGAGAATAACCACTACCAGGAGTATGAGAGGCCCCGCCAACCTCGACATGTTGAGAGGCGACCATGAGAGGACCCGGATGATTATCTTTTAAAGATGATTAGGGTCGAAGCCCCAAACTTTGATGGGTCCCATAACCCAAATACCTACTTAGAATGGGAGAGCGCCATGGACCAATACTTTGATTGGTACCCTATGACGGAAGATAGGAGAGTTAGGCTGGCAAAAATGCACCTCACCAAACTAGCCAAGACCTACTGGATGAGTGTAGAAAGTAGAAGGAGGATTAGGCGGGAGGAGCCCATTCGCACCTGGGAAGGCATGAAAGACCAACTGAGATTCAAGTACGTCCCCAACTCCTACACCCAAACTCTCCTAGATCAATGGCAAAGCCTCACCCAAGATGGAAGAACCGTGGTCGAATACATTGAAATGTTTGACTCCTACCTTCTAAAGTGTGGAGTCCATGAAGAGTTGGCCGTCGCCCTATCCCGATTCAGGAATGGCCTCCAACCACACATCAAGAGAGAGCTCTTTATGAGGGATGTGGATTCCCTTGAGTTGGCATATCAAATAGCCCGAGATACTAAAAGGGTCTCTCGAAATCCTAAATTTACCTCACCCCGTCCGGTTGACCCCAAGGCTATGAATCCTCGGCCTAACCTTCCTCCCCTATTGAAGACTCCTACCCCTAATGGGAGTACTCCGGCCCGACCCTACAGCCACCCGCCCACCATCACTCCTACTAGAGTCACCCCAAACAACCCACCTCCCCAAAGAGAGGAGGGCCCCAAGGGCCCTAGTGTGGGTGGGACGACCCCGGGCAGCCAACCAACTTATTTTCAGTGCAAAGGCTATGGCCACTTCGCCCGCCAATGCCCATCACGCGGGTTGCCTAGCTTGCTCATTGAGGAAGAAAAGACCCCCTCACAAGGGGAGAATGAGGAAAATATTGAGGTTCATGAGGCCGCTTTAGACTGGGAAGAGGAGTACGAAGCCCAGGCCCACGAGTCAGGTATAGGCTACACCGACACCCACTTAGGAGTGATTAGGTGCACCCTTACCAAACCCCAGGAAGAAGACTGGCGCCGAACAACCATCTTTCATACCTTTGTCAAAATAGGAAATCATGTGAGAAAAGTATTCCTGGACAATGGAAGTTGTGTCAATGCTGTATCACCCGACACAGTCAAGCTCCTTGGCCTTACCATCACTCCCCACCCAAACCCCTACCGGGTCTCTTGGATTAACAACAACTCCATCCCGGTCAGCACTCGGTGCATTGTGCCCCTTACCTTTTCGTCCTACCATGTGCAGGTCTGGTGTGACATCATCCCTATGGAAGTAGGTAGTATCCTACTAGGGAGGCCCTGGATTTATGACGTTGATGCCACTATCTTAGGGAGGCCAAACACTTGTACCTTTGACCATGAGGGAAAGATTGTCCGTCTGAACCCCTCCCCACCCCATCCCATACCAAAGAAAGAACCCCTCCCTCAGGATCCCCACTCCACCCCACCACAAAACCCAGGGACCTCCACCCCACCAATCCAACCAATTCCCCAAAAGACCACCCAAGAAAACCCAACAGGAGGGATCAAAGGCCTTCACCTTATTACAAGAAAGGAGATGGAAGAAGAGGTAGCCCAAGGAGCACCCTTGTGTGCAGTGGTTATATGTTTAGGAGAATCCAACCCTTCCAAACCCTACCCTGTGGAAATTCACCCACTTCTAGAAGAATTCAAGGATGTGTTTCCTACTGAGCTCCCGGATCAACTCCCACCCATGAGAGATGTGCAACATGCAATCGATCTTGTCCCAAGAGCCACCCTCCCAAATCTTCCCCACTACCGCCTCAATCCCACAGAGCATGCTGAATTAAGGAGGCAAGTGGAAGAACTTATTAAGAAGGGCTTTCTCCGACTTAGTAAGAGTCCTTGTGCTGTCCCAGCCCTCCTCACACCTAAGAAGGACGGGACGTGGCGGATGTGTGTCGATAGTAGAGCCATCAACAAGATCACAGTCAAGTATAGGTTCCCCATCCCTAGGCTCGACGATATGCTCGATATGCTAGCTGGCGCCACCATTTTATCCAAAATTGATCTCAAAAGTGGCTACCACCAAGTTAGGATAAGGCCGGGGGATGAGTGGAAAACGGCCTTCAAGACAAAAGATGGGCTCTATGAGTGGCTAGTGATGCCTTTTGGGCTTTCAAATGCCCCAAGTACCTTTATGCACCTTATGACTGAGGTCCTCAGACCTTACATTGGGGTCTTCCTGGTAGTATACTTTGATGATATTCTCATCTACAGCCAGTCCAAAGAAGCCCATCTAGACCACCTTAGGCAAGTTTGCACCACCCTTCGGAATGAAAGTCTCTTTGCCAACCTAGGAAAGTGTCACTTCCTGACTGAATCCATTACCTTCCTAGGATTTGTGGTCTCCACTAAAGGCGTGTCCATGGACCCCGAAAAGGTCCAAGCTATCCTAGACTGGCCAGAACCCCACACTCTCCATGAGGTCTGAAGCTTTCATGGGCTGGCCACGTTCTATAGGAGGTTCATCCGAGGCTTCAGCACTATCATAGCCCCCATCACTGATTGCCTCAAAAAGGGGACCTTCATCTGGACCAAGTCAGCTTCCAAGGCTTTTCTAGATCTAAAAGAAAAAATGACCTAGGCCCCCGTCTTGTGCCTCCCCGACTTTTCCAAGATTTTTGAAGTCACATGTGATGCCTCAGGGGTAGGCATTGGTGGGATCCTCAGTCAGGAAGGGCATCCTGTGGCCTACTTTAGTGAGAAGCTGTGTGAGGCCCGGATGAGGTATTCAACCTATGACAAAGAATTTTATGTTGTGGTTCAGTCCCTTAAGCATTGGAGGCATTACCTCCTGCCAAAAGAATTTGTCATCTTCTCAGATCATGAGGCCTTAAAATACCTCAACTCCCAGCAGAAGCTTAATGCCCGACATGCCCGCTGGGTAGAATACCTCCAGTCTTACACCTTCGTGATCAAACACAAGGCCAGAAGCGAGAATCGGGCAGCCGATGCCCTTAGTAGGAGGGTATCTTTACAATCCACTATGAAAGTGGAAGTCATTGGGTTTGAAAGAGTCAAGAATGAATACTCTGACTGCCCTGACTTTGGGAACATCCATGCCTCCTTGACCACCCAACAGGCCTATGGGGACTTCATCCTTGAGGGCGGGTTCCTTTTCAAAGGACCCCGACTTTGTATACCCCGAACCTCCCTCCGTGACTTTTTGGTATGGGAGTTACATGCAGGAGGCCTAGCTAGCCATTTTGGGGTGCATAAAACCATTGCTTTGGTTGAGGGGCAATTCTATTGGCCAAGCCTCAAGAGGGACGTGGCCAAGATTGTGGGCCAGTGTCGGACCTGTGCCACCGCTAAACAAGTAAAGCAAAACACCAGCCTATACACCCCTCTCCCTGTCTCCGATCGTCCATGGCAGGATCTAAGCATGGACTTTGTCTTAGGCCTACCCAGGACCCAAAGGAAACACTATTCAATCTTTGTTGTGGTGGACCGATTTTCCAAAATGGCCCATTTTATCCCCTGTTCGAAAACCTCCGATGCGTGCCATGTGGCCCGCCTGTTCTTCGATGAGGTGGTTCGTCTCCATGGCCTACCAAAGACCATCATCTCTGATAGGGACGTCAAGTTCACCATCTACTTCTGGAAAACCCTTTGGCATCTGATGGGGACCCTTCTTAAATTTTCCACAGCCTACCACCCCCAGACCGACGGCCAAACAGAGGTCATCAATCGGAGTCTAGGGAACCTCCTCCGGTGTCTTGTCGAGGATCACCCAGGGAATTGGGATCTCATTCTGCCCCAGGCCGAGTTTGCATACAACAATTCAGTAAATAGGTCTATAGGCATGAGTCCCTTCGAAGCTGTGCACGGATACAAACCCATAAAACTTTCAGATCTCATTCCCCTACCCCCACATGCTAGGGTGTCCATCACTGCTGAGTCCTTTGCACAACACCTTAGAGAGTTGCATGAGAGCATTCGTAAACACATCAACAAGAGCAACTAGGTTTATAAGAAATCAGCTGATTCCCACCGCCACCACCAAGAATTCCAAGTCGGTGATTTTGTGATGGTGAGGACTGAGAGGTTATTCCCTAAAAATATCTCAAAATTGAGGTCACGTGGAGGAGGTCCCTTCCAGGTGTTAAGGCGCATCGGCACTAATGCTTATGTGTTAGACCTCCCTAAGGAGTACGGAGTAAGTCCCACCTTCAATGTGGCTGACCTGGTGCCATACAGGGGTCCCATGGTGACACCTAGTGAGGACATCCAGCCTGCCCCTCCCCTTGAGAGAGCCCCTACCCAAACGAGAGTTCCACCCGGCCCTAAGAACCAGCGAGATCAAGTGGAGTGGATATTAGATGAACAGATCACTACCACACGGAGCAAGGCGTATGAGCGATATCTGGTTAGGTGGAAGGGACGGCCGCCTTCGGATGATGCCTGGGTGAGTCGGGAGGATCTCCAGCAGCTGGACCCCGACCTATTGGAGGAGTATCACAGAAGGGGGGGGGCCCTACTCGACAGAGTCGAGCTCTTCGCGGCCCAGGGGAAATGATGGGGACATCACCCATGATTCCCACTGGCTCGGGACTTCTCTTCCTTTCGACGAGGGATAGGCTAGAGCTCCATGTCAAGTAGGCCCCCACAGCACTTTGGCAGATCACTTTGATGTATCTCTTGCTTTTTATTTGAGTCATTTTGATGTAATTTATCTTTATTTGAGTCCAATACCTTGGTTATGTAGTTATTTTCCTAAGTCTTGTGGTCATCATGTGGGTTTTGGGCCCAATTGTTTGGGCTTGGCCCACCTGCGCCCCTTCCCCTTTGGTTTTGTGTCAATAGTCCAATTTTTAGGGACTTTTTGTAAATTTTGGGTTCCCTATAAATAGGGCCCCAACCCCCCCTTTTGAAGACTAATGAAAATTTGAGTTTAAGTTCAAAGAATACTTGTGAGCTCTCTCTCTCTCTCTTTAAGGGGGCGAACCCCTCTCTCTCTCCTCCCCTTCTCTCTCCCAATTTCACCCCCCCTCTCTCTCCTCCCTCCTTGCCACATCACCCCACCCCATTAAATACAACCCTTCACCTTTCAAGGCTCATAAACCCCCATTCACTCTCACCACTACCCAAGCAACCCTTCGTATTCCAAGGAAACCCTGCCACTTCCCTAGCACCCTTCCCTCTCCCCAAAGCACCCCTCCCTCTTCCCCACACACCCCTTCACATCCCCTAGGGGATTTGAATCCCCTCCCCCACCTGGGTGCGCACCCCACCCCATTCACCCCCCTATCCCTTGTGCGACCCCCCCTCTCCCTTGGGCTCCCTCTAACCCCCCCAAGACCCCCACGCCCCCACTCCCTCACTCCCCCTACTACCACCCCACCCTCTATCGCCTCTCCCCCTCCAGAACATCAGGCCACCACCTACAATAGCCTCCCCTCCCAAAACCCCTATCCCACCACCAAGAACCTCCTTCCTCCACCCTATTTTCTATGTACCAGTGAGCAGTTGTAGAACAGTAGAGCCACCCTCCTGTTGTAGCGCCAGTCTCGCCCACGTCCCGACATTCCAGGAGGTGTGCCATACATCGACGGAAAGGTCTCCCAGCTAGCTTCGCAGGCGAGGTGGTCTCGCTCCTATCCGCGTTTGGAGCTCCCGTGGAGGCTCATTTTCGTCCGACTGCGCAACTAGGACCCGAGAAAGAATCAGAGCCGCAGTTCATAAGCTACGAAGACCACACCAGAGCTCCCCTTGGCGCGCCACTTGGCCGGAGCTGAGTTGCACCAGTCACATGTCCAACGCATCCAGCGGGGAACCAACTGAAGCCCGGAGCAGCTCGTTCCGATTTTTCTACTACAGGGTCGCAGATCAGGTCAGTCAGAATCCGTCCAGACCCACTCCTACTCTTCTAAACATATCTCTTAACCCCGACATCATCTGGAGCCATTCTTTGTTTCTGAACGAAGAAGTCTCGTCCACGCTCACGACCGTCCTGGCCCCGCCTCGATCAGATCTCGGGAGCGATCGTGGTAACATCGCCAACCTACTGCAACAATATGGACTCAGCCCAAACCAGAACCAAGCAGCACCGGTCCAGCCTCCACCACAGCCAACAGAGACACCCCAACAACCCGAAAAAATTCAGGCCACATCCTAGACCAGTCAGCGACGTTTTGGCACTGGTCTCGTCAGTATCTAAGTTCGGGAGTGCCCTCAGGAAATCTGACAACAAGTACCTGTCAGCAGGCAGAACAGGCAGGCAGAACCTCGAGGAGGTAGTTCGGCTCCGTCCTTGCTTCACGTCCCTCCCCACCTGGCCGGCTCACCGCCCCTTCCTGCGTGGAGGTAGTATTTGTTTGTACTCCTTTCCCCCCACCCCGAGATCCCCCTCCTGCGTGAGGCGTAGTGCATGTAACCTTTTAAATAGGTCGAAGCTTCAGTCGACACAGTGTGAGGGGAACCCACACTTCCCCGCTCGCCCTCGTCTCCGAACGGGGTTGGTTTCTTCAAACCAACCGGGTAAGCTCCAGCCCTTGCTCCCCTCAGTATTTGTTCTTTTAATATCTGCAAAACTATTCCTCTGGTCGGTGAGAGAGTGCTCGACCCTGAAACATCCAGCTTTCGTGCGGTCATCGTGGGCTTGAGAAAGAGAGTGCCCCATGCCCCAAGGCACCGAGCCAGCCCCTTGATTGCGGGCACCGTACCCTTGGGTGGGAAACCATAGCCCTGATGGCCCTCTACCAGCAAGGGTCTTGCTCCATCACCTCGACTCGGCATCACCGAGTCACCACGGGAAGCGTGTGCACGCAAAGGATCGGCGATTTCTGACAATCTCAAATCTTGCGATTGTGTTTGTGATTTAGGTCCGAGGGACTCAACTACTTGCTGCATCCATCCCCCCGTTTATGTCACATCAGTTATACATGAGATGCATTTATGAACAATGCAAAAGACTTATAGAACCTTCATTTGCAAGCCACATTCAAGCTAAAAGGTTTCATGTTTAAGGTGCATGAATGAGGTGAATTAAGGAGAGGAATATGAGATACACATGGTGAGATCGATGCTAAGACAAGGTAAGAGTCTCACCAATGATTCTTGGCAGTAAGTGACATATACCACCTGTTTTGGATTGTAGAAAAGCAAGGTGCTTATCCACACGTTAGGTTCAACCAGGTGATCGTCATGATGTTTGATCCTGCAATCAAGATAGACAAGGTTTAATACCATGCTTGTTCACATTTAAGAGGTTATGAAACCTCTTGCCTCTTGTTCTTGTTCACATTAAAGAGATTATGAAACCTCTTGTAAAATCAACAAAGTCACCCAAGGATGAAGACCATATAGTCATGCATTTAGCCCCAAAAAGCTCATTTGGCATCTCATACATATGTCAACAAAATGAATGCATATAGTCATCAGGAACAATGCAATCATTCAAACATTTTAATTATCATCACATAATCACACATGAAGTTTAGTTATCATCAAAACCATAACTCAACACTCCTCTATGCCCTGCACGACCGGTGGGACCCGGTGAGCTGGACGTTCCTCTTCCCGTGGGGCCACATGGTCCCCATGTTAGAGGACGTTGCATGCATCACCGGCCTGCACGTGCATGGAGCGCCGGCTAGCGGGAGGACGTTGACGGACTACAGAGAGCTATCCCAGAGGCTACTGGGCCTGGAGTTACTGCGACCAGAGCGTGAGTCGACGATGCTGCCGAGGGTGAGACTTCAGGAGAATCTCAGGCTGAGGGGAGCTGGGATCGCCATAGGAGAGCTGCCTGAGCAGCACTTGACCTGGCTCGTGGACCGAGCACGATCGTGGGTGGCAACCGTAGCGGGACCAGAGGCGGACGTGGTGCTGAGGAGGTTCTTGATGCTCTTCTTTGGGAGGCTCCTCTTCGCCACTCGGGGAGATGTGGTCAGCTGTCGCTTGCTGCCACTGCTCGAGGAGGTGGACCGCGTTGGGGAGTATGCGTGGGGAGCGGTGGTCCTCGCGTTCCTCTTCGACACCCTCAGCTCGACGAGCCGACGCACGATGCTCGGCGGGTTCTCACCCCTGCTCCAGGTACGGATCGATTCCTAAAATGATTATGCAATTTATATATGAATTCTCTAAATGCTTATGTGTTAACATTCTATGCAATGCAGGTGTGGGCTTATGTGCACCTCCCCGGGCTGGGGAGAGGAGAGGAGACGCACCCGGACCAGCTGCCCATCGTGAGACAGTGGATGGCACCAAGGGTGGTCGGCTCCTTGCGTCGCCAGGTCCGGGCGATCCAAGATGACGTCGACTCTCTACCCTACGCCTCGGTAAGATCTTGAACTTAAGCTTTGTAAATGCAACTATATGCTTATTATGCTGATGCAATTGCTCTTTTGATAGGTCCGGTGGACACCTTATCAGGGAGAGGGGCACGAGGGCCAGCCATGGGTGGTGGCGGACTTGGCCTACGCCAGATGCGACATCTGGCTCCACTTCATGAATGTGGTAGAGCCAATATACTATCGCCTAGTGATGAGGACCCTCGGCGTCCACCAGGCAGAGGTCGACTTCTCGGTGCCCGAGAAGCTGGAGGAGCGCGTGGGACGCCACGCCCGAGGCTTGGCGACCGAGACGGAATTGACTACCAGGGCAGCGGAGCAGATCCGCGACTGGATGGGGCTTGGGCGAGTGGTACGCGCCTGTGCCGAGAGTGAGGAGGCCTACTTGACGGCCTATGCCAGATGCTACGGAGACCAGGTCATCCGTGGCACTCGATGACCGGTATGATCCTAGCCTCATGCTTTCTATTATGCTTTATGATTATGATGCACTAACACTTGACTTCTATATGCAGCTCGACCCGCAGGGGCAGATTGCCGAGCTCCAGGGCCTCCTCCACTCCACCGTCCAACAACGGGATGAGCTCCGACATGCGCTAGATCTCCTGGTGAGTGACACTGAACCTAAAACTTAGTTATGCATATGCTTATGATATTGACTGACATGGAGTTCTAAATGCAGCGAGACGAGGGGACCCAACATCAGGGAGCTGATGCACCTTCTTCCTCCACCCAGCCATCCGCGGACCGTGCCGAGCGGGATGCAGAGTTTGCGAGGATGGTGACACGGGCCGAGGAGGCTAAGGCAGCACTCGCCTAGAGGGTAAGTGCACTACGCTATCCCAGTTGATTCTTATTATGAAATGCAGTTAGCTAAACATGATGTGTGTACATGCAGACGACCGACCTGACCCGGCTTCGGGAGAAGATGGAGCAGAGCCGTGTAGCGGCACAGGATGAGGTTACCCGTCTCCGGGAGGAGATGGAGCGAAGCCGTCCGTCAGATGCGATCAAGATGGCCCTCCTCCGTACGGAGTTGGAGCGACTCCGGGCTGGGGCTACAGAGACGGAGCGCTACCGAGCTGAGGCGGAGCGAGCCCGGTTTCAGGTGGCGGCTGGAGGGCGCGGTGGAGACCTACGAGAGGATGAGCCAGAGATTCGAGCGTAGCGGAGCTCCGAGCGGCACACAGGGTACGCACGGCTCCTACAAGAGTTACTTTACAGGCTCCTCTAGTCGCCGGAGGAACGAGGAGGAGGAGAGGCGCCGATGGCCCCGAGAGGAGGCGAGCTCAGCGATGCCCCCACCATCGAAGAGGCGCGAGGGCTCTGGTGAGAGTGGGGGCCAGGGAGAGGGACCGGCCTGATGTACCTTTAGATGTGACTTATGTACATGTGGATGGTATGCTTTTGATATGATGAGCTTTTTTTTTGTTTTGGTTTTACAAATGAATGTGTGTGAATGCTTGACGCTAATGGCCTAACAACGACTCCTAACCTGACGCGAGAGAGTGAGAGAGAGAGACGAAATGCTTTGAGTGGAATTGGTGCGAGAGGGACAAAAGTTGAGGCTTCAGGTAGATAAACAGTCAGACATATGACCGCTCCAATGTTCAGACGGTCCCATGGTGGGCCGCGGATGCTTGTTCGGTCAAGGCTCCAAAGAAGGACATAGACGGTTCTCATTGGATCGTGGATTCTGAAAAATGGTCCCATCTTGACCGTTTGAACTTTGCAGATAGCCTCTCATAAACCGTCTAGGCTATTGGGAGGTGAAGTTTGTAGAAGGCATGTAAATGGTCCATGTTAGACCGTGTTCACGTCCCTGCGGTTGCTCAATAGACCGCGTGAGTGGAAACTATGATAGCTTCGAACGGGACTCTGTTGGAGAGTCCTAACCCGAGGGTAAAGGTGCCTAATCCATGCCAAGGCCTATCCTAACCCGAGTTGGAGCTATCCTACCTCAATCCTAGTGGTATTAGGCCACGATTTAGGCTCTATAAATAGGAGGGTGTTCTAAATTCAATCTTCACAAAAACCCCTCTCCCTTAAGCTTTGAAATTTTTTGTAAAACCTCCTAAAACACCATGAAGAGGACCCTAGAAGGAAGCTCTATGGGTGAAGTTGCTTACCACGGGCCAAAGCCGGCCAAGAAAGAGCACGGGTATTGCAAAGGCTGACCGCCATCCCCGGGCATCTGAGCTCTAGCCCTTTGAGAGAGGTAAGTCAATGGAATTTTCTTATTTCACTCAATTTCTTCACAAAGGCTCATATTCTTCCTCTCTTTTTCTCTTTTCCTTTTCATCACCTCAGCTTCTCCTCGGTCCTAGGCGTTATTCCACCTTAAAGTGGATGTCTCCCATGATCCGTGAGCTTCCTATAACAGTTATATCCATCCTAAGGGCCTGGCACTTGCACCCTCTCTTAATCCTAGCCAAAAACTTTCCAAAGCTTTCATTAGATTGGCATAGTATCACAGCCTTGATAGAAGTGTGGCATACACAGACACATACTTTCATGTTCCCTTCCTTTGAGGCCACCATCCTGTTAGAAGAGGTAGAGACCTACCTATCCCTTCCTAGATCCAAAGTTGGGGAGGAAGACTTGGTTTGCCATACCGTTGCCCCTGTAGATCCTGCCCTCATCCTAGGGGAGTTCCTACCTAGCGCTAAGGACATCCGTACCATGATTGGACCACACCACATCCATTTGCTACCCCTGAGTCAGTGGGTCATCGCACATTGCTAGAACAAGTGTGGGTGGGATGAAGCCATAGCTAAAGCTATTTCTATCTGCCTATGTGGTGCAATACTCTTTCCCTCTACCGACCATGTCCTGGACATCCCCATCCTTAGCACCATTAGTGGTCTGTGGTAGAGTCTTTCCATCTCTCAGGCCGTCCTTGCTTACCTATATGAGGGTCTTAGTTCAGCTGCTCTAGGGGATCCACTCTTTGGCTCTATGATTCTCATGGAGTGCTGGATGGGGGTTAGGCTAAAGTTCATGCCTAGGGAGGATATCACTTCTGTTAGCTGGATCTTTGGGAGCCATCCTCTTTTCTTTATTGGTGGCATCTTCAGATTCGCTCAGCAGGTTGAGTGCAGGACAACAGATAAGAAGACCAGGGATGAATGGCGTCTCTACATCAACACTTTGCCCCTGGGCTGGCTGGTTCGAGATGCGCCATTCCTTCCTCCACGGCACTACCCTAAAGCTTCCTAGGAGGCTGGGGTTGGACTTGAGGCTTGTGGGTGACACCGCTCTAGTGATGTACAACCCCCGGAGGTGCTTCTTGTAGGTTGGACTTCCCCATACTACAGTTCCAGTGCTACCCCATCTTCCCGCACTACAGGCGAAGAGACTTAGCACGGAGGAGGACGAGCAGGCGGTCAGGAGCGCGGTGATCATGTGGGAGATCAGCAAGGTGCGTACGCTACCAGGAGATGTGACAGAGCTTCAGGAGGAATATCAGGCTTATGTGAGTGAGCTTAGAGAGATCAGGCCTCGCGGGGATGCCCGGCTAAGGATTGAGTGATTTTTAGCATTTATGATGTATGGAGACCATGGATTTGATATTGATTTGCTTAATTTTGAAATAAAGGAATTGAATGCTTGACTGAAATAAACTTGGCCTTTTCTTCTGAATTTGCAGATTGAGATGGTTTTATGGAAAATACGAGGTCCACCATAGACCGCTAGATGAGTTAAACGGTCTTAGATAGACTGCTCCGAATTCGGAATGAGGGCCCACACGGTCTATCGATAGGCCGTTTAAGACATGGAACGGTTAATGAAAGACCACGCACATGATAAGCGGTCATATTCAAACCGCCAAGATCTGGGCGCAAAGAAGGGTCACTGAGCTTGTGAGATATAATGAAGGCGGCCTTATGAAGGCCGTCTAGAAAACTGAAATGGTCACATTATGACCGCTTGAAAGATTGAAACGGTCTTAGAGAGACCACGTACTTGTAGATGCCAGCATCATTTGTAAAACCTATCCCTGTACACACACTCAGACAAAAATAGGTTAGATATGTTTTAGGCTTAACCCCCTGCCTATAGCAAATTGGGGAATAACCAATCCTTGATTTTTGGTCAAGGGGGTAAGCCTTATTAAATAGGCAAAATGACAAAAGGAAAAGGATGCAATGCATGCCATGAAATGCAAGTGATGATTTTGAAAATATTTTTGTAGTTTTGAAGATATTTGATTTTTTTTTAGATTTTGAAATATTTGATTGATTTTTTTTTGAATTTTGAAATATTTGTTTTTTTTATTTTAAAAATTTTAAAATATTGGATTTTTTTGATTTTTGAAATATTTAATTTTTTTAGATTTTAAAATATTTGATTTTTTTGGATTTGCAAACAGCTCAAACCCGGCGACGGGACACCTTCACATCTCATTAGGGGTTTCCCAAGCACAACGTGCGTTAGGGGTGACCGTCCATGGCCATGGTCTAATTTTACTTAACGGTGTCTCTGCCAAGGCCATACCCGGGGTACGATCCAGTCCTTGGAAAATAAATGAGAGAATTTGATATGAAAGTCGATAATAGGTACAGAGGTTTTTAAGGCTTGAGTTCTTCTCACGACAGCCCCTCTTCAAGAGATTTGGTCTGTTGCGCCAGGGCTTTGTGTTCGTCATCGAACTTTCATCTGCTCTAGGCACGCATACGACCGGGCTCATGATGTTCCGCGGGGAAACTGTACTGCCACTCTTGCCATGCCTAGTTTCATTCTTCGGAGCATTCAGACTTTTCAGCTTCAAGCATTTGAATGAGCTTTTAGCTTTTGCTTTGACTTTGCCCCTTCTTCCTTTTATTTATTTCTTTTCTTTCTTTTTGCTTTTGTGAATGCGGAATCAGGTCATAACAAACTACCCCTATTTGAGACCTCTCTTTTATCGGGGTGCCTAGACCAGTTCTCGCCCCCTTATTCACCACTTGCCCCTATTTTCGGCCGAAGAGGAGAAAAAACAAGGATTTTCACTTTCCCCCAAGCATGGCCAAAGGAGAAATGGTGTTGCGCAAAAAGGAAAACTCAACCGCAGAGGTCGTGTAGTGTGTAAATGTTGAACTGGGGACCCCCTTCATGATCAAGGAGAGGAATGCCCCACCACCGGGCCATTGCTAGCTCGACTCTAAGGATAAAAATGTTTGAGATACAACCCATTCCATGGATTAGGCAACTCTTCGCCTTCTGCATTGATTAGATGGTATGCATTCCAAGGATAAATTTTTTGATCACAAACGGACCCTCCTAATTGGGTTGCAGCTTAGACCTAGGACATGTTGATCTAAAAAATTTACGTTTCACAACCATATTACCCACTTGGAATTTTCTTTCAATGACCTTCTTTTGAAAATGACGCGAGACACATTTTTGATAAACAGAGACGTGATTGGCCGCATTAAGCCTCTTCTCGTCCAAGAGTTCCAGCTGGACTAGCAACGCCTCTCGACGTTCGTCGAGATTAAGTTCTTTGTCTAGCTGCACTCTTAGGGAAGGGATCAAGATCTCATACGGGAGTACCGCTTCCATCCCATAGGTGAGAGCAAAAGGAGTTTACCCCGTGGGAGTACGGACGGAGGTGCGATAAGCCCATAGAGCTTCTACTAATTTATCGGCCCAATCAGCAAATTTATGTGACTCGCATGTTTTCTTGATGATTTTAAGAAGAGTCTTATTGATGGCCTTGGCTTGGCCGTTGCCCTGGGGGTAGTATGGTGATGAATGGTGCAATGAAATGTTGAATTTCTTACAGAGGTCCTGGAGTTCTTATGACACGAACTGTGGTCCGTTGTCGGTGACGATGTCGCTTGGCACTCCAAACTGCGAAATGATGTTCTTAAGGATGAAGCGGCAAACTGTGGTTGCTTTGATTTTTGCATACACTTTAGCTTCTACCCACTTGGTGAAATACTCTGTAGCAGTGAGAATGAAAGATTTCTGTTTAACTAGGGAGTGTGGATCACCTAGTGGGCCCATAATATCAAAAGCCCACATGGAGAATGGCCAAGGAGTAGAAAGAGGATGGAGAGACGAAGCAGGAGCATGAATCTTATCAGCATGGAGTTGGCATTGAAGACACCTACGGACATAGGTGGAACAATCTTCTTCTAAGGTTGGCCAGCAATAGCACTGCCTAAGAATCTTCTTCGCCAAAGCCTGACCATTGACATGCCCTCTACACTCACTCGAGTGAGTTGCTTCGACCACTTTCCAGGCCTCATCATCGTCTAAACACCTCATAAGAACTCCGTTAAGAGTGCGCCTATACAACTCTCCCGCAATGATGGTGTATCTAGAGGCGACTCTTCTGATGGCCTTGCGCTCCGTGGCGTTGGCTGATTCTGGGAATGACCCGTCCCTGCAATACTACTCGATTTCGTGATACCAAGGCAATTCCTCTTCTTCTAAAATTTCCTCGAACTCAGTTAACGATACTTCTTTCAAGTCCTCCTTCTCAACCTTCTTCTCTATGGATTTCCTAAGGTTATCAAACCAGGGATCCTGAAGGGAAGGGCCGTCTAACTGCTGGACCACAATAGTCTCAATGGAGCGACTGAGGGGGAAGGAGAGGAAAGAAGCAAGCGATGCTAGTGCATCGGCGAGAATATTCTGAAACCGAGGGGTGTGAATGTAAATTAGCTTTTGAAATTACTTAGCCAAGAGCGTGACCAAATCTTGATAAGGCTTGAGCTTAGGGTCACGAGTGCGATAAGTGGAAAGAACTTGGTGCAACACTAACTGAGAGTCTCCTATGATGTTTAAGTAACGTGCGCCCATGATGTAGGCGTGCTTCAATGTAGTAAGGAGAGCCTCATACTTGGCTATGTTGTTGGTAGTAGGAAAAGAGAGTTGATATGCAATGGGAATGGTCACTCCCTCTGAGTGAGGAGGACAGCGTCGATCTCTCGGCCCTGAGAATTGAGTGCACCATCAAAATGCAGCGACCAAAAAGGGTGATGAGTGAGCGCAGCCAGGTGTTCATCAGGGAACTCATCCTGGATAGAATCTGTACAAGGGATAGGTAAATGGGCAAGATGTTCAGCAATAGCATATCCCTTGATTGCTTTTTGAACGACAAAGGTAATATCAAATTGAGAGAGAAAGCTCTACCAGCGAGCCAACCTACTAGAAAGGATGGGTTTCTCTAGAAGATAGTGAATTGGGTCCATTCTAGAGATCAACTTAACCTTATGGGAAAGAAAATAATGTTTCAATTTCTGGGCTACCCAAACTAAGGCTGCGTAGGTCTTCTCCATGGTGGTGTACTTAGATTCTACAGGATTGAACAACCTAGAGAGGTAGTAGGTTGCCCTTTCCTTGCCTTCTTCGTCCACTGGTGCCAGGACAGCTCCTAGGGAGTCATCAATAATCGAAATGTATAAGATCAGGGGTTTCCCATGAACAGGGGGTTGCAAAATCGGGGCATTGAATAAATAAACCTTAAGGTCCTCATAGGCCTTTTGGCATTGTTCATTCCATTCAAATTTGGCCCTCGCCTTCAACAGTTCATTGAATGGGTGGCACCTTTGCGAATGTTGAGATATAAACCCCCGAATGAACTATAGACGCCCAATCAATCCTCTAAGTTTAGTGATGTTCTTAGGCAGTGGCATTTCCATAACGACCTTCGCTTTGTTTGGATCAATTTGAATCCCCCGCTTGCTAACTATGAAACCTAGTAACTTCCTCGACGATATCCGAAATACACATTTCTTTAGATTCATTTTTAATTTATACTCCCTAGCCCTTTGCAACACTTTGGCCAAGATAGCAGGGTACTCTTCCTTTGACCTTGACTTCACCAAAATATTATCAACATATGCCTCCATATAGACGTGCATCATGCCGTGGAAAATTGCCATCATCGCCCGTTGGTATGTGGCACCCGCATTCTTCAATCCAAATAGCATGACCATGTAACAGTAGGTGCCCCGGGGCGCGGTGGTGAAAGAGGTCTTTTCTTGATCTTCTGGAGCTAGACGGATTTGGTTATACCCTGAATATCCATCCATAAATGAGAGGGCTTCATACCCAGCCATGTTGTCCACCAACACGTCAATATGAGGAAGCGGAAAATCATCTTTAGGACATGCTTTATTCATGTCCCTAAAATCAATGCAAATCTAAACTTTTCCATCCTTTTTCATCACATGGACTATATTCGCCACCCATTGGGGATATAACACAATTCTAATGAACTTGGCCTTATGCAATTTATCAACTTCTTCTTTTATCCTTAAGGCCATTTGGGGGTGGAATCTTCTTGATGTTTGCTTAACGGGCGTTGCCCCTGGTTTTAATACCAATCTATGTCCAACCAGGGTGGGGTCAAGGCCTGGCATGTCCTCGCTATACTCCCTCAAGACCTTGATTAGATCCTCTTCAACCTGAGGAGTGAGATTAGCATAAATAATTATGATCTTGGGATCCTCTTCAGTTCCAAGATTAATTTCTTTCGTGGGTTCATCCACTGCCGACGACGGTTCATCAAATCTCTTCAAACCCTGTGCGTACAAATCGGCAGTGTCCTCCACGTCGCTATCCTCATCTTCAATCGGGTCCTTCTCATCTATGATCTCATAAACCCCTAATCAATCGTCACTCCATACCCCCTCTAGCTCTTCATCATCCTCCAAGACTATGGTTGTCTCTACAAACTCAGGACACTTAAGAAGGGAGTGACAACGTTGAACGAGATCTTGAAGGAACCTATCAGGAACGGTTTTAGCATGACGCGTCATCATGCGCGTAGCAAGCGTGGAAGGGTTGGAGACACTGGAACAAGACCCTACTTCACCAGGCCCAATCGACTCTATTACCCTAGACTCATCGAACCCTACATCTAACCTAGGGGATAAAAAGTCTACAGGAAGGGATTTAGGGGCCTCGCGCCCCTGGGAAGAAGGCTGACAAAACATAGCATAATCCTCCATTGAAATCTTCGTTTTAAAATTGGCATTTTTTTGGAGATTGGAGGAGATCATGCAACAAGAGGGGGAAGGAAGAGGAGGGAGTTGACGGGGGGAGAGAGATGGAAACAAAACATCAAAGAAAGGATCAGATGAAGAAAACCACATGGTCGAGAGATCGGATGAGGAGGACAACATGGTGGAGAGATCAATAGGTGGGCATCGCCCACATGGACATGTTACAATCAAAAATTCAGTTGGCATTTCCGTGAAAAACATATCGATCATGATTGGAGGCGAACTAGGTATGGATTCCAACTACTGAAAAAGGGAGGCAAGGCAGGAAGGAGACCAAGAAAAAGTAATGAGGGAGCTCCCGTCTTCCCGCGGCCTCCGGTAAACTGGCTCTGCCGGAGAGCACTCCACAAGTTGCATCTCTGGTTTCTTCGAACAAACTTCTTCATAAAATAAGTTTTCAAAATTATTACAAAAATCTTCCATATCACCCACCAGCCCCTTTAGCGGCGGCGGCGGGTCAACAACAGTACAAGCGGCATCATTTCTCTTGTCAGAATAAGGTGGTGTTTTCAGAGTACCTGGATGCAATGGGCCATTAATAAAGTGCTGACGGTAGTCCCACGTCAGTGGCCCAGAATCTCCCAAAATTGACAATGTCGACTCTCGGTAACTGAGGCCTCTTCTGCTCATTTTCCTGCCTCTTGGGATGGACGTGGTTTGCCCCTGTAATTGGGCTCCAAGACGCATGCCTGGCTGGTAACCTAGCTTCAGAATCATGTTCCAGCCCTTGGGATCTCTTATCTCGGACTTGGCTTTGACATTAATAGGTGTAGTGGCGGGCTTGCGTGAAGCATATGCCCTGGGAAAATCCAAGTCCATCACAGAAAAGACCAGCCTATTTCTCGGCCAGAGAGTTGGCAAAATCTTGTCGGAAATAGCTTCAACAGTCTGCACCGTTGAAATGCTCTTAACCTTGACCACCCGCCCCTGAAACGGAAATTTCAGGCATTGGTGAGCAGTCGAAGGCACGACATGAAGACTGTCGATCCACGGTCAACCTAGGATGGCTTTAAACATAGGATCTACGTCCAATACATAAAATTCCATAGCCATTGTGAGAGGCCCGAGCTCGGCCTGAACAATTACCACCCCGTGGCATGCTCTCCTGGAGTTGTCATAAGCAGCAATAGTCGTCGGAGTTGGCCTTAGCATATCTTCAGAAATATTGCAGGCACACAGAGTGCTCAAGGGACATACATTTATTGAAGCTCCTTTGTCCACTAGAGCTACATCGACCGTCACTTTATTTAGCGTGATTGAATTGCAAAGTGGCATCTGGCGTGCCTCAGGAGGTGCTAATTCTGACTTTGAAAATGAAATGAATGGCCCCTTCGTAATTGTGGCCAAGGCCGACGGCAAACTGTCTATTGCCATGTCCTCACTGACCATTACCTTTTGAAGAAAAGATTTTAGAGCATCCTGGTATAGTGTGGACCTCTTAATCAACTCCAGTATTGAAATCTTGGCCGGCGTCCGGTCCAAGTGCTGCAGTAGATCATATCTTGTGCGAGGTAGGGGGTCATCTTCTTCTTGCTCAACTATGGGTGAGGAAACTGGAGGGTTGGGTGTGGGTGCACCAGTAGAGGGATAACTTCTCTAAAATAAACGCCCACTCCAGAGGGCAAAGTTCTATGCTACCACAGCGTTGGATGTACTCCCGACTGGCCCAGTGGGGTAAGCGAAGGGAACAATGGTGAGAGAGGCGATGGTGGAGGTGGGTCTGACAGGCCCTGGCGGAAGGATGATAGGTAAAGGGTTAGGTGAGGGGGTGACAACGAAGGGTATGACGGGTGAAGGTGCAAAGATGGGTGAAATGGTGGGTAAGGTGGTAGGTGCAATGAAGGATCTGGAGGAAATGGCGAGCGTAGCGGAGGTCAAAATGGTGGACGGGATGATGGAGGGGACAGGAGGTGAAGGGGAGTTGGGGTATGCATTGTGGAGGGCCAAAAGACGAGCAGGAGTCTCATCGTCATAAGACCACCCAGTGTTGGGAGCTTGGCGGTGATCAATATTTACTCGAGCCGGTGTCGGCGGCTGCGGTTGAGGAGCGGGTGGATGGTTTGGCATTAGATTCTAATGAATCCCTAACTCTGGTGCAGGCTGCTGCTGCTGGGGTTGAGGTTACTGAGGTTGCTACTGCTGCGACATTGGATGCTGCGGCCTCGGCGCATGTCTTCTTCTCTCTTTCATGTCTTCAATCAACTTATGCACTTGTGCCCAATCAATTCTCTATCCCTCATGCAAATCATAAACAAGATCACGGAACTGATAGCACCTTTCTATAGTGTGCCCGGGCTACCGATGATATATGCAATATCTGGACTGGTCGGCGACCGGATTCCAATTCGGGTGTTCCGGAGGGAGCTGAAGGTCACCAATGTACATTAGAGCCGAGAAAATATCAGGGAGAGTTTCAGGAAGTGGAGGGTAGTGGGCTCTGTTAGGACCCGATTGAGCAGGTGCATAGCCATTTAGTGGCACGACATTATGGTACTGTGGTGGTTATTGTGGCTGTTGTGGTGGTGGTTGTTGTGGCGGTTGAGGAGCGAGAAATGATGGCCGAGTAGCTGGTGGAGCGGTGAACTAGGGGTTGCGAGGAGGTTGCTGGAAGCGTGGTGGAGCGGATTGGTTGGGAAAGTGAATAGCCTGCACCTGCTTGTTTGTCTGGACTCCTTTAGTGACTGGGCCTTGAGGTTTTCTGGTGGTTTTGGACTTCTGGGCCTCAAACAAGGAATGAATAGGGGAGTCCTTAAACTGGGTCTGGATAAACCGGGCCCTGCTGTATAACTGGTGCATATTGGAAATATCATTCATTGCTAAGATATTTCGGAACGTGGGTGTAGCATTGAAAATTAACAGCTTTACTTTCTCTTCTTCCGGAATCTGCCCGGGCGCACGGGAGGCCATCTGCCTCCATCTGTCAGCATAAGTTGCAAAGTCTTCATCGGCCCTCATCTTCTCGGCCACCAAATCAGTGAAAGAATATTCTGGGCCCACCCGGTCTTGGAATCTCTGTATAAATTTTTCTTTGACAACTTTAAAACTCTCTACCTCTTCCAATGGTAGGGTGAAGAACCATTCCAATGCTACCCCGTCCAACGAGCGGCGGAAAAGATATGCCATGAGGCGGTCGTCATGTTGAAACTGCGCCGACTCGTATAAGAACTCCCTTATATGAATGAAGGGGTTGCCATTCCCGTCGTACTTGCGGTACGTGGGGAGCTCTGACTGGGGTGGGAAACGGATGTCCCAGAAGTTAGGAACAGGGATATCAGCAAGGGATTGTGGGCTGACTCGCTTATGAAGAAGGTCAATCTGTTGCTGCATGACAGCCCACTTATCAAGAAGTTCCCGTTCCAGGGAAGGAGGAGGCAAAACTGAGAGAGCAGACCCAGCATATGGGGCTGAAGGATAGACTGATGGAGGGGGAAGCCAGTAAGAAGGATAGTGGGCCAAGGAAGGGCCCATATCCACATGAGCTAGCTGGGCACCCCCTGATTGAAGATGAACAAAGTCAGCCAGGGCCACAAGAGCCTACGGCGCTGCTGGAGAAGTGGTGATATAAGGATCTGGATAATAAGACGAGGGGATCTGGGTCTTCCCCTTATCAGAAATCTGATGGGCCGAGCTAGAAGCTTGGCTGACTTCCATACTAGGAAATCAGAGGGTCCGGGGATGGACATGAGTAAGATCAATGGGCGCAGCAGAAGTAGCCCCTAACCCAACAACCGGGGATGAAGTGGCGGTAGCAGACATGCCATGAGGAGCAATAGAAGACGGGGCATCCTGCCCCTACAAAGCCTGACGGAGAAGGTGGAGCTGGGTGGGATCCAACTGAGCCATCATGTGGAGAACATGATTAGCCGAATTGTGGGTAGAAGAATCAGAATGGGAGGGTTGACTACCCTCAACAACAACGGTCGGAAGAGGAGGGACGGACCCCTCTCTCCCCTACACAGTGGTGACCCTAGGTGGGTCCTCCAAAAGTCCCTGAGGAAGAGAGTCCTCGTGGGAGTGGGAGAAATTGTAGGAAGACATGGTAGGTGAGGAATCAAACAACGGGTTGAAGTAGGAAAAGAAATGGGAATTGCCCCTAGGAGACGATCCTATGGGTGTGAAACAACTCCACATGCACCGAATACCTTGGAAACAAAAGAAATAACACCTACTGAGGACCTAAAAACAGCAATGATCACCCAAAATGCACACACCAAGAAAGGAGAGAAGAGGCAATCAATTATCAACCAAGTTTTAAATGATGCACGCAATTTTTTTTATGTGTTTCCCCTTTAGAATCTTAGTGAATTGAATTAAATGAGCATTCTCTCAACGATAGGGTTCCTAGTAGGGATGGAATGAGGGACTTGGTTGACTCTAGATTTACTCTCTCTCACACGGATGCAGCCTAGACTCGGGGTGGTGAGGTACAACCTGCCCGGCGTCCGTGTAGGAATCCACGACTCACGAGGGCTTATGGAGGTCCCGGGTAAGGTCACCTAGTCGGCTCCAAGGAATATGGAGACGAGAGGATCCCCTACCAAGGTAGGAATGCAACTAGTATGATAGAATGTATGGACCTATGCACACCGGAGTGCATGCAAGATCTAGCCAAAATCTAACACACAATGATCAAACAACATGGCAATATATGGCAACAATCATACAAAAATAAGTGACAACTAGGGAGATGAAATCACCCAAATAACCGTGAAATGATATGAAACAATGTTCAAAATATCAATCTCGGGTGCACTGTAGCACAAACGCGGTCTGATGGGAGACCGCTCAGGGAGTGTAGGCAGCCCTGGACAGGACCGTGTGGTGACAGGGAGCAATAAAAATTAATAAACAAGATAGAACTAGAATGGACTGAAGCAGGAGAGATAGAAGCGTACTTGAACAATCTGGACGGTCTATCAAACGACCGTGGAAACTATCAAACGACCTTGGAAGGACCGCAGAATGATAACAGAGCCACAGAAATTTAAAGAGAAGCAACATACCTGAGCCAACAGATGCACACGGTCTTTCTTCAGAGCGTGGGAACCAAGACACGGCCCACATAGGACCGCTAAAGCTATCAGGCTCACAGAGACATATAAGATAAAAACACTCGTGAGAAGGTAATGAGTGGTCTATCGTCCGACCGTGGAAACCCAGACACGGCCAAAATTGGACCGCGTAAATATAACAAAGTGGCAAAAACCAGAACAGGAGGAACGCACCTGAGACCAGAGGAACACGGCCTCTCGACCGGCCACTAGATGATGGAAACGGCCCTTAAAAGACCGTGTACCACCCCGGGAGCAGAAACCAAGAAAGGATGAAATGGCAAACCATAGAAGACTAATGACTTAACCAAACAGACAAGAAAATAGGTCAATCAAAATCAAAAGCATGACGGGCACTAGGTGTCCCACCATTATCACCAAAAAAGGGGTGTTGATAAGTTTTTCCTCCCTTTGACAAAAGTGTGAAACAATGCTAAAGGGAACTGAGGAAACAAAGAGAGGATGTGTGTATGAGGGATTAGCACAAAAAGGAATGTAATCACCACCAAAGTATCAAGTGCAAGGAGAGCACCACGTACCTTGGAAAAGGGGAGACAGATGAGACACTCGCTAATGGATGTAGCGCTAGTATGACGGATGCGGCCCTTTGAAGTCCGCTTACAGATGTAGACGGCCGCTCGACTAGCCACGCACAGCGCTGTGGAGGAATGCGGGAAAGGCCTGATTGATGCTTAAACGGTCCGTGGTAGGCCGCTCACAGGTGTCTGACGGTCTGAGGAAGACCGCTCACCCTTGCAGACGGACGAAGATAGACACTGTATGTTCTCCAGACCCTAAACTACGGGACTTGCTCCTCCACCCCTTTCGGCCGGCCAGAGGGGATAGGCCTTGCGCTTAGGCTTCTGTTGACCTGCAAAACATAGCAAAAGAAAAGAAAACGCAACCCAAATTAACCTTATGAAGTGTAGTATCTATAAAAGCAGATGGGAAAATGAACACATTAATGGAATGGGGGATACTTGGGGGTTGGGTTTTTAAATCCTATGGGGCGTAGAAAACAATAGGAGAGGTGAAAAAATGGAGATGACAGTGAAAAACGGGGAGAAAAGATAAAGAAGATGAGCATCCAATGAGACCTAACAATCAAACACCTACACCGAAACACAAAATAAACCACTACTCCCTGAACTGAAGGCTCAAACGGACGTAGAAAGCCTTCCTCCCTGGTTGTGGTTCGCGCAAGAATTCGGCAGCACTTCGTTGCGAACGTTGGATCTCCCCCCTTTTCAAGCTTGGACTAAGGGTACTATTTATAGACCCCTGAAAGTCCACTCGAAATTGAGGATTTTCCAGCAATAATTAGGCTGAAATTCTGAAGGATAAATCAAAGACAATACTCCCAGCTTTTGCTAGGATCAAATGGCACTTATTTTGGTTGAGAATCCGTGAAGAAAGTCGAGGATGAAGCAACTCATTTGACCACGGATGGAGAGAGAAAAACCAACCAACCCAAGGGTCTCGACTGTATAAGCGGTCGCTCGATGGGCCGCCCAACCATATAAATGGTCTACTTCTAGACCGCCTATAGGTGTCGGTGGTAAATAGAAAATAAGATAAATAAGCCACTTATCCCAGAGAACAGACCGACTGGTTCGGCATAAGACTCTCAGGATATAAATGGTCCATAGATAGATCGCCCCCACCAGTCAAACGGCCCATTGCCAGACCGTGTATCTGGTGTCGATGATAAATCAATAAAATGAGATAAATAGACAATTATCTGAAAAATTATCCCATTTAGGACTCTGGCAAATAAACGGTCATATGATAGACCGTGCAACCAAAATACACGGCCTAGTGAAAGCCCGTGTATAAGGTTGTCGGTGGAAATTCAAAAAAATAGCCAATTAATCTAGAGATAAATCTGAGTGATATAAACGGTCTCCAAAAGGACCGCCCAAAGTGCGAAACGGTCTATCGCTAGACCGCCTATATTCTGGGCGGTGGAAATTAATAAAATGAGATAAATGAGCGATTTTTACCTCAAATATCAAATTAAATCAAGGCCCACTAAGCCCGAATTCGAGAGCGAACCTTGCCAGGGTGGTAGTATTCATAAAATAAGCCCAAGGACATGCTCAAAAACGGCCCAATGAGTAATGGACGACTTGAGGTAAAAAATAGAGGTAAGAAAAATGACTCAACTCATAGGCAAAAAATGGGTGTCAACACCGTCAACTAGATGTTTTTGAAGATTTGTTTTTCATCTGTCTCAGGATCAAATCCTGAACAGACTTGTTTTTGAAAGAGCTTAATTGAAGCTATATTTTGTCCTTGCTTTTCATTTTTCCTTTTAGTTTCATCATTTCCTTGCATTCTCGTTTTGGGTTCCTCCTGAGGGTTCAGGAGAAGGGAGACTTGTTCTCCGGTTTGCGAGTGGCGGGGTGTCACTCGTGGTTTCCCTCTGTGGATTCAGAGGAAGAGAGGACTTATTCCTCTCGGTTTTGGTGAGCAGTGGGTTGCTGTTCACGTCCCTTCTGCGGTAGCTGAAGAAGGAAGATTTATCTCATGTTTCCCTCCGGTTTGGAGGAAGGGAGGACTGGTCCTCTGGTTCTGACCTTGTGGGTTGCAAGGTCAGGGTTCAAATTCTGTGGGTTGCAGGATCTGTGTTGAGGGATTTGTCTCCCTCGGTTTGTCAAGTTGTTAGGCAGCGTATGTTGCAGACTGAGTCTGCGGTGGTGTTCTTGCTTGGTTTGAGCAACAGAAGCTTCACTCGGTTTGAGTGAGGGGTGGATGTAGATCTGGGGTCACAGATCGAACCACCTAAAAAATCCTATGAGTAGTGATTTGAATTGTGTGCTTGTCCCTTATCTTATGTCCCCTTCACAGGTTTCGTTAATTGTTCTCTTGGGCGGTGGTTATTCAACTCCTTATATACTTTCTTGAGCTGTGTGTGTCGTGGGCTATACCTTACCTCTCGCTGAGTCTGTGTTAGAATGTTAAGTGTTTATCCTCTGGTCCAGTAGAAGCCCTCACTGTTATGTGTCTTCCGTGGAGCTATTTTCTTTTGTTTCCTAGAGTGGGGTTTGGATTTTAATAGGGTGAAAATTACAAAAGATCCATTCACCCCCCCTCTGGATCTATTTCCGTGTACCACCTGGTCTAAAAGCAGATTATACACGTGTGGTGACTGTGATCAAGAAATCTCCTAGGATCTCATGGCTCAGGATTAGTGCGAGATTACGCCTCTTCATCTGGCGCCGTCTGTGGGAAACGAGCGAAGAGACATCATGGTGCGAAGAAATTCTGGTAGGAGGATCGCCAGTGATAAGGGAAAGACCGTGATAGCAGGGGAAGGAGAACCTATGCCCTCCCATCTCACGGAAAACCTCCCCTATGATGGCAACAACCAAGCCGACGAGCTACCTCCACCACCCACGGAGGTGCAACCCCCTAACGGGAGCTCTGACGCTCTCCAAACCCTCAACGCAAAACTGGATATCCTCGTAGAATTAATGAGGACCCAAGCGGGTAGGGAGGAGAACTCACGACTCCCACGGGAAAGCCCCCCCCCCCCATGGAGAAGCTTCCCACCAAACAGCTGGAGGCCGCTTCACCCTCCGGGGATGACGGCTTATACGCAACAGGTCGGGAGGACCTTCGCGCGCCCCTCCTCCAGAGCAAGAAGCCTCTTCCACCCTGAGGAGAGAAAGGCCCGGGACGCGCCAACAGCTCTCGGAGATCGATGCCCTCGAAGGGCGATGAGGCAACCTACAAGGACGCCCTCATAGCCCCTCGACCCAGCAGGAACCGGAGTTATCCCTCCGACTGCGGGACTTCGAGTGACATTTCACATAATAAGAGTGCGCCCTCCGCGCCTTGCAAAAGACTTCCACTAAGGAGGACGAGGAGCAATCCCCGTTCTATGACCAAATCTTGATGTCCGAGATCTCCCCCAGACTCTCTCTGCCAACCTTCAAATCATATGACGGCCAGAGAGACCTGGCCGACCACTACGACAGCTTTGATGCCCTGATGACTCTGCACGGGGCATCTGACGCTATCAAGTGTCGAGCGTTTGTGACCACCCTGGTCCAGGGTGATAAAGCCTGGTTCCGAGCACTCGCCCCCCACAGTATCCACGACTTCAGGCAATTCGAGCGAGTATTCAAGGAAAGCTTCGCTGGCAGCGGCCCTTCAAGGTCAGTAGCGGGGCTGTTGGCGCTAATGCAGGCAAAGGGGGAAAAGCTTCGAGCTTATATCAGCTGATTTAAATCGGAAGCCCTATGTATCCCTCACCTGGATGTTGCCTCATCCATTACCGCGTTGACCAGAGGCACCCACAACGAGAACCTCCAGGGAGAGGTAGTCATGCATCCCCCCACCTCTCTCGCCGATCTGGTGACCCTAGCCCAACGTCACGTAGAGTGTGAGGAAGTCCTCAGTGCTTGCCGTAGCACAACGAGTTCAGGTGGAGAAAGGGATAAGAAGCGACCGTCTGAGCAAGGCTCAGGCCAGGGGAAGAGGCGGAATCAAGACGGAGACCACAGGGCGCCCCCTCGAAAGTATGAGCGGAATAGCCCTTTATCCGCCCCCGTCTACGAGATATACGAAGATATCAAGGGCTCGGGCCTCCTCTACCAACCCGAGCCTATGAAGGCCAAGCGTCGCAACCGTCACAAGCATTGTCAGTTTCACAATGACCACGGGCACCACACTGGAGATTGTTACCACCTCAAGGATGAGATCGAGCGTCTCGTCCGCCAAGGGCACTTATCTCAATACGTGTCTGAGCGCCAGAAGGAGGATCGTGGCATCCCAGAAGAAATTGACAATCGTCCCCGTGGAGTCCATATCAATGTCATTTCTGGCGGCACGGCATCAGGAGGAGACAGCAGCCGAGGAAGGAAGTGTCACACTGAATGGGTGAGCAGGGCCTCCGAGCCCCCCAAAGCCCCACCGACGAGCGAGCAGCAGGCCCTGGTGTTCTCTGATCAAGACCTGGAAGGGTTATCTACCCCACATGACGATGATGTTGTAGTATCGGCTACTATAAACCATTGTAACGTAGATAGGATATTAGTTGACAATGGTAGCGCCCCTGATGTACTCTCGTACGAATGCTTCCTTAGGATGGGTGAAAACCCATCCAAACTCTGCCCAATTCGAACCCCCCTCTGCGGGTTCAATGGCCAGGCAACCTAACCTGAGGGAGCCCTAAGCCTGCCAGTCACCATTGGCACCCCTCCCAAAACCATCACGGTTATGGTTGACTTCATAGTGATCAAGGGGATGTCAGCCTATAATGCCATCTTCTGCCGAGGTACCCTCAGCCGAACGAAGGTAGTGCCCTCTACCTATCACCAAAAAATGAAGTTTCCCACCAAGTACGGTATCGGGAAAGTCCGAGGTAGCCAGGCAATAGCTAGAAGGTGCTACATAATCTCGGTCGAAGCCATAAGGCCAAAGGGAAAAAAGAAAAGGGTCGGAGAAGCCGAGAATGAACCAACAACATCTGAGCCCGGTGGCGAATTGTTGACGATCTTCCTCAAAGATGACCCGGCCCTAGGAGTTAAGATCGGAGCTGATTTACCCCCTGATGTACAAAAGTAATATAGAGATTTTCTTTCGGAGTATATCCAAGTCTTCGCGTGGTCTGATGAGCATCTTCCCGGGATCCCTGTGGAGATGGGGGTACACAAGCTCAACCTTGACCCGTCAGTGAAACCCGTCTAGCAACGTAGAAGGAAGCATGCCCCCGAGAAGTAGACGATCATCAAAGAGCATATTGTTAAGGGAAAGAAAATCGGCCTATTTCGACCGATCCTTTACCCGACGTGACTCGCTAATGTCGTCCTAGTACCAAAAGCTTCGGGCAAATGACGAATGTGTGTGGACTTCACCGACCTTAATAAAGCCACTCCGAAAGACTGTTACCCACTGCCGAGCATCGACCAGCTAGTTGACTCGACCTCCGAGAATGAATTGCTCAGTTTCTTGGGTGCCTACTCTAGCTACCATCAGATCCGAATGTATCCTAAAGACATCGAGAAGATAGCCTTCATTTCCGACTTCGACGTATACTGCTACACCCGAATGCATTTCAGGCTGAAGAATGCCAAAGCAACATACCAGAGGCTGATCAACCACATTTTCGAAGGACAAAACAGTCAAAATGTCGAGGCCTATATCGATGACATGCTCGTCAAAACACTTAAGGTCGAGGACCACTTCACCGACCTGGCTGAAACCTTCGACACCCTCCTGAGGTACAACATGAAGCTTAACCCAGCTAAATGCGCCTTTGGGGTTCGATCCAGAAAAATCCTGGGTTTCCTAGTCACTCAACGCGGGATCGAGGCCAACCCCGACAATGTTCAGGCCATCCTGAACATGCAACCGCCTGTTTGTGTCAAAGATGTCCAGCGCCTGACTAGGCGAATTACTGCGCTGAACCGTTTCTTGTCCCAAGCGGTCGAACGATGCCTGCCTTTCTTCAAACTATTGAGAGGGCCCAAATTGGCATCCGCCATATTCGTCTGGGATGAGGAATGTCAGAAGGCTTTTTCAGAGCTAAAGGAGTTTTTGGCCTCTCCCCCGGTGTTATCAAAACCAGTCCCGGGCGAAACTATGCACCTTTACCTCTTATCAACTCCTTCCACAGTGAGCTCGGTCCTAGTTCAAGATGACACAGGAGTGCAAAGATCGGTATACTACACCAGCAAGGTGCTCAACGAGGATGAAAGATGGTACCCCATAATCGAGAAACTCGTGCTAGCATTAGTAACATCGGCCAAGCACCTCCGGCCCTATTTTCAAGGGCACTCCATCGTCGTGTTGACTAGCGAACCCCTGAAGAGGATCCTCACTCATCCTGAAGCTTTGGGTTGCCTCGTCAAGTGGGCCATAATGCTCGAGGCTTACGAAATCTCCTATCGCCCCTGCTCGGCCATCAAAGGATAGGCACTCGCGAACTTCATCGTAGAGAGCACGGTCCCTACCGAGGAAGCCCATCCGCTGACACCCAGGCCCACCTAGGATCTATTCGTTGACGGGTCCTCCAACTCGGATGGTAGCAGCGCCGGCGTCCTTCTCAGATCTCCAGGAGGAGCAAAATTGTAATACGCCTTGAAGTTCAACATTCTGGCATCCAACAACGTCTCTGAGTATGAGGCTCTCATCTCGGGAGCCAGGATGGCACGGCGACTGGGAGACGAACGAGTCAGGATCCATACTGACTCCCAATTGGTCGCCAGTCGGGTCAACGGTGACTACGAAGCTCAGGAAACATCGATTGTGACAACCTAGGGTTCGGATATCGAGTAAACCCGATACCACTTGGATCCCGCGAGGCCTCCCAAGAGCGATAAGGCTCCAAAGGAATAAAAGGAGTGTGTGGAGTACATTGAAGTTCCAGATAAAGTAGTCAGCAATTAATATTTCAATGATCAGGTTTGCTAAAGTAGCAGAAATAAAATTATTTTTTCAATTAACAATATAAATTAACAGAGTCCAGTCCAAATTAAAGACAAATACAGTCGAATAAAAAGGAGAACGTACCCTGAAGTCGGGGGAAACCCGACGCAGGCAACGCTGGCAACAACGAACTGATGCACCGCTCCACGAACCATGAGGAAGAAGAAGATCACACCTGAAAAGTAGGGGTGAGCCTCGTGTCACTGGCTCAGTAGGGGTCACACAAATCCCCATTAGAAACAACACAGTAACATGCTAAACAATGCTAAATAGTAAAAAAGGAAGAACAGAAGTAACAGCAGTACTAACTACAACAGTGAAGCTGTAAAAGCAAGAGTAAGAACAACTAAAGGAAAGAGTAAAGCCGTACTAACCAGAAACACAGCTGACGATAGAACCTCAGCCCTTTATGCTACTCCAAACAACAACAGAAAGATGAGCCCCGATCTCACAAAGTCGGGCGTTACCGATCCATCGTTAAATCACGAAACCCTATCGTGAAAAGTCTACCAAAAATAGGTAAAAGCCTACCAAAGACATACACAGTCAAAGGCACGAAAAAACACGAGCTCACTATCGTGTACGCTACACAAGACTAGACCTCGAGTGAAGCCACGCACAGGCTACATGGAAATTGGTCACGAAATCACAAGCCACAAGAGTTATGTGTGAAGTGACAGAAGCACCCCCTTACTAGAAGAACAGCCAGATGCATCCACTAACGTCTTACACTACGCCTCAGGTATCTCATACTCGCCGAGAACGGTGGTAACTGAGACACACGTAAAGAGCCAAGTACAAGGAACACCAGTACCTAGTACAAGGAGCAACAGTACCATAGTAACGAGTGACTAGTAAGGGTCACGTCCGTCGGCGCTCATCCAAACGCCCCTGACCACGTGTGCACACACAAGCTCAATGCCTTGAGCCAGGCCTCTAGCTAGTTTTCTCCCTCCAGCAGGACGCTACCGCAAGGCAAGGGAGTCCACGGAAACTAGCCTACAAACCGTATATCGGAAACACAACCCGCCACCACTCCCAGGTGGGTCGACACACAGGAAATTGTCACCGGGCTACGACTAGTGGAGGCTCACTAGACACATAGAGACTCCAAAATACTAGCGATGAAGTACAGACAGGCTAAGCATGCACTATCGCATGTACTACGAAGCACCAAGCATGAGACACAAGGTAGCATACTAGACTGCCACCAGACTCAGGACAGACAACCAGACCTGCCGACACATCGATCCTTGAGTCACAAGACTCGGGGTCAAGATAGTCACACAAAAGTGGTAACACACCGCCAATCAGCGTAATCCCTAAGCCAATCATGGTAAAACACTTATAAAGGAAATGGCACAGGACAGCCGAATCCACACATCCACATAACATGAATCACAGAGACCTGGGGGATCACCAAGACCCTCAAAACACATGGATATGCAAACCGAGGTAAGACAGTGCCTCAAGCTGTCCAAACCATGTCTCGATCCATATAGGACTGACGAGACATTCACAAGGTCACATGTCAACCACTGGATCACAACTGGGTTGACCAGAAACCAAACATGACTCTGAAGTATCACGGAACACAGTTTGATATAATGGCACTCCTGACTACCACACAACATGGTCATCGCCCTCATAGGACGTCCAAGACATCCACGGGACTAGGGGCAAACCACAAGGTTAAGCCAAGACAAATGGAGGCCAATCATAAAGAAAACAGAAAGCATAGGGGCATGCGGTCTATCGCAGGGCCGCCAGACCACCATAGCGGTCATCCACGTGGCCGCTAGACCCAGTCAACCCTGAACCGACTTAAACCAGTCAAACCACCTAAGCGGTCACCCAAAGGGCCGCCAAGGTCACTAAGCGGTCAAGGCTAGGACTGTTAGCCCTAACCGACTGAAAATCCGTTGAACCGACATAAACGATGCCTAGCGGTCTCTCACTAAACCGCCAAGGCCAGCCTTGCGGTCTATCGCATGACCGCTTGGACAAACTGATATACACTCTATGAGCTTAGTGGTCCCCAATAGACCATTTCAGAAGGCTTAGCGGTCCTCCAATGGGCCCCTAGCCAACCCAAACGGTCCATCGCATGACCGCTTAGACCCAACCGACTTAGAACTGACAATGAACCAAACGGTCACCCCTGGACCATTTAAAGCACCCAAACTGTCACTGGTACGACCGCAAAGGTGTCACAGTGGGAAAATAGAGGAATGGCCGATCTCGGCCTTTCCACGCCCCGTTTGCCATAAAACAAAGGGGAAACAACCCTAAAGATGAAATAAGTCTTCCACAGACCGGAAGGGATTCAAACGACACCAAAAACATAAGAAACGGGCGATTCCATTGAATCGACCCAAAATGAGTCGCATGGGTTCCCGGGCTCATACCGGTCCCAAACGACAACCAATCACAACGAAACCAGCGGGAATGGAATGCTAACATGCCAAGGATTGAAATAACACTAACTAAGCTGGAAACTGTCGCCAAGAAAGGCGAACACGTCTCACACCCCCCAAAGCATGCTTCACCCAAAACAAGGCAGAACCCGCTCATTCTCACACCGTTTAACTCAAAACCACAGGGGAAACGTAGAACAGGAGTAAGGCATCCATCTCCCTACCTCTACCAAAGTTCTAGCGCGCCGAAGCGACTAAACTGCACCAAAAACCATCTCACGAACGAAACCATGCCGGCTTTGAATCCACCGATGGATCGCGCCAACGCCAAGCTCCATCCTTCACGCCAGCACGCTCCAGACCAACTCCATGGCATCTCCACAGCATCCCCGGGGCCTCCTCCATCTACAGCCGGAGCATAGGGGGAAAGAGGATAGAGAACGAGAGAGAGGAAGGAGAAAGATTAAGAAATAGAAAAGGAAAATTAGGAATTTCCTAATTTTCACAAAATCTGATTTTTGGTCCATAAATGCACTAATTCAGAAAAATATGAAAAAATAGTCTAAGCGATCCTCGGAAGGAGCACAATGCAACTGTAGCGTCCTCGAGTTGATGAATTCAATAATAAACTCTCCACTGGGTTCCGTAACTAGTACAAGAGAAAAACTCACGTGGATCGTAAAACTTAACTCAAGACCTACAAAAGCGATCCGAAAGCTCTCTGATAAAGATCTGAAAGACCCAAGATATTACAGTCCTCCCCCCTTACAGGAATTTCGTCCTCGAAATTCAAGGAGCTAACAAGTGAACAAGGGAAGAACAAACTCAAACACTGGCTACGCTCTCCAAGCATCAGCCAAACCTCAAAACATAAAACATGATAACACAAATCTCAAAAAACACAATTTAGAGGGATACTACCAGACCATAATCACAGGCACATGCTCTGGATCTCCAGGCATACTAATCCACAGAACGAGCACGACACCCAAGTGAACACAAGTTCGACACCTCCGAAACAAGGCAACGTCACTTACGTCTCACAGGTAAAGGAGACACGACTCACACCACGAAAAATAGCTACCGATACGACAGGGCAGACACAACAAGCATCAGCTTAAACAAGGAAACATAGTCCTCTCAACTGACAGCTCCAACCATCAACTTCTGCACCAAGAACAAAAAAGCTGGCACGTAGAACGCCAACGACAACACTAGACCACGAGCACAATCAAGTAAGTCCTCACTCAGACATTACATCTAATTCGAGTCGCATGCCAACTCTGTCATGATAGAAGAGTATAGCAAAACTAAATGACAAGACCTCGGTCCACACAATGCCAAATCAGACTCATAGGGAGCTCCTCCCAAGCTGAACACAACCACCAACGAACAACAATCAACAACAACAACGACAACAAGAATAACACCTGCAGAATCCCAGTTCCGTTCGCAACACAGAACCACGGGACACAACTGCAAGCTCGGTCACACCAAGGCACAATTACAGCTGAACACACGGCTAAGATATACAAGCCATGCTGCGAGCGGCTCACCAACAAGGACCCACAACAACCTCTCGAAAAAAGCATCTTAAGGACCACGATCCATCTCGAGAGCACAACTCCCAAGAAAGATAGAGAATCAGAGGGTACTCAACCAGCAAATATGCCGATAGATTCCCCGACTCTCACACATATCAGTGCCAACCATCACGAAGCTTCAAGCAACGGCACGGCAACGAACTACATCAAGGCATAAACAGCCAAGATGATAATCACACCGAGGGAACAAACCTCTCAGTCGGTCAGAATCTTCCAACTCCACGATTCTGAACCATGAGTTATAAGCCCACACGCTTCCGCTGCATGCTCAACACACGCACACATGCATCAAGAACAACTAGGCATTTGCATCTCAGCACACACTCGGCGTCATCACAATACATAAAATCGCAACGTACCATGCCTCGAGTACTGATCCTGCTAACAGCCATTCACAAGTCGCCAAAGTGCAATCCAGGAAGAGCACCAGCTTCAGCACAAAGAACACATGTCTCAACTTATCCTCACGTCCTGAAACAATAATTGAACCTTCATAGCACAATAGCCGCCAAACACGGCACATCGAACACGATGCAAAACGGCCCCCAAACACAAAATCTGGGTCCAAAGCCAAGCATCCGTCGAACAAAGAGCAGATCAGGCTCAGAATTAACACAGTCCACTCTTAAGAAGACATAGGACAAAGGCTTCACCAAGACAACACTTCTAAGGCTTATCTCGAAAATATGCCACCAAACAAGATGAGAAGAATTAAGCTCGACTAGCAATAGTTCACCAAGAAGGAAAATCCTAAGTTCACCTGAGCATTCTCTCAATCAAGGCATCTAATCGACCACCTCAACACAAACTTAACACCTCAGGGGCTGAACAAATCTCAGACTGGGATGACCAAGGCAACATAGGAATGCGCACGGCCATCACACCAACGATAAAGTCACCAGCCACCTGAACAATTCACGGAAAAAGTTTGAATACCGCACCATAAATTCACACCTGCCAGTGAAATCTGCCAAGTACAGCATAACCAAGACAAAGACCATGACAAAGGAAGAGCACTCCGTCACATCCTGACGAGAGCGAAACCATCTCGCGCAGTGCTAACACAGCAAGCACAAGACCACACACAAAAATAAAGCGACAAACAATCACAAAACGGATGCCAACTGCTGACTGTATAGGACCTTAAGGACTATGAATACTGTAGTATCTTGAATTCCAATGTACTTTCACACAACACAGCTCTGATACCAACTATGACGACCCAGGGTCTGGATATCGAGTAAACTCGATACCACTTGGATCCTGCGAGGCCGCCCAAGAGCGGTAAAGCTCCGAAGGGATAAAAGGAGTGTGTGGAGCACATTGAAGTTCCAGATAAAACAGTCAGCAATTAATATTTCAATGATCAAGTTTCCTATAATAGCAGAAATAAAATTACTTTTTCAATTAACAATATAAATTAACAGAGTCTAATCCAAATTAAAGATAAGTACAGTCCAACAGAAAAGAGAACGTACCCTGAAGTCGGGGGAAACCCGACGCAGGCAACGCTGGCAACAACGAACTGACGCACCACGCCATGAACCACGAGAAAGAAGAAGACCACACCTGAAAAGTAGGGGTGAGCCTCGTGTCACTGGCTCAGTAGGGGTCACACAGATCCCCACTGGAAACAACATAGTAACACGCTAAACATCGCTAAATAGTAAAATAGGAAGAACAGAAGTAACAGCAGTACTAATTACAATAGTAAAGCTGTAAAAGCAGGAGTAAGAACAACTAAAGGAAAGAGTAAAGTCGTACTAACCAAAAACAAGACTGCCGATCGAACCTCGGCCCTCTATGGTACTCCAAACAACAACAGAAAGATGAACTCCGATCTCACAAAGTCGGGCGTTACCGATCCATCGTTAAATCATGAAACCCTATCGTGAAAAGTCTACCAAAAAAAGGTAAAAGCCCACCAAAGACATACACAGTCAAAGGCATGAACATGCACGAGCTCACTGCCATGTACGCTACACAAGACTAGACCACGAGTGAAGCCACGCACATGCTACACGGAAATTGGTCACGAAATCACAAGCCAAAAGAGTTATGTGTCAAGTGACAGAAGCACCTCCTCACTATAAGAACAGCCAGATGCATCCACTGACGTCTTACAGTGTGTCTCAGGTATCTCATACTCACCTAGAATGGCGGTAACTGAGACACATGCAAAGAGCCCAGTACAAGGAACACCAGTACCAAGTACAAGGAGCAATAGCACCATAGTAACGAGTGACTAGTAAGGGTCACGCCCGTCGGCGCTCGTCCAAACGCCCCTGACCACGTGTGCACACACAAGCTCAATCCCTTGAGCCAGGCCCCTAGCTAGTTTTCTCCCCCAGCAGGACGCTACTGCAAGGCAAGGGAGTCCACGGAAACTAGCCTACAAACCGTATATCAGAAACTCAACCCGCCACCACTCCCAGGTGGGCCGAAACACAGGAAAGTGTCACCGGGCTACGACTATTGGAGGCTCACTAGACATACAGAGACTCCAAAATACTAGTGATGTGACACGACCAAGGGGTGTGCAGCAAAATGGACATGGGTCCTTGGACCTATTCCGCAAGCACAAGCACAAAGCATTTAAAGTACTAGATTGGGCCGAATCGCCGTCGCACACACACGAGCCTGGGTGACTTGATGATGCCAAGGGGAGATGATGGATCAAGGCCCTTGCTGGGAGAGTGCCAGCAGGGCTAGGGTTGCCCTCCCGAAGGTACGAGGCCCACACTTAAGGGGCTGGCCGGGTTCCAATTGGGGCACTAGGTCCCTCTCTCTCACTGCCCACGGTGACCGCTCATGAGTGGAACACGCGGGGTCGGGTGCTCTCTCTCTTGCTCAACGGAGCAACGTCCACGGATATTAAATGAACAAGCACTAATAATGAAGCAAAAGTCAGGGCTTACCCTGGTTGGTTTGAAGAAACCAACCCCGTTCGGAGACGAGGGCGAGCGGGGAAGTGTGGGTTCCCCGCACACTGCGCCGATGAAGCTTGAACCCTGTTTAAACTATACAATCACTACACCTCACACAGGAGGGTGGACTTGGGGTGGGAATATCTGTATTACAATTCAAACACTACCTCCGCACAGGGAGGGGCGTTAAGCCAGCCAGGCGGGGAGGGGTGGTAAGCTCGAGTCGCGCCGATGGAGTGCTCCGCCGAATCTTCCCAAATCTGGAACCGCAGGATAGAGGGGTGGTGCAGTCGCCGCTGTGTACTCCCCCGAGCTCGGTAGTCACTGAAACTGGTGCCGAATCGTCACCGACTGACCCAGGTACGCTGATGAATTTTGGTGGGCGATCCCAGCATCGCCACTGGCCGGGGTGGACCCCGGAGCAGGTACTCAGCGTTCTGGTTCTGGCCGGACCAGAGTGTTGCAGCTGCTTGTCGAAGGTGCTACGGCCGATCCCGAAGTCCGAATGAGGCAGGACCAAGTCGAGGACGTCCGTGGGTGAGTCTTCTTGAATCAGAAACAAAGCACAGCACCAGAGGATGTCGGGGAGGTGAGGAGGAGTCCATGGAGTGAGAAGGTGTCAGGGCAGGACCTGGACGGACAATCTGCGCACCCGGGGGTGAAAAATTGGAAAGTGCTCTTCCTGATGCCAAACGGGATGCTGCTTGTTGGTGAAGGTGGGTGCCTTGTGGGAGAAGCTCTCGGCCAAGTGGCGCCTTCAGAATTTGAGGGGTGTGGCCGTGGTAGCTTCTGCACTGCAGCTCTGGTCCAGGTTCTGGTCCTGGTTGTGCAGTCGGACGAGAATGGTCACCACGAATTGTAGCGAAGTCGGAATGAGATTATTCCACCTCGCTTGCGAAGAAGACTCGCAGACCTTTCCGGCGATGTATGGTGCACTTCGAGATGACCTCGGACAGCACCGGAGCAGTCTCTGCAAATGGGGCTTCATCTGCTGGCAGCGAACCAGGGGGGGCAGAACACTCTTTGGTGATTGTGGAGGGGTCTTGGGTGGAAGGTTTAGTGGGTTTGGGAGGGGGTTGTAGTTGCTGATGGAGGGGTGGAGTCTAGAGAGGTGAGGGCCGATGGAGGGAGATGGGGGTAGCAGGGTGTGAGAGGGAAGGAGGAGGTGGGGGCGGACCTAGTGGGGAGGGAGTATGGAGGTGGAGGGGTGCGCAAATGGGCTTGGGAGTGGGGAGGGTTTCCTTTGGAATTGGTGTGGTGGGTTAATGGAGAGGTAATGAAAGCCTTGGGGATGGGAAGGGGTGCCTAGGAGAAGGGAGTCTCCCTTGGGAATATGAAAGGGTGTATGGGGAATGGGAAGGGTTGCTTGGGGTGTGGAGATATTAAAGGGGAGTTATGGCTCTTGGGAAGATGAAGGGGTGGGAGGCTGATGTGGCAGATGAGGTGGCAAGGAGAAGGGAGAGAGAGAGAGGGGCGAAATTTGGAGAGAGAGGGGGAAGAGAGAGAGAGGGGGCCGCCCCCTTTAGAGAGAGAGAGAGCTAGAGAGAGAGAGGAAGACACTTCAAGTGGCTAAGCTTTCTTCAATATTTCATTAGTCATCTCAAGTGGGGTTGAGGTCCTATTTATAGGAGTCCCAACTTTTACAAAAAGTCCCTGAGAAAAGAACTAATAACAGATAACCAAAAGAGCTGGGGAAAGGGAAAAGGGCGCCCCTGGGCCAGGCCCTTCTAAATGGGCCCAATAGACATACTAGCCCAATATGAAGACACAAACTTAGGTAAACAACATGATAACCTAGGGACTTGACTCAAAACAAAGGGGAAATTACATCAAAATGACTCAAGAAAGATATGAAAATTACATAGCTAGACTCAGAAAATCAAGCTGAACATAATGGCGAGCGTCAGGACCCTTGGAGAAATAGGGAGTGGTAAGTGATGTCCCCATCATACTCCCGGGGTGCAGAGAACTCGACTCTGTCGAGTAAAGATCCATCGTATGCGGAGGAAGCCACAGCGGGGTTGCCCTCAAATCTACCAAAGGTAGCTGGTCCTTTCACCAAGCGAGGTAGCGCCCATACCCTTTTGCTCCAGATGACAGTGACCTGTTCATACAATATCCGCTCTACTTGCTCACGTTGGCCCCTCTGGGCTGGTGGAACTCTTTCATGGGTGGTGGCTCTCTCAAGGGGTGGAACAAGCTCAATTTCCTTACTAGGTGTCACCGTGGGACCCCTATATGGCACCAAGTCAGCCACATTGAATGTGGGACTTACTCCGTACTCCTCGGGGAGGTCCAACACGTAAGCATTTATGCCGATCCTCCTCAGAACCTGGAAGGGACCTGATCCATGCGACCTCAGTTTGGAGACATTCCCAGGGAAAAGTCTCTCAATTCTCACCATCAGAAAGTCACCTACACGAAATTCCTGGTGGCGTCGGTGGGAATCGACCGATTTCTTATACACCTCATTGCTTTTGTTGATGAGTTTGCGGATGGTGCCATGTAGTGTCATGAATGACGATCCCCTAGAGATGAAGGGAGGGCCCGGACAACCAAATGCAGTCCTATCAAGTGTTAGATTGGTTTTGACGGACTTAGGAGGACCAGGGTATCCATGAATTGACCTATCATGCTTAGAAGCCATGCGGACCTTGATGCACTTAGGTGGACCGGGGCAGCCACAAGTGGCCCTATCATGCATGAGATGGATGAAGAGTGGGGGAGGACCAGCTTGTCCAAATGTAAACCTGTCGTGCACTGGACCTAGTGTGTATGTGACACAAATGACGTGACTAGCCTTACAACATGATGCAAAATGTTGTGACACATGCATTCCTATCAAGATGGTCCCATTTTTAGGTGGGGGTTGTTTTGGGGGTTTCCACTCATGGGGGTCGAAGGGGTCCAAGAAAGTGGACATCTTGGGATGGGTCAACTCCTCATTTCCTAGGTGGATGTCACCCATGGTCATGGCTCTCATAGTGTGGGCTAAGTTTTGGAATGGGTGGGTTAGGTTCGACATGGTGGGTGAGGGTAGGAGGGAGTGGGTGGTGAGTGATGAGTACTCGGAAACCCATAGGAAGTGGCCAAAAGGTTCGAGATGGGTTAAGGGGTGGGTGATGTAGAGGTGGGCTTTAATCCAAGTGATCATCCTAGGGTCCCTAGGACACATAGGGAAGTGGGAATCATGAACTTGGTGGGACCTATCGTAATGCTCGTTGCAAAGGGACGAGGGGTAGGGAAAGATGTAGGAGGGCAAGGAGGTGGGTTGGCAAAGAAGGGCTAGTGGGAAGGGATCATGTGGATCTGGGAGGACTTGGGTTGAGGGGATTGAGGCTTCTTCCCATCCTAGACCTGGAGCACTCCAAAGCATACACTCCCTAGTGTGGGCTAGGCACTCGTCTCCTAATGGGGTAAGTACCAAAGCGGATTCCCTAGGTTGAGTGCCCTTTTCTTGTGGTAGGGGGTGGTGTAAAACTTATCGGGCTCGGGTAGAAACAATACGAGCTCACTCATGCAAGGACCCTTAGTGTAAATGGAGATGATGGACCTGATAGAGGGGTGTGAGAAACTAAGGTACCCCGTATCACTCACTCCTAAGGCCAGCATGTTTGTCACCTCTATTTGCCTTAGTATGTCTTTAATCAAGTCCCTCATGGCTCCTACAAAGCAAAATGAATGATAGGTTGTGTAGAATGGTAGGGTGGGCACAATTGGGTAATGATTTTCCGTAGGGGGGTGTATGATGTAGAGGAGGATGTCTTGTTTTAGCCACTCAATGAGGGGTTCCCCTAAAATCACAATTCTCATGGAGGGAGGGGTGGGGGGACTTGGTTGGTCATCTGGCAACTCTAGGGGGAGGATGTTCCTAGTTAGGCTCGTTGTGGTCTCTTTGGATAATGATGAGCCTTCTTGACCCAACCCTTGTTATTGGGCTTCATATTCTTCCTCCCAATCTAGGGGAGCCTCATGGATTTCAATCACATTCTCCAGTTCCCTTTGGATAGGGGTAAGTATTTCTTCAGTTAGGGTGTTGGACATCTCTCGTGAAGGGCATTGATGGATGAAGTGTCCAAAGCCTCTACACTTAGAGCATTGTTGTCTACTTCCCTGAGTGGTCTCACCCACACTTGGTCCATTGGAACCCCCTTCTTGCCGGGGCATGTTTTGACTAGGGGTGACTCTTGTCGAAGGAGGGGTGGGAGGAAGATTAATGGGCCGAAATGGGATACTTCTATGCCCGTAATGTTGGGACCTCTCATAGTCATAATAGGGATCATAGTCTAATCTTTTCCTATCAAAATCATCCCGAGGTGACCAAGCTCTAGGGCCGTGGTTCCCTTTTGCCTCAATCTGAGGTCGGAGTTGCCTGGGAGAGAAAGGGGAAGTGGGAGTGCTCCTCGGGTTATGGTTCTCAAGGTAGGAGTGGGAAGGTCGGGGAGCATAGATCTTCCTAAGCTCAATCTTCATCTCTTTCCATGATTCTATGGGTTCTTGCCTCCAAATCCTTCTTAAGCTCACTATGCGTTCCCACTCCTTCTTGGCTTGTCCCCGAAGCCGCCCTATGGCCCTGCGGACTCTAGCGTGTCCATAGACCCTAGTCCTATCAAAGTGTTTATCCATGGTAGCTTCCCACTTTAGGTAGGCATTAGGACTAGATCCGTCAAAACTAAGGTCCCCTTCTAGGATGATGTCCATGAGGAGAGGGTCAACCGGACTCTTGTGGAAGGCCGTGTTGGGGGGACTTAACCAATGGGGAGTATACATGATGATGCACTGGGTGGCCCAATGATGACTCTAAATGTGAATGCACCCTAGGACCAACTTGTAGAGAGACAAGTTGTGAACTTGCTCTGATACCATTTGATGTGACACGACCAAGGGGTATGCAACAAAATGGACACGGGTCCTTGGACCTATTCCGCAAGCACAAGCACAAAGCATTTAAAAGACTAGATTGGGCCGAATCGCCGTCGCACACACACGAGCCCGGGTGACTTGATGATGCCAAGGAGAGATGATGGATCAAGGCCATTGCTGGGAGAGTGCCAACAGGGCTAGGGTTGCCCTCCCAAAGGTACGAGGCCCACACTTAAGGGGCTGGCCGGGTGCCAATTGGGGTACTAGGTTCCTCTCTCTCACTGCCCACGGTGACTGCTCATGAGTGGAACACGCGGGGTCGGGCGCTCTCTCTCTTGCTCAACGGAGTAACGTCCACGGATATTAAATGAACAAGCACTAATAATGAAGCAAAAGTCAGGGCTTACCCTGGTTGGTTTGAAGAAACTAACCCCGTTCGGAGACGAGGGTGAGCGGGGAAGTGTTGGTTCCCCGCACACTGCGCCGATGAAGCTTGAACCCTGTTTAAACTATACAATCACTACACCTCACATAGGAGGGTGGACTTGGGGTGGGGATATCTCTATAACAATTCAAACACTACCTCCGCACAGGGAGGGGCGTTAAGCCAGCCAGGCGGGGAGGGGTGGTAAGCTCGAGTCGCGCCGATGGAGTGCTCCGTCGAATCTTCCCAAATCTGGAACCGCAGGACAGAGGGGCGGTGCAGTCGCCGCTGTGTACTCCCCCGAGCTCAGTAGTCGCTGAAACCAGTGCCGAATCGTCACCGACTGACCCAGGTATGCTGATGAATTTTGGTGGGCGATCCCTGCGTCGCCACTGGCCGAGGTGGACCCCGGAGCAGGTACTCAGCGTTCTGGTTCTGGCCGGACCAGAGTGTTGCAGCTGGTTGTCGAAGGTGCTACGGCCGCTCCCGAAGTCTGAATGAGGCAGGACCAAGTCGAGGACGTCCGCGGGTGAGTCTTCTTGAAGCATAAACCAAGCACAGCACCAGCGGATGTCGGGGCGGTGAGGAGGAGTCCGTGGAGTGAAGAGGCATTAGGGCAGGACCTGGACGGACAATCTGCGCACCCGGGGGAGAAAAATTGGAAACTGCTCTTCCTGATGCCGAACGGGACGCCACTTGTTGGTGAAGGTGGGTGCCTTTTGGGAGAAGCTCTCGGCCAAGTGGCGCCTTCAGAAGTTGAGGGGTGTGGCCGTGGTAGCTTCTGCACTGCAGCTCTGGTCCAGGTTCTGGTCCTGGTTGCGCAGTCGGACGAGAATGGTCACCACGAACGGTAGCGAAGTCGGAATGAGACGATTCCACCTTGCTTGGGAAGAAGACTCGCAGACCGTTCCGGAGATGTATGGTACACTTCGAGATGACATCGGACAGCACCAGAGCAGTCTCTGCAAGTGGGGCTTCATCTGCTGGCAGCGAACCAGGGGGGGCAGAACACTCTTTGGTGATTGTGGAGGGGTCTTGGGTGGAAGGTTTAGTGGGTTTGGGAGGGGGTTGTAGTTGGTGATGGAGGGGTGGAGTCTAGAGAGGTGAGGGCCGATGGAGGGAGATGGGGGTAGCAGGGTGTGAGAGGGAAGGAGGAGGTGGGGGCGGACCTAGTGGGGAGGGAGTATGGAGGTGGAGGGGTGCGCAAATGGGCTTGGGAGTGGGGAGGGTTTCCTTTGGAATTGGTGTGGTGGGTTAATGGAGAGGTAATGAAAGCCTTGGGGATGGGAAGGGGTTGCTTTGGGGATGGGAAGGGGTGCCTAGGAGAAGGGAGTCTCCCTTGGGAATATGAAAGGGTGTATGGGGAATGGGAAGGGTTGCTTGGGGTGTGGAAATATTAAAGGGGAGTTATGGCTCTTGGGAAGATGAAGGGGTGGGAGGCTGATGTGGCAGATGAGGTGGCAAGGAGAAGGGAGAGAGAGAGAGGGGCGAAATTTGGAGAAAGAGGGGGAAGAGAGAGAGAGGGGGCCGCCCCCTTTAGAGAGAGAGAGAGATAGAGAGAGAGCTAGAGAGAGAGAGAGGAAGACACTTCAAGTGGCTAAGCTTTCTTCAATATTTCATTAGTCATCTCAAGTGGGGTTGAGGTCCTATTTATAGGAGTCCCAACTTTTACAAAAAGTCCCTGAGAAAAGAACTAATAACAGATAACCAAAAGAGCTGGGGAAAGGGAAAAAGGCGCCCCTAGGCCAGGCCCTTCTAAATGGGCCCAATAGACATACTAGCCCAATATGAAGACACAAACTTAGGTAAACAACATGATAACATAGGGACTTGACTCAAAACAAAGGGGAAATTACATCAAAATGACTCAAGAAAGATATGAAAATTACATAGCTAGACTCAAAAAATCAAGCTGAACATAATGGCGAGCGTCAGGACCCTTGGAGAAATAGGGAGTGTTAAGCGATGTCCCCATCAACTAGTGCTGAAGTACAGATAGGATAAGCATGCACTGTCGCATGTACTACGAAGCACCAAGCACGAGACACAAGGTAGCATACCAGACTGCCACCAGACTCAGGACAGACAACCAGACCTATCGACAGAACGATCCTTGAGTCACAAGACTCATGGTTAAGATCGTCGCACAAAAGTGGTAACACGCCACCAATCAGCCTAATCCCTAAGCCAATCACGGTAAAACACTTATAAAGGAAATGGCATAGGACAGCCGGATCCACACATCCGCATAACACGAATCACAGAGACCTGAGGGATCACCAAGACCCTCAAAACATATTGACATGCAAACCGTGGTAAGACAGTGCCTCAGGGCGTCCAAACCATGTCTCGATCCATACAGGACTGACGAGACATTCACAATATCACATGTAAACCACTGGATCACAACCAGGTTGACCAGAAATCAAACAGGACTCTGAAGCATCACGGAACATAGCTCGATATAATGGCACTCCCGGCTACCTCACAACATGGTCATCGCCCTCATAGGACGTCCAAGACATCCACGGGACTAGGGGCAAACCAAAAGGTTAAGCCAAGATAAATGGAGGCCAATCATAAAGAAAATAGAAAGCATAGGGGCATGCGGTCTATCGCAGGGCCGCCAGACGACCATAGCGGTCATCCACGTGGCCGCTAGACCAAGTCAACTCTGAACCGACTTAAACCAGTCAAACCACCTAAGCGGTCACCCAAAGGGCCGCCAAGGACACTAAGCGGTCAGGGCTAGGACTTGATGGGGGCATCTCTCGCCCTTCACATTTTTCCACAGCTCCGATTGCTTACTGGCAGTACTCCATTGTGTCCGTCACATTTTCTGAGTCTTGGCATGTAATTTTCATATTTTATTTGAGTCATATCATTGTAATTTTTCTTTTATTTGAGTCCAGTACCTAGGTATAAGGGCCATTTACCTAAGTCTTGAGTCATAGGGTTAATTAAGTAGGCTAATGGGCCCAATTCAATGGGCTAGGCCCATGGGTGCCCCCCTTTCCCCATGGTCTCTTGTTATTAGTTCAAAAGTCAGGGACTTATGTTAAATTGTGGGATCCCTATAAATAGGACCCCACTCTCTCCATTTTTAGTTAATAAATGAATGAATGAATGAAGGATGAATATTGAGTTCTAGAAAATTACATTTCTTTGGTGAGAAGCCATAGAGTGGAGTGAGAAGCTCCAACCCCTCTCTCTCTCCCTCTCTCTCTCTCTAAGGGGGCCGCCCCTTTCTCTCTCCTCCCCCTCCCACCTACTTTCTCTCTCTCCTCCCCTTATTCAATAGTCAAAACAACTTCCCACAACACCTTTTTACTCCACCCCTAGTCCCAATGGAGAACCCACCAATCTCCAAGCCACCCTCCAACCCCCAACCACCCACTACCCTTTCCCAAGCACCCTTCCATCTCCCCAAGGGTGAAGGGGCTCAAACCCTAGGCCAAATTTGAATCTCCCTCCCTTGCTGGCTGCCCTTAACCCCTCTTTAACACCCCCTTCCTACCCTGGTCGCCCTCCCCATTTCCCCTTGCTTCCCTTGGCCATCCCACCCCCATACACACAACCCTACACCTTCATCCTATTCCTAGCTCGCAGGCACCAGAGTACCAGCGACTTTCTGAGACTGCCACATCATCACCAAGAAGCTTAGAAGAGCATACCATATACCGTTGGAAGCGTCTCCTAGTCCTCTTCACAACGGTGGTGGTCTCATCCCAGTCTGAGTTCGTGGCTGCCCAGGAGAGCCGACATCCCCAGACTGCGCATCATCCTCCTAACAGTCATCCAGAAGAAGATTGCAGAGGCTACCATGACCAGAGTTCTGAGCTTCCTGGAGAAGCTCTTGGCTGAAACGTTCTTCTCCAAGTCCCATAGCATTTCCAAGAAGCAGAGCGTCGTTTGAAGCCCGAAGCACAAAGTTCCAAATTTCCTACCATTAGTGCGCAGGTCAGTCTGACTGAAGAGAGATCCGACCCCCTCCCACTTCTCACGCTCTCGGGGTCAGCTCTGACCTCCAACGTCATCCCCGTGGGTCTTCGTTCGAAGAGGGTTTGACCACGAATCCAACAACTCTGGCCTCGCCTGAATTAAAGCTCGGGAGCAACCGCGGTGTCCTCGTCTTCCTGCTATAGTGACACAGAAGCTACCAGAATTAGAAGCCTGCAACCCTATTCACGCCCCTGCCCCGACTGTCATCACCAACAAGAAAATCCCCAAAACTTCTGACGATATCCTGGGTCAACCACGGAGGTTTTGCCTCTGGTTTCGTTGCAAACAGAGTTCGGGGCAATCCGCAGCGGTGTCAACACCGACTGTCTATCCGCTATTCCAGAGGGCTGGCAGAACCGACGACCTTCGTCCGCTTAGGCTTCTAGCGTAGTTTTCCCCACCCCACCTGGCCAGTTGACCCCCCTTCCATGCGTGGAGGTACATTTTGATTGTAAAAATTAATCATCACCCCTAGTCCAACCCCCTTGCAAGGGGCATAGTGCATGTAAACTGAAATTTCAGGTTGAAGCTTCTCCGGCACGGCATGCGGGTAAGCCCACACTTCCTCGCTCGCCCTCGTCTCCGACCGGGATCGGTGTCTTCACACCGATCGGGTGAGCCCCTGGACACTTCCTCTGCTTGTTTTACTTTTGCTTGTCTTAGTATCATTTTTAGTTGCCCGTCGGCCGGTGAGTTGAGTGCCCGATCTCAAATTGCTACTATGTGAGTGTCCACCGCGGGTGAGTTGTGAGCGAGACCAATTTACCCACGCCCTCGGCATGCTGACCCCCCATGAATTTGGGCAACCCCAGGCCCTTAGGGGTCCTCACCAAGCCAGCCATACCCTTGGAAACATCCAGGTCCATCCTCGGACCCTCACCCCATCGCCGGTCCACCTATAGACCCGAGTGTGCCAAATGCGAGTGAGTCCGCTTGTGTGACATTGCCGTGTCCGTTGCATTGCTTGCAAGATAGGTCTTAGGTTGTGTCACATCAATTGGTATCAGAGCAAGTTCTAGACTTGTCTCTTCTTAGTCTTGTCCTAGGGCCATTGCATTTATTCCCCCCGTTCATCATGGCCACTTCCTACTTAGTCTACTCGCCACCCTTGGGCATCATTCTAGATGAGGACCTTCACTTTGACGGATCGAGCCCTAGTGCCTATCTAAAGTGGGAGACTACCATGGAAAGGTACTTTGAAAAGACTTGGGTATATGGACTCGCGAGAGTCCTCAAGACCAAGAGACAACTTTGGGGTCAAGCCAAGAGTAAGTGGGAGCACATAGAGGGATTAAGAAGGGTTAGGAGGCAAGAGCCCATTCACTCATGGGATGATATGAAGGAGGAACTTAGAAAGACCTATTCTCCCCGACATTCCCCTTCTTATCCGAGGAGCACTACCACTCCTCCATCCCCACCCGGCCAACTTGAGACCACCCTTAGGTCTCCACCCCCACCACTTCCAACAAATCCCCTCTCAACCATCATCACTACACTTTGCCACCAAGTCCTCTCCATTAAGACCCAAATGATCCCCACATCAACCTCTCCACCTAACCCCATGAGGGCCCCCACACCCCAACCAAAAACCCATTCCACAACCCTCAATATTCAAACCAAATTGGCCCCCACTCCCAACCCTCCACAACCGGCCGATCCCAAGGGCAAGAGACCCTTAACCGACCCGGCTTCCCCCGTGATGACCACCACTCTCCCATCCAAAGTCACTCACCCAACCTTCACCATTCAAACCCAAGTGGACCTCGTGTCCACCCCTCCACCTAGGCCCATGACGGCCACCACCCCCAAACCCACTCTCCCTTATCCAATTCACACCCACACCCAATTGACCTCTGCCGCTCCACCTTTCCCCATAAGGGATACCCCCACCGAGGCCCACCCAACCTATCTTCCACTTCCAACTCCAATCCTACCCCAACCTAGGCCTCCACTACTTCCCCTACCAATCATAAACCAAGTTTCCATTTACCCTCCACCCCGGGTGTGCCATACACCAACCCTCATCACCCCACCCTCAAAAGACCCTCTCACCTCCTTGGTAGAGAAATCCATACCCGACCCCATAGTGGTGAACACTCCAGACCCTATTCCCCCCATGGAGACCACCCATGTCCAAGTAGAAGAAGAAACCTTGCAAGGTGGTCTTCACCTTACACCACCCTCTCTAGTTGAGACAGAGCTCATCTTAGGAGAACCCCTTGATAGTTGGCTAAAGGAAAGCCCAATTAGAAAGATTACGGCCCATGTTTTTCCTCCCATGGAGCAAAACCTCCCTATAGTGCCCCTCTCCTATCACACCAGCATCCAATCATCTTACCAAGTGGACACATTAGGGGATCTTCTCACGGGCTTAGCATGGAAAATGAAGTTAACCGGCATGTTGACCACTGTGGCCAACCAACCTAGGAGCCTTGATCTCCTACACCTATGTGTCGGATCTATCACCTCGATTTGCACCGTTGGTTGCTACACTAGCGATCCCCTTCTATTCCTCCCCACACCCGATGAGCCAGACCTTATCCTCAAATTGGAGTCCCTCATATCGGGCAGAAAGCCAAGCCCTCCTCTCATGGCCAACCCACCCACTAAGAACTTCGGCCCAATCATTTCATTAGAGGAGGATGATCCACCATCATATTATGAGGACCTTGAGGATGTTGAGATGAACTTAAAGATCCTTTCCCCCGGGTACACTTATGTTGATTTTTTTGACCCCTCCCAATGGGAACTCGGGAACCCATGTGATCCACCCACATCACTTATCATTCACTCCTTCCTACCCTTACCCACCATGTTGGGCCAAGCCCACCTCTCCCAAGTCCCGGGCGACACAAGGGTAGCTATGGCCAAGGAAGATCTACACCTAAGGAACAAGGAGGTGCCTCTCCCCATGATATCCACCTTCCTTGACCCCTTCGACCCTTTTGAATGGAAACTCCAATGCCAAACCATACCCCAACACATCAAAGCCATTTTCAGGATAGGAAAATATATGTCTTGGCACCTCGAACCACTTGGCATGATTCATAAGTCGGGTACATTCATTCATATCACCCACATGTCAAGTAGGAAACATGAGTGGTCCATATTCGGATGTAATAGTCCACCTTCATCCATCATGAGTCTTAAGCATGTTAGGAGTATTCATGGATGTCCGAGTCCTCCGGCACTCATCACACCCATGCATGAGAGGGACACCTATGGATGCCCCAGCCCTCCCACACCCTTCAAAGTCTCCATGGCATCACTGCATGATTGGTCTAAATATGGTTGTCCTGGCCCCCTTTTGCATATCATGCATCTCCCACTCACACCACATCGTAGTACTTGGCATGACCATTTAAGCAAGCAACAAACAACGAGCGGTGAGAATCACAAGAAGCGGGCAAAACCTTGCGAACGCCACTTTGAATTCCAAGTTGGCAACTTGGCGATGGTGACTTTGGAGTGGCTCTACTCTAGGGTCAACTCCAACTTGAGGGCACGAGGACTTGGACCTTGCCTAGTTCCGAGTGGCCTTAGCAACCCGGCTTATGGGTTGGGCTTTCTAATGGGTTTTGGGATTCAGCCCATTTCCCACGTGGCAGGTCCGGCACCCTATATGGGCACCGCGGTGGATCCTAGTGAGAGTTTCGGGCCTACCCCTACCCTTGTGAGAGACACACTCGGAGAGCCACCACATATCAGCTTGAGAGCCCGACGTGTGCACACGGAGGCAATACTAGGCAAGCATGGTTCCATCACCAGCAAGAGGGTGTGCCCAAGCCACCTTGAGAGGATGAAGGACCGTCCCCTAGTTGCGGATGCAGGGTTGAGTTTGGAGGTCGTGGCTCGCCCGGAGCTGCTTTGAAGGACCACTTCCCCAGTCGACCCATACTCGACGGAGTCGAGTTCTTCGCACCCCGGGGGTATGATGGGGGCATCTCTTGCCCTTCACATTTTTCCACAGCTCTGATTGCTCATTGGCAGTTGTCACGCCCTGAGCCTTTATTACAGCAGAAGACTAGCTTGAGGAACGAGAATAGCCGGCATGGTAAACCTCTTGCAACCAAGAACGATCAGAGCGCAAGACAATCACACATAAAAATGCAATTGTACAATAATGTACTCAAACTCTAACTTTATTTCATTAATAGGCAAAATATTCCAATACAATAACTTTTCAACCTTCTTCAATCCATCAGACTCAAGAAAAAGTAAATTACAAAGACTCGATCTAAACAAGATTTGACTTTCCTAAGTCTTCACTCTCATTTTGATATGACTTTCATTCGCTCTCGGACCCGCTACTTGTATAACTCGAATCTGAATTCGAATCACTTCCATCTCCTGAAAAAGATTAGAAATAGGTAATGAGCACACTTGTCCAGTAGGTATCTTCGCATCAACATGAAGGCACTAAGTGATTAGCATTTTAGCTCTAAAGAAAATAAAGTGAAATCATGCGAATGTGATAAATCATATGTAAATAACCAAGGTAACAAGACAATCATGTAAGATAGAATGAACAAGTATGAATTAGCAAGAATGTATCAAGAACATGATATGGCCTTTCATGAACAAGAATGTACCAAGAATGTACTAGCAAACCTCGTAATTATCACACAAACATCCTTTGCTTATGAGCAAGTATTTGGTGAATTTCTGTGGAATATCATGTAACAAGCAAGAAAGTCATGTACGTATATATGTCGTGCCTTGTGGATTTTCACTTCACGAGCCGTAGATTTTCACTTATTTATAAAGAAAGTACTCCAAGCGCAATAAGACGTCAGTAGCATCATACCCCATGGTTTACGGTATGTTTCCGACAATCAATCGAGGGGACTAGCTTAGAGCCCTTGAACACAATCAGTGCTCGATCGCATCTTCAAGTATAAATTAAGCTACTTCCACATTTCAAGCAATCAAATATGGCCAATAATATAACAAGTTCAATAAGTTTCAATGAATGAACGCTTCAATTAGGAATGCGAGGGATCAAAAATGACTTAAAATAAGGTTATGCTCATGGAAACAATTCGACAGCATAACAGTACATTCATTATCTTCCATAATTTAAAATTAAGTATCTTGAACAATATGACAAGTCCTAGACCATCAATAATCCATCTAGGAACTTTAGAATATCAACCCTTGGGTCAAACCTTGGGTCAAAGTACTCAGGAATTGTGGCGGTCAATTAATGGGTCGTTACATGAACGTGATGGTCTATTATTGGGCCGTTAGAACGGTTGAATCCAGAAAGAATAAATTGGACTCAGTAAATGTGACGATTGTATACTAGACCGTTATATGGGCCTGACGGTCGAGTAATAGGTTGTTACATTAACAAAATTCAAAACTTCGATAGTGCTTTTCTAGACAATTTGGGCTTTAATGGTACAACCTACTCGGCGTCCTAGTGGGAATCCTAGGCTCGTGGAGAATTATGGAGGCCTTGAAATAAGATTTTCTAGTCCATTGGAAGGAATATCCAATAGAGAGGTTATCAAGTCCAAGATGATGTTCCTATTGTGCAAAAGTGTAAACTAATGGTCATATACTGGAATATATGCCATATACTTAGAGAAATTGACTCTATAGATGAGATAGAATGTGTAACGATGTGAAACCATGATAAACTCCGTCAATACAACTTTTAAAATCATGTTTTTAATACAAAATTATAGAGTTTGGTAAATGAAATTAACACATGCTTAAAATAACTCAAGGTGCTTTAGACATGTAATTTCTCTCATGAATCAATAAATAAACTTAAAGTCATGAAAACATGTCAAAACTTGGATATCTAGGCTTATTTATAAGCTAATTTGACTGTTCTCAATTCTATCCCGAATAGACAGAACATAGCACTCTGGCGGTCTAAGACAGGTGCGTCATATGGCTGTGACGGTTTATCGTGGAGCCGTCAGAAGACTATGATGCACTGATTCTGGTCCGTCAGAGATTACAGACAACTTAAGTGTGACAGAAGGTCTGACGGTCTATCGTAAGGCCGTTAAAGTCATGTGACGGTCTAACTATAATCCGTCAGAGCACTGCTGACAGTAAAAATAAAAGAACTTCGGTTTAAAACCTCTCATGCAAGAAAAATAAATAACTACTCTAGTCATTACAAAACGAAGTAAAGGCCATCTAGATGCATAGGTTTCGGTGAATTTATAGGAGAAATATCTTTTTATCTTTAATTTAGGCAAAAAATATGCATGTATGCATAGACCGAACTAAATCATGAAATTCATGATCTATAGTGCATGAAATCAAACAAAACCAGAGGGCTTTTACTCCTATCATGACGTTGTTTCCATTTATGAGATAACCTACCCCTTTCCTGGGCTTTCAACTTCCAATTCAGGACTGCAAGACACGGCCTAGTTCTTCTCTTCCTGTGAATTTTCAGCAACTTCACGTTGCTCTAACTCCGTAATACCTTGACCTATAAACGTGAAATTTGGAGGGTAAGAAGATGAAACTAAGGGGAACAAAAAGTTCTAAAGAACCAAACTCTAAATACCTTGTTTAGGTGTTCTAATCTCATAATCTTCAACACCCCGTTGTATAGTTTCCTAGGTTGACGTGATGAAACCCGCAACTTTGCAAGGTTCTAGCTCCTTGTGTAGTCGATCTCCTAGCATGAAATTTTGGGAGATGTTAGTCCTATCTATTGACAACAAAAAGTTCCAAAGAAGTTACCCTAAATACTATCTCCTTACCTTAGTTCCATGCGAGCCAATGTAAGGGTCGCGCAGGTCAAAACTAGGGTCTATTTATAGGTTCTAGCTAGGGTTTTGAGGATTAGATCGATTCTAAAGTCCTTATTAGACCTTAGATCGACTTCAAAGAGTCTTTAACACGTTTACTAGCCCTCCCATCTCGATCCCTAAGAGATAGACTATCAAAAATCTAATCTTTTTGGTCATTCTTTAATTCACGGAACTGACAGAGTGTAACAGTCGAACCCTGGAGCGTCAGGTCGCTGTGGCGGTCGTACGATAGACCGTTACCTGTCGTAGGTGCCGAATTTGAAATGAATTCAAATTCTAATTTCGTCTTATCCACTTATTTATTTAATTAATGAGTATGTATCCCTATAATTCATGAATAGGCTAAATAACCTTCTAGAATATGGGCCAAACTTAATGGGCTTGGTCCTTAAACCTTTTGGGCTTCAATTAAATAGGCTAGATTAATCGTTTACCATAATTGGGCCTTAATAAATTTCTAATAAATAGCAGAAAACCATTAAATAATTCCTGAAATAATATAAATATTATGGGTCATTACACCCTCCCCCACTTAAAAGAATTTGGTCCCCAAATTCAATACATGGATTAGATGGCGAGTGTACTTACAGTTGAATAATTCTAGAAATCTTTTTCACATGGCTTCTTCTGTTTCCCATGTCTCTCCTGACTTTAGCCATTGGATTTTAACCATGGGAATAGTCTTGTTCCGAAGTTGATGTACTTCCCATTCAAGTATTCTGATTAGTTTTTGTTCGTATGTCAAGTCCTTCTTAATCTCCAGATTATCGTAAGTGATGACATGGAAAGGATCAGGTACATACTTCTTGAGCATCGAGACGTGAAATACATTATGAACTTCGGATAATTGTGGAGGTAAAGTAATCCGATAAGCTACTTCACCAACTCTTTTCAGAATTTTAAAAGGACCAATAAATCTTGGAGTAAGTTTTCCCTTAATATCAAATCTTCGAATGTCTCGACTTGGAGAAACTTTAAGAAATACATGATCTCCTACTTGAAACTCCAAGTTGCACCTTCGATTATCAGCATAAGATTTTTGCATATCTTGTGCCATCTACAATCTTTCTTGAATGAGCTTAATTTTCTCTAAAGAATCCCTGATAATGTCAGGGCCTAGAAATTACCTTTCCCCTATTTCATTCTAACATATTGGTGATCTACAGCTTCTTCCATATAAAGCTTCAAAGGGTGCCATATGTATGCTGGCCTAATAACTTCCTCCAAAATCAATAGCACAAGCCCTGAGCATATCTTCTACTACCTGATTTGTTCTTTTAGTCTGACCATCAGTTTGTGGATGAAATGTTGTGCTAAAATTCAATCTAGTCCCTAGTGAGTGTTGTAGACCCTTCTAAAGCTGTGATGTGAATCGAAGATCTCTATCAGATATAATAGTGACAGGGACACCATGGAATTTGACAATTTCTTTTATGTATAATGCTGCTAGAATATCCACAGACCATCGACTTTTGATTGGTATGAAATGTGCAGATTTAGTCAATCGGTCTATGATTACCCAGATACCATCGTATCCTCCTCTAGTCTTAGATAATCCCATGATGAAATACGTTCCTATACTTACCCACTTCCATGCTAACATATCTAAGGGGTATAATTTACCTGCGGGTCTAAAATGCTCTGCCTTTACTTGTTGACAAGTGAGATAGCGGGAAACGAAATCAGCTATTTCTCTCTTCATATTGGGCCACCAGATATTTCTTTTGAGATCTTGATACATTTTCGTACTACTAGGGTGAATGGTGTACTTGGATTTATGTGCTTGTTCTATGATCAGTTTCTTCGTATCCTCATGATCTGGTACACACACGCGGCCCTTAAATAGTAATCTTCCGTCATTGGAGACAGAAAAATCCGACCTCTGTTCTATGTTGGCTTTGATTTCCAGTAATACGGGATCATTGTCTTGTAGCATGACTAGATCTTTTATTAATGTAGGTTGAGCTTGGATATTGGCTATAAAATAATCTTCTTCTTCCTTCATATCAATATCTAAGTTCAACTGAGCAAATTGAGGAATAAGATTAGTCTACTAATCATAAGACTTGATAGCTTTCCCATTGGTTTTCTACTGAGTGCATCGGCTACAACATTAACCTTGCCATGATGATATTGAATAGCAAAATCAAAGTCCTTGAGATATTCTAACCATCTCCTCTGCCTCATATTTAGCTCCTTTTGAGAGAATAAGTATTTCAAGCTTTTGTGGTCCGAGTAGACCGTGAACGTCTCTCCATAGAGATAATGACGCCAAATTTTTAAGGTGAAAATAATAGCAGCCAATTCCAAATCATGCACAGGGTAATTCTCTTCGTGACGTTTCAATTGTCTTGAAGAATAACATATTACCTTTCCGTTTTGCATGAGGACGCACCCTAAGCCAATGCCAGACGCATCCGTATATACTTCGAATCCACCACCTTCCACCGGTAGTGATAGAATAGGAGCTGTAGTAAGATGGTTCTTAAGAGTTTGAAAACTCTCTTCACATTCTTCTGACCAGACAAAAGGATTTTCTTTTCTTGTGAGTCTAGTTAAAGGAACAACAATTTTTGAGAAGTCCTTAATGAACCTCCTATAATGACCAGCTAGACCCAGAAAGCTCCTTACTTCTGATACAGTCATTGGCCGGCTCTAGTTTCTGACAGCTTCTACCTTAGAAGGATCCATAATGATACCTTCTTTTGAAATAATGTGGCCTAGGAATGAAACTTCCTTGAGCCAGAACTCACACTTGTTAAGCTTGGCATAAAGTTTATGTTCTCTAAGTATTTGTAAAGTTATCCTCAGATGTCCTTCATGTTCCTCTTTTGTCTTGGAATATACCAAGATGTCATCGATGAAGACGACGATGAACTGGTCCAGATATGGCCGGAAAACATTGTTCATAAGTTGCATAAATGCTGTTGGGGCATTTGTTAATCCGAACGGCATCACCACGAATTCATAGTGGCCATAACGACTTTGAAAAGCCGACTTATAAATGTCTTCTTCTTTAATTCTAAGCTGATGATAACCTGATCTGAGGTCAATCTTGGAGAAATACTCTGCTCCTGAAAGCTGATCGAAGAGCTCATCAATACGCGGTAATGGATACTTGTTTTTGATTGTAAGTTGATTCAGTCGCCGGTAGTCGATACATAGCCTGAGAGAACCATCCTTCTTCTTGATAAATAGAACCGGCGCACCCCAGGGGGATGTGCTAGGTCTGATGAAACTGTTATCTAATAGTTCCTACAACTATCTTTTTAATTCCTTAACTTCCGTGGGGGACATCCTGTAAGGGGCTATAGAAATAGGTGCTTCTCCTGGAATGAGTTCAATAGTAAAGTTTACTTCCCTCTCGGATGGTAAACCGCGTAATTTGGGTGGAAACACATCTGGGAACTTATTTACAATAGGAATGTCTGCTATGATGATTTCCTTGGACTCGGTAACAATGACAGAAGCAAGAAAAGCTTCACATCCTTGCGAGATAAGTTTGCAAGCGTTAAGAGAGGATATGATTGTGGGATGTTTCCTATACTTGATGCCAAGGAAAGAAAATCTTGGAAGACCGAGTTTTCGAAAGGATATAATCCTATTTCGGCAGTTAATATCACCATCATGATCTATAAGCCAATCTACCCATAAGATGGCATCATAACCTTTCATGTCAAAGCATACTAAGTTTGCGGGGAGATTGTGACCTTCTACTATTACCTTACTATCAAGATAATACTCAGTAAGCTTTGTTCCAGAACCTAAGGGTATGGTAATAGCAAGATCTGAAGGTAGGGGAACTGATGCAATTGGTAATATTTTTGCAAAAGTAGTGGAGATAAAAGAATGAGAGGCACCAGTATCAAATAGCACAAATGCAGGACGGAAAAAAATTTGAAGGGTACCTTCCATAAGTCCACCATCCCTGGGCGCTTCTTCTTCCTCTAGAAGTGTGTTGAGGCGAGCCTGCCTCCTACGTCGACCACCAGACGGTTGATCCTTCATAAGGGGGCAATCTGGCATACGATGCTCCCTACTTCCATAATGTAGATAAGTACCAAGGCGCTTCCAACATTCTTCAGCCGAATGGCCGAACTTCTCATAAAATGTGCAAGCCGCCATGACTTGCTCCTTCTCCTCTTGACTTTCTTGTTCTTCTGGGAACTTCCACCGTTCCCGCTCCTGGATCTTTTCTTACTATCACGGCTTTTGTGAGGTTCCGTGATGCTAAATTTTTCTTTCTTATAACGCCGATCAGATCGTCGGCTAGATTCTTCTCCTTTTCCTTTCAATTTCTCGACCTTTTCTAAGGTTCTCTCACATAAATATGCCCGCTGGACCATCTCTGCATAGGTACGGATGTTTTGGGTCTCGAGCTGCTGAATGAAATCAGGTCATAACCCGTCCATAAACCGATTAGCCTTCAATAAATCGATACTGATTAAATGCGGTGCATAGGGTGCTAGCCTGGAGAATTGAAGTTCATACTCCGCGACCATCATCATTCCCTGACGAAGAGAGGCGAACTCCATAGCCTTTCTTTCTTTGACATGCTCAGAAAAGTACTTAGCACGGAATAGAATAAGAAAAGCATCCCATGTATGAGGTGCATTTGCCGGAGGTGTAGGTACTGATTTCCACCATGTGCGTGCATCTTTATTAAGTTGAAAGGTTGCAAGACACACTTTTTCTTGATCTGTACACTGGATAACATCAAAGATACGATTCATTTCATCTATCCAGTTTTCTGCCTCTTCTAGATTAGAAGAACCATAGAAACACGGAGGGTTTAAGCTCCGAAAATTATGATGCAAGTCACCAACCCTCGCCCCTGCACCTGCCTTGGCCATAGTTTGTAATGCCTGAGTAAGGCCGGCAACTGTTTGTTGCATGCCATCCTAATTTACGCGATGAGCCATTGTAATAATGAGGTACCTGAGAGAAATAACAATTGTTCATTCTCAAGGAATTAGAAAGATATTAATCTTAAAACTAATTAACTATCTTGTCCCAGGCTCTACCCAATTCTCGCATGGGTGAGGAAATTTCTTCCCTAGTTTATAGGTAGGGGTCCTAAAGCCTTGGACTTATCCTATGACGTGACTCTTTTCCCTAAGTCCTGAGACTTAGGCTCTAATACCAACTTAATTGTCGCGTCCCGAGCCTTTATTACAGCAGAAGACTAGCTCGAGGAACGTGAACAGCCGGCATGGTAAGCCTCTTGCAAGCAAGAACGATCAGATCGCAAGACAATCACACATAAAAATGCAATTTCACAATAATTTACTCAAATCCAACCTTATTTCATTAATAGGCGAAATATTCCAATACAATAACTTTTCAACCTTCTTCAATCTATCAGACTCAAGAAAAAGGAAATTACAAAGACTCGATCTAAACAAGATTTGAATTTCCTAAGTCTTCACTCTCATTTTGATATGACTTTCATTCGCTCTCGGACCCGCTACTTGTATAACTCGAATCCGAATTCGAATCACTTCCATCTCCTGAAAAAGATTGGAAATAGGTAATGAGCACACTTTCCCAGTAGGTATCTTCGCATCAACATGAAGGCACTATTAAAGTGATTAGCATTTTAGCTCTAAAGAAAATAAAGTGAAATCATGCGAATGCGATAAATCATATGTAAATAACCAAGGTAACAAGATGATCATGTAAGATAGAATGAACAAGTATGAATTAGCAAGAATGTATCAAGAACATGATATGGCCTTTCATGAACAAGAATGTACCAAGAATGTACTAGCAAACCTCGTAATTATCACACAAACATCCTTTGCTTATGAGCAAGTATTTGGTGAATTTCTGTGGAATATCATGTAACAAGCAAGAAAGTCATGTACGTATATATGTCGTGCCTTGTGGATTTTCACTTCACGAGCCGTAGATTTTCACTTATTTATAAAGAAAGTACTCCAAGCGCAATAAGACGTCAGTAGCATCATACCCCATGGTTTACGGTATGTTTCCGACAATCAATCGAGGGGACTAGCTTAGAGCCCTTGAACACAATCAGTGCTCGATCGCATCTTCAAGTATAAATCAAGCTACTTCCACATTTCAAGCAATCAAATATGGCCAATAATATAACAAGTTCAATAAGTTTCAATGAATGAACGCTTCAATTAGGAATGCGAGGGATCAAAAATGACTTAAAATAAGGTTATGCTCATGGAAACAATTCGACAGCATAACAGTACATTCATTATCTTCCATAATTTAAAATTAAGTATCTTGAACAATATGACAAGTCCTAGACCATCAATAATCCATCTAGGAACTTTAGAATATCAACCCTTGGGTCAAACCTTGGGTCAAAGTACTCAGGAATTGTGGCGGTCAATTAATGGGTCGTTACATGAACGTGATGGTCTATTATTGGGCCGTTAGAACGGTTGAATCCAGAAAGAATAAATTGGACTCAGTAAATGTGACGATTGTATACTAGACCGTTATATGGGCCTGACGGTCGAGTAATAGGTTGTTACATTAACAAAATTCAAAACTTCGATAGTGCTTTTCTAGACAATTTGGGCTTTAATGGTACAACCTACTCGGCGTCCTAGTGGGAATCCTAGGCTCGCAGAGAATTACGGAGGCCTTGAAACAAGATTTCCTAATCTATTGGAAAGAATATCCAATAGAGAGGTTATCAAGTCCAAGATGATGTTCCTATTATGCAAAAGTGTGAACTAATGGTCATAAACTGAAATATATGCCATATACTTAGAGAAATTGACTCTATAGATGAGATAGAATGTGTAACGATGTAAAACCATGATAAACCCCGTCAATACAACTTTTAAAATCATGTTTTTAATACAAAACTATAGAGTTTGGCAAATGAAATTAACATATGCTTAAAATAACTCAAGGTGCTTTAGACATGCAATTCCTATCATGAATCAATAAATAAACTTAAAGTCATGAAAACAGGTCAAAACTTGGATATCTAGGCTTATTTATAAGTTAATTTGACTATTCTCAATTCTGTCCCGAATATACAGAACACATCACTCTGGCCGTCTAAGACAGGCGCGTCATATGGCTGTGACGGTTTCTCGTGGAGCCGTCAAAAGACTGTGACGCACTGATTCTAGTTCGTCAGAGATTACAGATAACTTAAGTGTGACAAAAGGTCTGACGGTCTATCGTAAGGCCATTAAAGTCATGTGACGGTCTAACTATAATCCGTCAGAGCACTGCTGACAGTAAAAATAAAAGAACTTCGATTTAAAACCTCTCATGCAAGAAAAATAAATAACTACTCTAGTCATGACAAAACGAAGTAAAGGCCATCTAGATGCATATGTTTCGGTGAATTTATAGGAGAAATACCCTTTTATCTTTAATTTAGGCTAAAAATATGCATGTATGCATAGATCGAACTAAATAATGAAATTCATGGTCCATAGTGCATGAAATCAAACAAAACCAGAGGGATTTTACTCCTATCATGATATTCTTGCCATTTATAAGATAACCTACCCCTTTCCTGGGCTTTCAACTTCCAATTCGGGACTGCAAGACACGCCCTAGTTCTTCCCTTCCTATGAATTTTTAGCAACTTCACGTTCCTCTAAATCCATAATCTCTTGACCTATAAACGTGAAATTTGGAGGGTAAGAAGATGAAACTAAGGGGAACAAAAGGTTCTAAAGAACGGAACTCTAAATACCTTGTTTAGGTGCTCTAATCTCCTGATCTTTAACACCCTATTGTACAGTTTCTTGGGTTGACGTGATGAAACCAGTAACTTTGCAAGGTTCTAGCTCCTTGTGTAGTTGATCGCCCAGCATGAAATTTTGGGAGAAGTTAGTCCTATGTATTAACAACAAAAAGTTCTAAAGAACTTACCCGAAATAATATCTCCTTACCTTAGTTCATCGTGAGCCAATGTAAGGGTCGCACAGGTCAAAACTAGGGTCTATTTATAGGTTCTAGCTAGGGTTTTGAGGATTAGATCAATTCTAGAGTCCTTATTAGACCTTAGATCGACTTCAGAGAGTCCTTAACATGTTTACTAGCCCTCCCATCTCGATCCCTAAGAGATAGACTATCAAAAATCTAATCTTTTTGGTCATTCTTCAATTCACGGAACTGACAGAGTGTAACGGTCGAACTCTGGAGCGTCAGGTCGCTGTGGCGGTCGTACGATAGACCGTTACCTATCGTAGGTGCCGAATTTGAAATGAATTCAAATTCTAATTTCATCTTATCCACTTATTTATTTAATTAATGAGTATTTATCCCTATAATTCGTGAATAAGCTAAATAACCTTCTAGAATATGGGCCAAACTTAATGGGCTTGGTCCTTAAACCTTTTGGGCTTCAATTAAATAGGCTAGATTAATCGTTTACCATAATTGGGCCTTAAAAATTTTCTAATAAATTCCAAAAAATCATTAAATAATTCTTGAAATAATATAAATATTCTGGGTCATTACAGCAGTACTCCATTGTGTCCGTCACATTTTCTGAGTCTTGGCATGTAATTTTCATATTTTATTTGAGTCATATCATTGTAATTTTCCTTTTATTTGAGTCCAGTACCTAGGTATAAGGGCCATTTACCTAAGTCTTGAGTCATAGGGTTAATTAAGCAAGCTAATGGGCCCGATTCAATGGGCTAGGCCCATTGGCACCCCCCTTCCCCTTGGTCTCTTGTTATTAGTCCAAAAGTCAGGGACTTATGTTAAATTGTGGGATCCTTATAAATAGGACCTCGCTCTCTCCATTTTTAGTTAATGAATGAATGAATGAAGGATGAATATTGAGTTCTAAAAAATTACATTTCTTTGGTGAGAAGCCATAGAGTGGAGTGAGAAGCTCCAACCCCCCTCTCTCTCCCTCTCTCTCTCTCTCTCTAAGGGGGACGCCCCTTTCTCTCTCCTCCCCCTCCCACCTACTTTCTCTCTCTCCTCCCCTTATTCAATAGTCACCCCAACTTCCCACAACACCTTTTTACTCCTCCCCTAGTCCCAAGGGAGAACCCACCAATCTTCAAGCCACTCTCCAACCCCCAACCACCCACTACCCTTATTTCCCAAGCACCCTTCCATCTCCCCAAGGCTGAAGGGGCGCAAACCCTAGGCCAAATTTGAATCTCCCTCCCTTGCTGGCTGCCCCTCACCCCTCCCCAACACCCCCTTCCTACCCTAGTCACCCTCCCCATTTTCCATTGCTTCCCTTGGCCATCCCACCCTCATACACACAACCCTACACCTTCATCCTATTCCTAGCTCACATGCAGTAGAGTACCAGTAACTTTCTGAGGCTATCACATCATCACCAAGAAGCTTAAGAAGGTGTACCATATACCGTTGGAAGCGTCTCCCAGTCATCTTTGCAATGGTGGTGGTCTCGTCCCAGTTTGACTTCATGGCTGCCCAGGAGAGCTGACATCGCCAGACTACACATCATCCTCCTTACTGTTATCCAGAAGCAGATTACAGAGGCTACCACGACCAGAGTTCTGAGCTTCTTGGAGTGGCGCTTGGCTGAAACGTTCTCCTCCAAGTCCCATAGCATCACCGAGAAGCGGAGCGTCGTTTGAAGCCCGAAGCACAAAGTTCCTAATTTCTTACCATTAGTGCGCAGGTCAGTCTAACTGAAGACAGATCTGACCCCCTCCCACTTCTCAGGATCTCGGGATCAGCTCCGACCTCTGACGGCATCCCCATGGGTCTCCGGTCGAAGAGGGTTCGACCACGAATCCAACTACTTTGGCCTCAGCTGAATCAGAGCTCGGGAGCAACCGTGGTGTCCTCGCCTTCCTACTGCAGTGACACAGAAGCTACCAGAATCAGAAACCTGCAACCCTGTTCACGCCTCTGCCTCGACCGTCGTCTCCAACAAGAAAATCCCCAAAAATTCTGACGACATCCTGGGTCAACCACGGAGGTTTTTCCTCTGGTTTTGTTGCAAACAGAGTTCGGGGCAGTCCGCAGTGATGTCAACACCAACTGTCTATCTGCTGTTCTAGAGGGCTGACAGAACCGACAATCTTCGTCCACTTCGGCTTCTAACGTAGTTTTCCCCTCCCCGCCTGGCTGGCTGACCGCCCTTCCCTGCGTAGAGGTACATTTTGGTTGTAAAAACTAATCCCCACCTCTAGTCCAACCCCCTTTCAAGGGGCGTAGCGCATGTAAACTGAAATTTCAGGTTGAAGCTTCTCCGGCGCGGCATGCGGGTAAGCCCACGCTTCCTCGCTCTCCCTCGTATCCGAACGGGATCGATGTTTTCACACCGATCAGGTGCGCCCTTGGACACTTCATCTGTTGGTTTTACTTTTGCTTGTCTTAGTATCGTTTCTAGTTGCCCGTCGACTGGCGAGTTGAGTACCTGATCTCAAATTGCTACTATGTGAGTGTCCACCGCGGGTGAGTTGTGAGCGAGACCAATTTAGCCACGCCCTCGGCGTGCTGACCGCCCGTGAATTTGGGCAACCCCAGGCCCTTAAGGATCCTCCCCAAGCTAGCCATACCCTTGGAAAGCTCCCGGTCCATCCTCGAACCCTCACCCCATCGTCAGTCCACCAACGGACCTGAGTGTACCAAATGCGAGTGAGTCCGCTTGTGTGACATTGTCGTGTCCATTGCATTGCTTGCAATATAGGTCTTAGGTTGTGTCACATCAGGACCGCTAGCCCTAACCAACATAAAATCTATTGAACTGACATAAACGATGCCTAGCGGTCTCTCACTAAACAGTCAAGGCAAGCCTTGCGGTCTATCGCGTGACCGCTTGGCCAAACCGATATACACTCCACGAGCTTAGCGGTCCCCAATAGACCGTTTCACAAGGCTTAGCGGTCCTCCAATGGGTCGCTAGCCAACCCAAACGGTCCATCGCATGACCGCTTAGACCGAACCGACTTAGAACTGACAATGAACCAAACGGTCACCCTTGGACCGTTTAAAGCACCCAAACGGTCACTAGTATGACCGCTAAGGCGTCACGGCGGGAAAAAAAGAGGAATGGTCGATCCCGGCCTTTCCACGCCCCGTTTGTCCTAAAACTAAGGGAAAACAACCCTAAAGATGAAATAAGCCTTCCAAGACCGGAAGGGATCCAAACGACACCAAAAACACAAGAAACGGGGGATTCCACCGAATCGACCCACAATGAGTCACATGGGTTCCCGGGCTCATACCGGTCCCAAACGACAACCAATCACAACGAAACCAGCGGGAATGGAATGCTAACATGCTAGGGATTGAAATAACACTAACTAGGATAGAAACCGTCGCCAAGAAAGGCGAACATGTCTCACACCCCCCAAAGCATGCTTCACCCAAAACAAGGCAGAACCCGCTCGTTCTCACACCGTTTAACTCAAAATCACGGGGGAAACGCAGAACAAGAGTATGGCATTCATCTCCCTACCTCCACCAAAGTTCTAGCACGCCTAAGCAACTAAACCGCGCCGAAAACCATCTCACGAATGAAACCATGCCAGCTTTGAATCCACTGATGGATTGCGCCAATGCCACGCTCCATCCTTCACGCCAGCATGCTCCAGACCAACTCCATGGCATCTCCACAGCATCCCCGGGGCCTCCTCCGTCTGCAGCCGGAGCAGAGGGGTAAAGAGAAGAGAGAACAGGAGAGAGGAAGTGTGCGACGATGAGGAGAGAGGAAGGAGAAAGAAGAAGAAATAGAAATAGAAAATTAAGAATTTCCTAATTTTTGTAAAATCTGATTTTTGGTCCGTAAATGCACTAATTCAAAAAAATACGAAAAAATAGTCTAAGCGATCCTCGGAAGGAGCACAATGCAACCGTAGCATCCTCGAGTTGATGAATTCAATAATAAACTCTCCACTGGGTTCCGTAACTAGTACGAGAGAAAAATTCGCGTGGATCGTAAAACTCAACTCAGGACCTACAAAAGCGATTCGAAAGCTCTCCGATAAAGATCCGAAAGACCCAAGATATTACACCGATGATCAAGTACCTTCAACTGGTAAGAGGAATAGCCCCACTAATCGAGAGTTTTTAGGTTATCTGGATAACCCAGGAGGAGAACTCCCGGGCGGACGCCCTCTCTCGACTGGCCTCCTCTGCCAGCCTAGAAGCCACTCGATCGGTTTTCCTTGAAGAGCTAGAGCGATCGAGCATTGAAGCGGAGCTCATGACCATTGATCAGGCCTCATCAAGCGACTGGCGGACCCCATAATCCTGGCTCTGGGATTCTCAAGAACCCTCCGACCCTCGAGAAGCTCAGAGACTGGAGTATCAAGCTCGGCGCTTCGTCATCTTGGACGGAGCCCTGTACCGAAAATCTTTTTCCGATCCCCTCCTTAAGTGCCTCGATGCTGATGAAGCCCGCCGAGCAATTCAAGAGGTCCACGAAGGTGTTTGCGGTGCACATTAAGCAGGAAGATCGCTCACCAGGATCTTGCTACGGCAAGGCTACTGGTGGCCCACTCTCCAACGCTACTGTAGATGGATTAATCTACCCCGCGCCCCTTAACTAGCCATGCATGTATATGAAGCAATCATAGAAGTATGAATAAGGGGGTAATTAATATAATAACTGACCGTGATCGCCACCAAGGATTAACAACGCCAAAGGATGAAGAAGTGTAAAGAATGGCGCCGTGTACCTTGGAAAGAAAACTTGATCGCGCTTGACAAACGAGGTGCTGGGAACTTTGTGAATTCAAACCTCCTCTCCTTCCAGTCGGCTAGAGGAAAAGGGCCACACGTTGTATTCATGCTCTCCTACAAAACGAAGCCAAAACAAAGACAAAAAACCCATTAGAACATGCATGTGTAGCATCAATCTCGCAGTGATAAAATAGGGGTAGAAATTGAGGGCAAACTCACCGGGGGGAGATTTTTAACCCCTGTGGAAGGGTGGAAATAATATGTGTGTGTATTGTGCATGCATGAGATTTGAAATCACGAGATTTGATTGAGAGAATAGAGAGAAATCATCGATGCAAAATGGGGGAAAATGCATATGTAGCAGAAAAGTGTAGAAAATTGTGATGATTTGTGATTTTAAGAGGAAGAGAACTAAGAATATAGATCATGAAATCAAGCCCAGAAGGATGTAATGGAAAGATAATACTTCCCTCTTCAAGCCAATGTCAAAGTTGTGAGTTAGAATTGTAGCATGGCTTCGCCCCGAACCAAGAAAGAGCCCCCCCCCCCCCCCCCGTTGCGACTGTGAACTGGGTAGTTTTTATAGAGTTTTGTAAGAAAGCCCCATCTTCTTATCACGATTCTCAGAGATATAGTCTAAGATAAATCAAGTTCTATGGATCAAACTCGAGATAATACTAAGGAGAAGAGATAGGAACAAATGAGAATCAATTCGGAGGAGGATTCTAGAAGATATGGCTCTTGGAAGGTAGCCACGTCGCACTAGAAAACAGAGTTTTAGTTGTACCAGGATGCTTAAATCCCGATCTTACGACTCAGATCCCGAGAGATATAGCCAATAAAAATTTGATTTCTATGAACGAAATTCAAGATAATACAAAGGGCTAGAAGTAGGAAAAAATGGGGATCAATTTGGATAAGAATTGATGAAGTTATGGGCTCTGCAAGATAGGCTCGCCGCGTAGTTTTCGGGGCAGAGTCTAGAATAAATTGGACTCTCTGCTGTGTGTAACGGTCTATCGTAGGACCGTCACATTGCTCTGACGGTCTAGAGTAGGACCGTCACGCTCTAGGGGTCGAACGGGGTGATTTCGGGCGAGTTTGGGTGTGACGGTCTACTATAGGACCGTCACATGTGCTCTAACGATCTTACGATAGACCGTTAAATGGGCTATGGCGCACCTATACTAGACCTTCACATCGCTGTGACGCACCTACACTAGACCTTCACATCGACGAAGGAAAATTCTGAGTAGACTACACGCGACTTTGGAAATTGAAGCGTATCTCTCAAACGGGGCAGAAATAGTGAAAGTGGTAGAAGAAGAAATTGTAGATAACTGAGAGAGGAACAACTTTCATGAAAAAATAAAGATGAGAAAATGATCAGAAGAGGGAGAAAATGGTGCTAGAAGAGAGAGAAAGAATTTTGAATAGCACATTACGCTGGAACATTGCGAATAGCTCTCAAATAGAGCAGCACTGGCCAACGGCGTAGAAGAAGAAATTGTAGATCGTTGAAAGAGGAAAACCTTTGGTAAAGACAACTTTTTGAATAGAGGGACAGAAGAAGATGAAAAAGGACCACTTTCAGGACTCTGCAGCGGGAGAGAGCCGATTACTTGAGGGAAGCCGGCCTAAATGGGCCGAAAGTCGACTTAGAAGCCAAAAGTTGATAAAATAAGCTCCAGGGCTCTAGGAAATCATGATCTCTAGGGCTCAAAGGGAATGGAACAATGAAAATTGACTCGAAATCTATCCAAGGAAGGCTCCAAAATAATGGGTAATTCGGGACATCAAAAATGATGAATAAGAGAAATGACGCGACTTGCGAGCTAAAAACGGGTGTCAACAGATGCCCCTCCTTGATGTCAGCTTTGCAAGGGAACGAGCGAAAGCGACGCGGAGGCGGAATGGAAAGGAGATGGAGCAAAAGCGATAGCGACGTGAAATGGAGATGAAGAAGAGATGAAGCAGAGATAACTGAAAAGCGGGCATCAAGGCAAAAGACACCCGTTACAACCAACAGGTGACAGGAATTCTCCCGAAAACGTCGAACTAACCACCTGAAACGGATGACAAGGATGAGACATGTCTGGAGAACTAAACTAAAGGAAAGGAAACACGACTAGTCTCATTGGGGACACAATCCACGGACAATGAGTGGGTCGGAAGTAACACAGCATAAAAGCTGAAAAATGAGAGATAAGACTGAGATAAAATCCAGACAGGAATCATGCTGGCCAAACAGATCGAGCGGCAAGATCTGAGAAAACGTTCAAATTCGGAGTGGAATGACGAATCTCTTATCCAAGAAAACTGAGATGCAATTAACCATTGCTGAGGAGAAACTTGAACGGATCACGAGACGTGAATGCTCAAAATGACATGATGCTTGCTGGGTTAAAATAAAGAAATCATCAAAACGAATGTGAAGAAAGATTAAAATAGAAAGTACTGAAGGATAATACTGCTAGACTGAGTCAAGACGGGGTCAAGAGTCTTCTTGCAACCATAGCGTGCGAGACAGAGTCTATCGTCCCCCACCCGACTCAACCGAGCGGCCTATCCAACGATTAACCGTATGCTCCTAAATCATTATCGTTTTTGTTAAAGGGGAACATCAGATCCTAGAACACACGGGCAACCAGCCGGTCCTTGAGAGGCTATAATAACATATATATCATATAGCAATGCAACAATGAGCAGGGATAGAGAGCCATACCTGACTTACCTGTCAAGTGAAACGGCATCTTTTTGGATTTTCTAGATTTTTTCTGATTTTTATGGATTTTCAAATAAGACAACAACAATATGAATGACCATGATAAACAAGCATGAACGAAAGACAGCATAACACAACGATTAACTGAACGACCGACAACACAACAAAACATAACGATCAAACGAATGGAAAACAACACAACAAGACAAACAAGCACATATGCAATGGCATGAACAAACCACACGTATGCAAGATGAACGTGGGGGACAAGACAACAATGCAGTGTGACAACACACGGTTAGGACAAGAACATGAGGGATGACCACACGGTTGGGACAACACACGAGAAATAGAAGAATGACTAACAACATATGTAAGACAACTAACAACACATGGTGAAGAACAAAATAACATGTGTGGGACAACACGGTGGGACATAGACACGGCGAGACAAGGACACGGCGGGACAAAGGACATAAACAAATACGCCCTTCAATCAAAACCCAAGATCAGAATGAAGCAGAACCGCCAGGTTCATAATCGTGAGGTAAAGTCCTCTCATATAGATATAATCATTGCAAACAACAGCTGAGAAGGACATAAGCTTCAAAATAGATCGAGAGATTTGATCGAAAAAGAGAACAGATCAGAAGATGTGGACAGGAGACAGAGCACAAAGATATAGCAAGGAATGCCTGAGTACCTGCAACCTGCACACTTAGCAAACAGATTACGTATCTATTCTCAAAATAAAATATAAAAGATAAATATTCTTAGATTTTTTTAATTTTCTTGATTTTTTTAGATTTTAAAAATATTTTATTTTTTTTGTTTTGTTTGAATAATATTTCATTTTTTTAGAATCTCATTTTTTTCGGATTTTGGACAATTTCTTAATTTTTTTGGATTTTTGACAATAACTCATTTTTTTGAATTTTGAAAATATCTCATTTTTTATTTTTGACAATAGCAATCCGCAGCACCCAAAGACAGGCTCGAACTACTGGCCAGGGATCGCCGTCCCTCCCCTCTCATTAAAGACTTCCCTTGAGCATGGTGTGCATGTGAGGGTGGCTTACCACAACCAACTGCCTCTAAAGAACGGTGCCCCTACTAAGGTCATACCCGGGATACAACCCAGCCTAAGAGGGAAAAATGGAAGAAAAAATAGAGAGAAGCTTTATGCAGGATGGGAGATATCAAGATTCGACTTCCTTCCAAGGCACCACCCCTCAAAGAGATAGCCTATTGCACCGGGGCTTTGAGTCTTCAACCATAATTTTGCATAGCCCTTATCGGCCAGATATTGAAATAACGCTCACTTTTGATTTTGATACACACATGATGCTGCACTACCCTTCACCGTTTTACGCGAACCTCAACTCTTGTTAGGAGAAGCAGGCCCGATTACTAGGATTAGGGGAATTTTTCATGGTATTTTTTAGTCATTTCTTTTTTCCTTTCTTTTCTTTCAAGACTGCCCCTATTTGAAACCTCTCTCGTATCGGGGAATGCCTAGGTTGGTTATTTCGTCCGTCGATCTCTTGCCCCTGCACTTGGCCGAGTAGAGAAGAGAAAAGGCCTTTGTGCATACCCATGGTATGGCCAAAGCAACAACGGTGTTGCTCAAAGGAATCGGCTATGGCTCGCCGTGAAGTGTGTGAAAAACCCATGCTCAAAGGTCACCCTCAACGATCGGGGAAAGAACTAGACTCCCAGCGTGGAGCTATCACCGGCCTAAGGATGCTGCGGAAGCGAACTCATTTTAAATGACCTAAATGAACTAAGCAAATTTCTAAAAGCCACTTAACCATGTTGAGGAATAGCATTATAACCATGTGCAGAAACAATAATGGAAATGAAAGCATGTTTCTTTGCTCAAAATAAAGATAACTTTGCAAATCCGCAGTGTGGAAGTAGCATCCTAAAGCAATCTTGATCATCGAGCTTCGAGCAGCACGAGCTTTGTATTCCTTGCTTGACAAGATAAAAGGGAGAGGATAGCAAAGGAATTGAAAGATTCCTTGACATGGAGGAGCAACAGACACCAAACTAGACGAAATAAGGATAAAAAAGAAGAGGGACGAGGGCTAGAACTTCTTCATTAAGGCGTCGAGACCCTGATAACGAGGAACCAAATACAGAAGAAATCAGATTAGCTGAGATCAAGGCGGACTAAAGTCTCGAAAGCAGCAAGAAAAAAGGTAATGACCCTGAAAGGGTGAAGAGGAGTGAATAGAAAGACAGCGAAAGGATTGCTGTGAAGATGAGAAAGAAAGAGAAGAATAGTCCGACGCGGTCAGAGAAAAGGAATTAGAATCACCGGACAAGGTTGGGGAAGGAGAATTAGAATCACCCGACAGGGTCAGGGAATAAGAGACAGACACCCGACAGGGTCGGGGAATAAGAGTGAAAATCACCCGACAGGGTCGGGGAAGGAGAATTAGAGATGGAACCCGGAGATACTGGAGGAGAAGAACTGGGAGATGTCCCGAGATCGGGATGAAAAGACATGGGCCGAGGCCTAGAATTGTGAGAGGAGGGAAAATATGGAGGATCCAGAGAAAAAGGAGAGGAATGGGGATGCACGGACCTACGAAAGGAGGGGAAATGATGGAGATAGGATCAGATGGAGAAAGGTACACCACCTAAGGGTGGAACTGAGTAGAAGGAAGGATGAATGAAAAGAAAGGGAGGAAGAGGTGGACCCCTGAATGCACAACTGACGGCTCTTGAACCTACGTCGTCGTCTCTTCTTAGCTGAAATTGGCTTGAAATGGACCTGCTTGGTGCGAGGTTGGACCTTCAGGCCTATTATTCTGCAGGGTCTCCTTAAATAACGGGCCCATCTGGCATAGGACCTGACCCGGCTATGAATATGTAGCTTCATCGAGGCAGTTGCCCCTAGACACCCGGAGCTAACAATAGTAGACGGACATTCTTGAACAACTAACTCCTCATAATGCTGAATATCATAAAACCATGGAGTCTTGTTACTTGGCACAACTAGCATGAGATTTGGCAGCTCCACTCGGCAATCAGATTTGAAGCGTAACTCCCTTGCTAGAAGAGACGGGTGAAGCTAAGGGAGAGTAATACACGGTGTTGACATGGCCGGCTTTCTAATAAACCAAGGAAAATTGCATAACAAGTACAGAATATCCCCGAAAAGTGTAGAAGATATGGCCAATTGCCCTTTGAACATAGAATCCATAATCTGCTTGGCGACCGTATGCGTTAGCACAACACGGGAAGAGAACCCTTCTTGGCATGTCATCTGAATGGCAATACAGCGAAGAGAAATAATAGCATCAACGGTGAACTGTCCGGCGAGCAAAGAGATTGCCACCGGCCTTGCTCGGGAAGAAACTGGCATCAACTCAAGGGAACTCTTCTTGTCAACCGTCTTCACTAGGAGTATAGGCTCAACATCCCCACAATAACCAGGGACCAGGATGCGGATCGACATCCGGTAAATGAAGTCTTGGATCTTGAAATGTACGGCCGGCACCGAATCATCATGACTTGGCTTATTGTCTCCCTGGGCATTAGACCCAAGGGGCACCATGGGTAGCGTACACCCGCTCCGTGGGGTGGAAATAGGTGGAAGAATGGGGATAGGAGTAGGTTCAGAAGACGCGGGGGTTTCAATAGGTATGGTGTGTTTAGGTGGAGGCAAAGGTAAGGGTGGAGGTATGACTTGCTCGGGCAAGGGCGACAAAGGGGAAATTTGCTCAGGCTCGGTCAAAGGTGATGGCGGGGGTGATGGAGGTTTAGGCAATGGTGAGGGTGGTGGAGATGGTGTAGGCGATTGAGAGGATGGTGGAGATGGTGATGTGGTCGATGGAGGTAGTGGACATGCAAGGGTGAAGAAGGGGGTTGTGGCACCCACCGTCGACGTATCGACACAACGCGCCAATGACATTGGGGGTGGAAGTAGTGGTGGAAGAAGTAGAAGAAGGGGAGGTGGCACTAGCCTGAGCAGAGGCTTGGGTTTGTGGAGGTTGCGAAGATTGGATAGGAGATAGCGAAGGTAACAGAGTAGGTAAAGTAGTAGGTGATAGAGCGAGTTTAACGCTAGACGAAGAATCACTGGGGTGTCCCCGGTCTTGTAGAGATGGAGACGGCTGCTTGGGCGGTGCTTCTTGTTGCTGCTGCTTGCTGCGGAGATCTAAAACAACTTTACGCATGGCAGTCCAATCAATCCTTTTATTATCTTCCAGGTCATAAACATACTCTCGGAACTCAGGACAATCCTCAACCAAATGCCCCTGCTGGCGGTGAAAATCACAATATTGAAGCATATTCCCGACCGCGGGTTGGCAAGGCACAGCCGGAGAGAGCGGCAACGCGTGAGCGGCCATCAAAGCCCTAAAAATGTCGATAAAGCACTCCGACAACGAAGGACAAGGAGCCCGCTTCGGGCAAGGCGGATGCTGAGGGGTATGAGGTGGTAGAGAAGGTTGTGGAGACGTAAGTGAATGTTGCGTAGGCAATAGTGCTTGGCCGGCGGAGGAGGGATTTGGTGAAGGCATATGTGGAGCGGAGTGGGGAGGTATGTAGACGGCATCCACCTGCTCAGGATGTGGTGTGACCTTGACCGGGGGTGGAAACGGAGACGAGTATGCGGACGCAGGAGGCTGACTCATGGAAGGTTGATATGCAGAGGCGTATAGGTATGTATAGGCGGGGGGTTGGCTCGTGGAGGGATATGTGGTGGAAGGCTGACTCATGGCGGGCTGACTCATGGGAGCGTAGGGTTGGCACGTGGAGGGTGAAGGTTGATATGTGAAGGTGGATGGTATAGACTCAGGGTCAAGGGAATCTTAGATTTGTTGGCGAATGAAGCGGGCTCGGTTGCAAAGTTGTTGCCAGGAGGTGATGTCGTTGAGGGCTAAGATAAACCGATACTCGGGCGCGGCATTGGATATCAGCATCTTGATTTGCTCTCTCTCTGGAATGTGCCCTAGGACCTGCGCGGCAAGGCGACACCAATGGTCAGCAAAGGTGCAGAACCCCTCGTCGGGCTTCATCATCTCATGGGCCAGATCCACAATAGAGTACTTGGGCCCAACCTGGTCTTGATACTGTTGAATAAACTTTTCTTTAACGGCTTGAAAACTCACAACTTGCTCTTGTGGAAGAGAGAAGAACCAATCCCGAGCCGGGCCTTCCAATGAAAGACCAAACAGATAAGCCACCAAGTGTTGGTCATGTCTAAATTGGGCCAACTCATAAACAAACTCTTTCAAGTGCACATACGGGTCACCGACTCCACTATAGCGGCGATATGTGAGAATTTGTGATGGAGGTAGGAGTCGAAGACCTTGGAAAATGAGTGGAACACTTAAAGAGAATTTAGGATCGATCCAACATTGAAGCTCATTAAGTTGGCGTTGGGTTTGAACAATCATCTCTTGGGTAGGGAGAGATCGAGAAGAATATGGGCCTGCTTGAGCAAGAGGATGTGAATTCGGACCAATATGATGATAATGGGCTGGATAAGAGGATCCGGGCTGAGAAGAAGAAGGGCCCATTCGGAGAATGGAAGGATATGTGGGTCTGGAAGAAGCATGAGCATAAGGACCCATTGGGCTGGCAGCATAAGGAGAAGAAGAATGAGTCCCATTAGAAAAATAAGGCCCATTAGGAGAATGGGGCCCGTTAAGATGATGAGGCCCATTAATGAGAGAAGAAGGCCCATTAAGAGAAGGAGGCCCATGAAGATGAGATGCAATAAGACGTTGGGCCTGGGTCGGATCCATTTGGCGAACAAGGCTTGAAAGATGGGCCATGAGATTAGCCTGTTCCTCGGAGGGATTAGAGGGACCACGGGAAGATGGGCCCGCGTGGGAAGAGGATTCCACGCGGGAATGGGAAGAAGATTGAAAAAAAGAATGATACAAGGGGTTAGAATAATACTCCATGAGGACAAATGGAGACTTAATACAAGGATATCAAGGAGAATACAAGTGGGGAAGCAATGGCTTAATGGGCTTGAGAACAAGGGGGACTGACCCACTAATGCAAAGATGAATGGACAACGGACCAAGGGACAATGGACTAGATAATAGACATACAAAATGGGGTAACTTAAGTGGGCCTAACAACGAAGAAACATGTGGATGCAACACAAAACACCACTAATGGGCTTGGACAAACTCAAACAAAACAAACAATGTAATGTGAGAGTTTTCACCCATGTCAAACAAGTTGATATGATGGGAAATATTTTAGAGATTTTAATAGACCTTTTAATGATTTGAATTAATAATAATTTCATCAATATAGGAATCCAATGGGAATAAGGTCCAAAATTTAGGTTGACTAAGGTTAACTCCCTCACACTTATGCAAATGCAAGCCTAAGGGGTGGAAAGGTACAACAGGCCCGGTGTCCGTGTAGGAATCCACGGCTCACGGGGACTTATGGAGGTCCCGGATAAGATCAGCTAGTCAACCCCAAGGAATATGGAGATGAGAGGATCGCTTACCAAGGTAGGAAATGCAACTATGATATGCAATGTAAGGCCCTATGTGCACCGGAGTGCATGCAAATTCTAGCTTAAAATTAGAAAATCAAGACTAGATTAAACTATGCAAACATGATCTAAATAAGATAAATAGTGTATGGATGGAAAGATAATACAAATGTCTGAACAATGGGCCTAAGAATAGATCAATCTGACCCTGGGAGGTCAATCAAATCATTGAGCAAAGTTGTCCCTGTGAACCTGTGCACAGACCACATGCAGATTTTATGCACAAAATGGTAAAATGGTAACAATTTTTAACTAAGCAAATGAGACCCAAATGATGCAAATAAGCTATGGATGGAAAGATAAAATAAAGTACTATCCAATGGAATAAAAATCAGTGTAATTAGACACCGAAAAGGTAGTCAAACCACTGAGTAAAGACGTACTTGTGAACCTATCCCTGAGCCTGCCTGCAGAACTTATGCACAAAACTCAAAACGTTGGACAATATTAGAATATTAAAATGTTAACTAAATGATACGAATGATATATTTATGGAAAGACAATACAAAGGGCTATCCAACGGAAGAAAAATCAGCATAATCGAACATCGGGATCAAAAGTTATGCCCTAACGAACACGGCCCTGTGAGCATGCGCGCAGGACTGCCAGAATCTGTAACGGTCTACCAAATGACCGTTACATGACCATGACGGTCTACCATAAGACCGTCACACAACCAAAGCCCGTAAAACACCAAAAATAGTGGGAGAATGGAGGAAATACTACCTAAACATGAACATGCACCCACCCAACCTACAAAAGAGCATGAAAATAAGCGTGATGGGCATTGGTTGTCCCACCGTGATCGCCAAAAAATAAGGATGTAGATGGATTAATCTATCCCGCACCCCTTAACTAACCATGCATGTATATGAAGTAATCATAGAAGTATGAACAAGGGGGTAATGAATAGAAGAACTGACCGTGATCGCCACCAAGGATTAACAACGCCAAAGGATAAGAAGTGTAAAGAACGGCACTGTGTACCTTGAAAAGAAAACTTGATCACGCTTGACAAATGAGGTGCGGGGAACTTGGTGGATTCAAACCTCCTCTCCTTCCAGCCGGCTAGAGGAAAAGGGCCTCACGTTGTATTCATGCTATCCTGCAAAATGAAGCCAAAATAAGGATAAAAAACCCATTAGAGCATGCATGTGTAGCATCAATCCCGCAGTGATAAAATAGGGGTAGAAATTGAGGGTAAACTCACCGGGGGGAGGTTCTTAACCCCTATGGAAGGGTGGAAATAATATGTGTGTGTATTGTGCATGCATGAGATTTGAAATCACGAGATTTGATTGAGAGAATATAGAGAAATCATCGATGCAAAACGGGGGGAAATGCATATGTAGTAGAAAAGTGCAGAAAATTGTGATGATTTATGATTTTAAGAGGAAGAGAACTAAGAATATAGATCATGAAATCAAGCCCAGAAGGATGCAATGAAAAGCTAATACTTCTCTCTTCAAGCCAATGTCGAAGTTGTGAGTTGGAATTGCAGCATGGCTTCGCCCCGAACCAGGAAAGAGCCCCCCCGTCACGACTGTGAACTGGGCAGTTTTTATAAAGTTTTGTAAGAAAGCCCCATCTTCTTATCACGATTCCCGGAGATATAGTCTAAGATAAATCAAGTTCTCTATATCAAACTCGAGATAATACTAAGGAGAAGAGATAGGAACAAACGGGGATCAATTCAGAGGAGGATTCTAGAAGATATGGCTCTTGGAAGGTAGCCCCGTAGCACTAGAAAATAGAGTTTTAGTTGTACCAGGATGCTTAAATCTTGATCTTGCGACCCAGATCCCGAGAGATATAGCCAATGAAAATTTGATTTCTATGAACCAAATTCAAGATAATACAAAGGCTAGAAGTAGGAAAAAATGGGGATCAATTTGGATAAGAATTGAAGAAGTTATGGGCTCTGCAAGATAGGCTCGCCGCGTAGTTTTCGGGGCAGAGTCTAGCATAAATTGGACTCTCTGTTGCGTGTAACGGTCTATCTTAGGACCGCCACATTGCTCTGACGGTCTAGAGTAGGACCGCCACGCTCTAGGGGTCGAACGGGGTGATTTCAGGCAAGTTTGGGTGTGACGGTCTACTATAGGACCGTCACATGTCCTCTAACGGTCTTACGATAGACCGTTAAATGGGCTGTGATGCACCTATACTAGACCTTCACATCGTTGTGACGCACCTACACTATACCTTCACATCGACGAAGGAAAATTCTGAGCAGACTGCGTGTAACTTTTAAAATTGAAGCGTATCTCTCAAACAGGGCAAAACTAGTGAAAGTGGTAGAAGAAGAAATTGTAGAAATCTGAAAGAGGAACAACTTTCATGAAGAAAGAAAGATAAGAAAATAATCATAAGAGGGAGAAAATTGTGATATAAGATAGAGAAAGAATTCTGAACAGCACAACACGCCGGAAAAATGCGAATAGCTCTCAAACGGGGCAGAACCGGCAAACGGCGTAGAAGAAGAAATTGTAGATCGTTGAAAGAGGAACAACTTTGGTGAAGATAAATTTTTGAATAGAGGGACAGAAGGAGATGAAAAAGGACCACTTTCAGGACTACATAGCGGGAGAGAGCCGATTACTTGAGGGAAGCCGGCCTAAATGGGCCGAAAGTCGACTTAGAAGCCAGAAGTTGATAAAATAAGCTTCAGGACTCTAGGAAATCATGATCTCTAGGGCTCAAAGGGAATGGAACAATGAAAATTGGCTCGAAACCCATCCAAGGAAGGCTCTAAAATAATGGGTAATTCGGGACATCAAAAATGATGAATAAGAGAAATGACGCGACTTGCGTGCTAAAAATGGGTGTCAACACCGACTACCTACCTACGTGTAAAAATGCGATCGATGCCAGCGTTTTGATCATCTGGTCCACAAGCCTGGTTCAGAGCTCGTCACCCTTACCGAGCCGTGTCCTTTTGCTCGTTGGGGGATCGACATCCTGGGGCCATTTCCTACGGCCCAGGCCCAGAAGAAATTCATCATCGTGGTCATCGATTATTTTACCAAATGGATTGAAGCTGAGGCCACCATTAGGATTACCGAGTAGGTCATATGGAGCTTCGTTTGGAAATCGATCATTTGTCGTTTTGGTATCCCCCGAGTGATTGTGAGCGATAATGGTCAGCAATTTGATTCTCATTACTTTAAGAACAAATGTGCTGACCTACATATTCGCAACCACTTCACTCCAGTAGCCCACCCGCAGGCTAACGGACTTGCCGAAAATGCCAACAAAACTATATTAAAAGGCATTAAGGCCAAGCTCAGTAAGGCCAAGGGTAGTTGGCTCGAGCAATTGCCAAGCGTACTATGGTCGCACTGAACTACTCCGAAAACCGCTACCGGTGAGACTCCTTTCCAGTTGGTGTATGGCATAGACACTGTGATTCCTTTGGAAGTCGGTAGCCCATCTCTCCGAGTCATCAACTTCTAGCCCGAGGCGAACGAGCAGAAGCTGCTAGAGAACCTCGATATGGCAAGTGAGATACGAGAGATCGTGAGCATCCGAGCCACAGAATATCAGCAGCGCATCACTCGATATTACAATGCCAAAGTCTGAGACAGGCACTTCCATACAGGAGACTTCATCCTAAGAAAAGTCGAAGCCTTTTGACCACTGGAGGCAGTGGGGAAGCTGGTGTGGACACACTTTTTATTTAGATCATTGTTTACTTGTTTATTGGGTTTATTAAGTGCGTGGGCATGCCAGTCACAAGGGTGACAATTTGTTCGGGCTTCGATGAAGCCCATGGTGCGCTCGATCTAACTAATCAGACGATTGTGTGGTTCATGTCGGGACTGAGAACCCACTGTATCATAAAGGCTACGACGTTAATTACATCCCCTCGGAGAGGGGAAAACCCTTGATTGATTTTCAGGAAAAGGGGCCCGATGGCCAAAAGTTCATAGTAATGAAAGCGAGAGCAAAATCTCAGAGTGCATTTGAACAGACCCCGCGTTGGGGCATAAATGTTCTCGGATGCATGCGTGTCGGTCACTTGTGGACCATTTCTTATTCGGATGAAAGTCCGCATTCGTAGCATCGAAGATGACGATAAAACCGTGCAAATGTCTACCGCAGACACGGCAAGTTTAATGCGGATGCAAGATTGAATCCCAGTAGAAGCGGGTCAGATTAATGATCTATTGGCCCGAGATGGTTGCGGACTATGGCCATGTTGGGGTTCCCGAGGTCCATGTCCGATGCCATGGGACGTCATTGATCTTCTCTTCACACACAGTCCGGGGAAACGAAGGTCCCAAGGTGTGTGTGCATGTCGATCGCTGGTGGACCATTTCTTGTTCGGACAGAAGTCCGTGTTTGTAGCGTAAGAGACGGTGACAAACTGTACAAACGTCTGCCGTGAGTATGGCAAGTTTAATGCAAGTGCGGGATTAGATCCCGGTATATACGTCGGTCACTAGCGGACCATTCATTGTCCGGATGAGAGTCCGCATTCGAAGCACAAGAGACGGTGACAAACCGTGCAAATGTCTGCCGTGAGTATGGCAAGTTTAATTCAAGTGCGGGATTAGATCCCGGTATATATATGTCGGTCACTAACGGACCATTCATTGTTTGGACGAGAGTCCGCATTTGAAGCATCGAAGACGACGATAAAACCGTACGAATGTCTGCCGTGAGTACGGCAAGTTTAATGGGATTGTAGGATTGGATCCCGATAGAAGTGGGTCAAGTTGATGGACTATTAGCCTCGAGATGGTTTCAGACTATGGCCATGTCGGGGATTCTGAGGTCCATATCTGACACCAGGGGGGCATCGTTGCTTTTCTCTTCACGCATAATCCGGGGAAGCGAATTGTTAAGTGTGGAGCCCAGACTCGCCAACGTGCGCCCTCGCACATGGATCGACCTGCGCGGTCAGGTCACGGGGTTTAGGGAGATACCAAGAGAGGAGAGGGCACGCCGGTTTAGAGGGTGTAATAGGGCGCGCCGGTTAAAGGGGTTAAGGGGGGGCGCCGATTTCGGGACAAGCTGGGGGGGCGGTTTAGAAGAGATTTAGGGGGGCGTGCCAGTTTAGAGGAGATTCAGGGGGGCGCGCTGGTTTAGAAGAGATTAAGGGGGGCGCATGGGTTTAGGTGGCATAGCAGGGGCTTGCCATTTTAAAGCCCATCGGGGGGCGTGTCGGGTTCAAGGGAGACTAGGGGCGCGCCGGTTTCGGATGTCAGTAAGGGTGGAGAGGTATTTTAGCGAGAGGGTTTAATCCGGCGCGCAGGGGGCGTGCCGATTTAGAGCCCAGAGGGGTAAAATGTTTTATGAGTGTGGGGCTAAAGCGGCACGGAGGGGTACCGCGTCGGATAAGTGCGTGCCGGATTAGGAGCGCGCCGGATTAGGCTATTTTGTTCTTTTCAAAGACTTGCAGGCTAGCAGATGGTTAGGCTGTTTGTTCACCCAGCAAAAATAGGTGGATTTGAAGGTTTCAAGGTGTTTTGTTCATCTGTTAAGATCAAAGTTTGGGTGGTTCGTTCAAAGGGATTCAGGAACTCCAAAGTTCAGTTCACGTTCTCAGGGAGCTCAGTTCGTTCTTGTTGTTCATATTCCTGGCAAAAATTGGACAGCACCTCCCCCGGACTGAGGTTTTCTTGGGCGACATAAGGGATTGTCAAATGGAGTATTCCGGGATGATCCCAAAAACTCGGAGTGGCCTAACGGCAGTCCGGTGTCCCATAGTTGAACGCAGAAGCCCCGAGGACTAGCCTTCAAGGGGTTCTGGCAGTTCATGGGTAGTACCTGTATGAGAGCTCCGACGAGATAGATATTCGCCTTGGGAGGCTATGAATGTTCATCCCTCACATGGGTCCCCTCGAAGACCATGCCATAGAGAGGCAAGCTTCAAGGGCCCCGGATGAGCAGAAGATAAAGAGAGGGGGAAGGAAAAGGCTAACGGAAACGAACAATATATGTATAGTGCAAAAGCCTTTCTTTCTATTCATCCACGAAGGAAGGGAGACAAAATTACATAAGGGGGGGTTTGCCCTACAGGAGGATATACCAGAGAAAGAAAAAGAATACATCGGTGGGGGGAGGGGGAACAGAGCACAAGCTCCTCCCCCTCCAAACTCACCCTTCCTCTCTCACACACTCTCTATCCTTTTTCTTCACCTTGTAGGCGTGGGGATGGAGCCTCCTTCTTCTTCAGAAATCTCTCTGCTTCTTTTCCGCCTCTTTTGCTGTGTCTCTCTTTGGGACTGTCTTCTCTCCTTTGCTCTGTCGAACAGGCAGAGTATATATAGAATGGGTTTCCCTTTCTTTGTTCAAACAGAAGAGACTCCCGCCACTTACTTCGTCTGCCAGACGAGCAGGATTGACAAGTTACGCTGGCATCCGGTGATTGGTGTCGTACCCTGTCGTTCGTCCCAGGGTAGGACGTTTGCGGGTTTACCGGGATATCTTCTGCTACTTCCACTGTCGATGCGTGCCACGCCGCTGTGTTGTCGAACGGATGTGGAGGCAGAGCTTGGTAGCATTGAATGCTATGCCCCCTATAACCTGCCCCGAATCTGATAGGAGAACAGAGTATCGGTTGGCAGATGGGACATAATGGGGTTAAACCGGCGCGGCCAGGGGCGCGCCGATTTAAACCTAAATGAAATTAGCGCGTCGGTTTCAGTCCTTTTGAAGGGGGCGCGCCGATTTAGGAACTCTTGAAGGGGCGCGCCGTTTTAAGGCTAGTCTGCGCCTTTTTAAGCATCAAGAGATCTTGTCCCAGCTTCGTGGCGACTCAGATGAACATTTGCACTCCTGCAAGGCTTTAGTTGTAATGCACCGCCTCCAAGTCCCGATTTAGGACTTTGAGTGATTTTTGACGCATGCCGAACATGTGTTTGAATTCTCGAGTTTCTTTTGATTCGGCCTTCGGCACCGCCGACTAGGGAGCCGGAGCTCTCTTCTGCCCGAGGGGCTTCTTTGTTGGGTGGCGGAGCACCGAGTATATATTTGTCCTGCTTGGAGGAGGTATGGAGTTTATTCAGCCTTTCCGTCTCCGTCTTGCTCTTGGGTGCATAGACGTGAGTGTCGTATGATCATCATCATCATTTTTTGATGTCCACAGCTCGCCCCTAATTGGGAAGGCCCCTACCGAGTGGTCGAGACGCTCGGGAAGGGGGCGTATCGATTTGTCTACCATGGAAGGAACGCCTGTCCCTCAGACATGGAACGCGACAACATTACGAAACTTCTATTTTTTAGCCTTTCCTAAACACGTAAGCAACATGTGGCAATAATCTTCCTTTCATTAATGTTTTTTTTGTACATCAGATAGGTCACAGCCAATACAATGCATATAAAAAATAAAAATATTACATCCACTGGTACTATATCACGAGCTGATTTCTCGGCGCGGACACGGCTAGCACCCCTAGGCCGAGCCACTGAATCCACTCGGTGTAGAAATTGGCTTGGATAACGGGACGGCTGACCCTGTTCCCTTGGGAAGCTTGAAGAAAAGGCATCGGAAGAAGGAAGGAAGAAAAGGAAGGAATGCCCGGATATCTGGAAAACAAGTGAAGGCCTCCTCTGCTAACTCTTTGGAAGGAGGACAGAAGCCGAACAGAAAGCAAGCACCCTCAAGTGGTGCGAGCAAGGATAAGGCATCCTCTAAACAGTGAAAGAAAAGAAATAAGTTGGTTGAAGAGTAGAAGAGGGAGAAAGACCGAGCACCCCCTCGAAGAGGTGAGAGGGGCGACATGATTAGAAACAAAGGAGGACCAACAACGCTACGTCGTCAGTCCCCCTCAAGTGGGGCGGCGGCTCAGAGAGCAGGAGAGAGCTAGCGACCAGGCCTCCTTCCTTCTTGTACGCCGTCTAGCGACGGTCCAGAAGTTGGAAGCGAGCCCATCGCCCGGCCTCCTTCTTTCTCCTACGTTGTCCGCCTCGTCCTCCTTCTTTCTCATATGCCAGAGCAGTATGAACACCTCGGCGGCCGCCAGGGTCATCGTCTTCTGAATCGCCCTCCATGTATCACCGATAATCTCCCAGCAAGAGAGACAGATGCTTCGTAAAAAGGGAAAAAGAGGAAAAACTGCAAGGGAAGCCTCAAGCGGTGAAGAGAGGTGGAGACGCCCTTCTGGACCTTTTATAGGCCGAAAGGGGGAACCCTCGGCTTAATTGAATCTCCCCTCGAAAAAACGTGAAAGGCAGGAACCCTTCCCTAAGGGCAGTTACTCCGTTTCCTTCAATGGCCCTCCTATAGAGACACGAGAAAAGGCAACTCATTCAAAGCATGGAAAGGTGAAAAGGTGCCAGTCTCATGTCAACCCCCTGGCCAATCAGCACGCGACGCGGAATGCCTGCAGAATGTACAAAATCTTCACTTTTACTAGCAACTACAGATACGATTGTCAAATCACGCCAAAGGCGGTAAGAAACGGTCAATCCAGTTCTAAATATTACTGCCATTATATATAGAATGAAAAAAACCTTACATGGCAATATTCAGAAAATAAGAAAAGAGCTAGCACATCGAACTCGTTTTTCCTCTTAATCTATGGAGATAGGGGGACTCCGAGAGGCCCGCAGTCTTTCCTGATGCTCGATGGTCGAGGGATCCTCAGCACCCGGTGATCCGCCCCCGGCACCCCCGGTGACGGCCGGTCCAGGCACTGACCCCACTTGTGTGGGAACTGCCTTGATCGTGTGCCCTCTCGAGGTGACCGGATGTAGCACCCCGGATAAAAATGAGAGCGAAATAGACTTTTTCCCGAATTAATAAAACCTTAAATAACTCTATAAGAAGGCCAAAATAAAAGGTTGGAATGCCCATTCAGGGCCACTATATAATATACACCCTTTTACCTCATATAAACCCCACGTACAGAGGTTTTCCTTTTCAAAACACAAGAGAGAAGGGCGCCCCCTTACTAGGGCGCCATTCACCTAAATGAAGCCCTTGTATAAGGGCGCTATTTTCCCACAAGGCCACATCCCATGGTATACAAGCCCGCAGTATACATACAACCCACTTTACAAACCCCACCAACCAACCAATGCTACTAAATTAATTAACTATATAAACATATATCATGTTTAGGGCTGACCAACATGGGGTGGGATACACATTGTTACGGGGCCCAGGTGTCTGCCACCCAGAAGGAAATAGCGCCCCTGACCTAGGAGCTATATCCATAGGGCACCCCTGCCATGGGCGTCATTTCCCTTCTCCCAGCAGTATAAATAAATAAATATATATATATATATATATATATATATATACACGTCCACATGCATGTACGCTATTTACAAACAAAGACTACCTGGGGAGGCGTCATTCCCTGAGACCTAATAATGTGAGTTGATTAGTGGAAACAAGAACAACTTGTGTTTGCTGGCAATGGACCCATGAGGAAACATATATATATATATATATATATATATATATATATATATATATATATATATATATATATATATATATATATATATATATATATATACGTCTACATGCATGTATGCTATTTACATAAACAAACACTGCCTGGGGAGGCGTCATTCCCTGAGACCTAATAATGTGAGTCGATTAGTGGAAACAAGAACAACTTGTGTTTGCTGGCAATGGACCCATGAGGGAACACGTACAGCAAGGCTTCAGATCTGGTTTCCCATAGAGAGACTATTCCCTATAAACAACTCTCCCCATCCAACGTAGAAGGCCTTACTGCCAACCTGCCATTCCTCTGCCATTACAGAAGAGAAGGTTGTTTATGCCATTTCTCTTCTCCACCTGCAGAAGAGAGAGCTTAACATTTTCTCTTCACATGCAGGTAACATACAACATCCTGTGGCTGGAGGGCTTGGCTGCAGAGGGCTTGGAGGGTTAGGACTCACGTTTAAACTAGTCAGCCACCTCAACAGGTAGGTGTTCTCAAGATCTAGCTTAACTAGTAGTTAATATAGGTTAACATGCATGCTAGTTAAACCTTTCATAACCACAATATGGCCACCTTAGTTAGGGGTATATCAAAAGACTTAGTGGGAAGGTTAGCTATCTGAAACACTAACTCTTGGGTGAGTAGATCCTCCGCCAAGTACTCCATGTACATGTTGATTATATAGTTGTCATTACTTATAATATGTCCCAATTTCTTGTAAATTGATCCATGTTTAAAAGTTAATATCTATGAAATTAAAATCAAAAATTGTTGCATGAGCATGATCTTGCAATCCTGCTATTTTTTCATGTCTGTATATGTCTCTATTTCCTGATTCTGTGAACATGTTATAAATCATGAACAATAGAGTTACGTGATTATTAGCCACATGTTCAGAGATTTATATCTATTGAACCAAATCATGAAATTCCTACATGAGCATGACTCTGGAAACCCTAGATTTTTCTCTATTTTATCATGTCTTCATTTCCAGAATTCGTGAAATTTCGCATGATGAACAGTGTTTTGAGTCTCTGGAGCACCCTAGTGAAGGGCGCCCTTGACCAGGGCGCCATTCAATAGGGCGCCCCTGGCCAGGGCGCCATTCACCAGTGTGGATTAAAATCCCCCGATCTCGGGATTAGCCTGTTAAACCCTATCGATTAGCCTGTTAAACCTGTTATCTGTTAAACCCTACTGATTAGCTTGTTAAACCTGGTAAACATGTTACATGTTCAACCGGTTATCTGTTAAACCCTGCTGATTAGCTTGTTAAACCTGTTAAACCTATTACCTGTTAAACCATGGTAATTAGCCCGTTAAAACTGTTACCTGTTACAGCACGTGTAAACCTATTATACTGTTAGAAACCTATGATTGTTAACCTTCTGAAATAGAGACCCTCCAGGAAGTCTCTATTTCTGAATCACGTTAAACCTGTCACATGTTAAACCAGTTACATGTTAAACCTGATCATGTTAAACCTGACACCTATTGACCTGGTAATTACTTACCTTGTTAAGCCTGTTAGCTGTTAAACTTGTTAATGATGGGGACATCACCTCCCGTGCCCACACTCACGGCTCGTCTCCTCGCCCCGGAAGCGTCCGACATGGTCTAGTCATTTATCTTGAGCCATATGTTGTATTTCCTCATTTTTATTTGAGTCATACCATTGTAATTTTCCTTTTATTTGAGTCATGTACCTAGGTTAATGAGTCATCTACCTAAGTTAAGTGTCATAGGGTTGATTAGATTAGTTAATGGGCCCAATTCATTGGGCTAGGCCCAGGGGCGCCCCCTTCCCCCTTGGTTATTTGTCATTGTAGCAAGAGTCAGGGACTCTTTGTAAAATATGGGTTGCCTATATATAGGACCCCATTCCCCCAATTTGAAGTCAATGAAATTGTAATATATTGAGTTCCAAAATTCAAGTTTCATGTGCAGAGAATATATTAGTGGGGTGTGAAGCCCTAGGGTGAGAAGCCCTCTACCTCTCTCTCTCTCTCTCTCTCTCTCTCTCTCTCTCTCTCTCTCTCTCTCTCTCTCTATAGGGGGCCGCCCCCTCTCTCTCTTCCCCCCTCCCCAAATTTTAAATTTCCTTTCTCTCTCCTCTCTCCTCCACCTAGGCTCCACCTCATCCACACACCACTAGCCACCCCAACCACCTCATCACTTCCCTAGGTGCATTCATTACCCCTCCACCAACTCCCACCAAGTCTCCTCCCTCCCTAGGAGAATCCTTGACCCTCCCAATACAATCTCCCTTCCCCCAACACAATCTCATCCCTTCCCCACAAAATCTCCCCAGCACCCAAGAGAAGATTTGAATTATTTTCCCTCCACTCCCTCATCCCCCGAACCTTGGACCACCCCCAAATAGGGAAATCACCATCCCTCTCCCTCTCCCTCCTAGTCCAAAATTCGTAGCTCACTCTCTCACCACCAGCTAGACCACCTTCCTGCCCCCATTCTCTTTCTCCCTCACCTTGGTTTACCCCCTCCCACACCCCCTAACAGCCAAGGGTTGCCTCCACACTCATCCACCCTCTTTCCCCTCCCATTTACCTCATCTCCCACCTCCCATCTCCAACCTGCACTTCTCAGTTCGCAGGCAGCAGAGTACCAGCATCTTATAGATTCGGCCACAACATTATCTCGGCATTCTTGGAGGCCCAAGTTGTACCTTCAGAAGCATCTCCCTGTCCTCTTCGCAACGGCGGTTGTCTCGTTCCATTCTGAGCTCGTGGTTGCCCGGAGGAGCCGTTCTCCCTAAACTGCGCTTCTTCTCCCTGACTGTCAACCTGAAGCCGATTGTAGAGGCTCCCACGACCAACATCCTAAATCTCTGAAGGCGGGCCTTGCCTGAGAGTTTCTACACCGAGTCTACTTCCAGTATCAAGAAACATAATCCCGTTCGGCATCCGGAGCTGTGATTTCTCATTTTTCTCCCCCAGGTGCGCTGTTCTGTCCACTCTGGGATTGAACAGACACCCGATCACTGTTCGGGCTGTCTCTGTCTACTCCAACCTCCTTCGGCACCCCCGTGGGTCTTCGTTCGAAGGGGACTCGACAACAAATCCAGTGATTCCAGCCAAGCCTAAATCAGAGCTGAGGAGCATCCGTGGTGACCTCGTCTTCCTGCTGAAGCGTTATCGTAGCAGTCAGATTCAAAGAACAGAGGCCCTGCTCACGACCCCGTCCCATCCAGCGTCGTCAACTAGAAATTCTCCCAAAATTCAGGTGACCTCCTGGGCCAACTCAGAAGATTTTACCACTGGTTTCGGTGCAATCAGAGTTCGGGACTAACCACAGTGGCGTCGACATCGACCCCCTATCTGCTGTTCTAGAGCGTGAGCAGAACCGACATCATCCTTCAATCAGTCCATAGTTCCCCTTTCCCCTCCCCGCCTGGCCAGCTTACAGTCCCTCCCTGTGGGAGGTAGTGTTTCGATGTACATGTGACTTCCCCGCCCCTTGTTCCACCCCCTTGCATGGGGAGTAGGGTTGTAATCCTTTAAACATGTTTCAAGCTACACTGGCGCGGCGTGTGGGAAACCCATGCTTCCCCTCTCGCCCATGTCTCCGAGCGGGACTGGTTTCTTAAAACCGGTCGAATAAGTGCTCCAACCCTTGCTCTCCTTAGTGCTTGTTCTTCCCATATTAGCTCATAGTTCCGCTGGCCCGTGAGAGTGAGTGCTCGATCCTCAAGCTCCTTTGCTTCAAGAGATCGTCATGAGAGAAAGTGTGTGACCCGTGCCCTCGGCACGACGTCGGATCCATTGAATTGGGCTTCCATACCCTTGGGAATAACCTTGGCCTTGCTGGCCCTCTACCAGCAAGGGCCCAGCCCTCACATCCTCCACTTGGCATTGCCAAGTTACCCCGAGACTTGGGTGAGTGTCGGGTGAGTGGCCGCCGATATCGGTCCGTTTCGATTGCGAATTGTGCTTGCTTGATAAGGTCCAAGGTGCATTGGTCTTATGACTATTACCCCCAAGGTGCTGTCACATCAATTGGTATCAGAGCAAGTTCTAGACTTGTCTCTACTAAGTCTTGTCCTAGGGCCATTGCATTTATCCCCCCGTTCATCATGGCCATTTCCTACTTAGCCTACTCGCCACCCATGGACTTCATTCTAGATAGGGATATTATCTTTGACGGATCATGTTCTAGTGATTACAATAGGTGGGAGGCTACCATAGAAAGGTACTTTGAAGAGACATGGGTGTATGGACCCGCGAGAGTCCTCAAGGCCAAGGGACGACTCCGGGGTCAAGCCAAGGAAAAGTGGCAGAGAATAGAGGGCTTAAGGAGGGTTGAAAGATAAGAACATATTCACTCATGGGAAGAGATGAAGGTATAACTTAGGAAGATCTACATCCCCAAATATTCCCACCCCTCCTACTCAAATACCCCTAGCCCGAGGAGCACTACCACTCCTCCATCCTCATCCGGCCAACTTGAGACCACCCTTAGGCCTCCGCCCCCACCACTCCCAACAAATTCCCTCTCAACCATCATCACTACACTTCGCCACAAAATTCTCTCCCTTAAGACCCAAATGATCCAAGCATCCACCTCCCCACCTAACCCCATGAGGATCCCCACACCCCAACCAAAACACCATTCCACAACCCTCACTATTCAAACCCAAGTGGACCCCGAGTCCACCCCTCCACCTAGGCCCACGATGGCCACCACCCCCCAACCCACAATTCCCCACGTAACCTATACTCCAAAAGCCCCCTTGGTCCCCACCACTACCCCTCCATCTTCCCCTATAAGGGACACTCCCCCCAAGACCGACCAACCCAAGCCACCCCAACCAACCCATCTCCCACTCCCTCCCCCAAAACTCCCATGTCCTAGGCCTTCACTACTTCCCCTCCCTATCCCAAACAAAGTTTCCCTTTACCCTCCACCCCAGGTGCACCATACACCAACCATCACCACCCCACCCCAAAAAACCCTCTCACCTCCTTGGAGGAAGAACCCATACCCGACCCCATAGTGATGAACACTCCGGACCCTATCCCCACCACGGAGGCCACCCATATCCAAGTGGAAGAAGAAACCTCACATGATGGCCTTCACCTTACACCACCCTCTTTAGTTGGGGCCGAGCTTATCTTAGGAGAACCCCTTATTAGTTGGCTAAAGGAGAGCCCAATAAGAGAGATCACGGCCCACGATTTCCCTCCCATGGAGCAAAACCTTCCCATAGTGCCTTTCTTCTCCTATCACACCACCATCCAATCATCTTACCAAGTGGAAACCTTAGGGGATCTTCTTAAAGGCATAGCTTGGCAAATGGAGTTGACCGGCATGTTGACCACAATGGACAACCAACCAAGAAGTCTTGACCTTCTACACCTATGTGTCGGGTCCATCACCTCAGTATGCACCATTGGTTGCTACACTAGTGACCTCCTTCTATTCCTCCCCACACCTGATGAGCCCAACCTTCTCCTCAATTTGGAGCTTCTTATATCGGGTAGAAAGCCAAACCCTCCCCTCATGGCCGACCCACCCACCAAGAACTTCGGCCCAATTGTTTCATTAGAGGAGGATGACCCACCACTATTTGGGGATCTTGAGGACATAAGGCCCCTCCCCCTTGGTAACCCTTTTCATGATCCCTTTGATCCCTTCCCAGGGGAACCGTGGAACCCATGTGACCCAACCACCTTACCCATCACCCATAGAATGTCCGCATTCATAAAATTGCATGAAAACCTTCACAAGCACATCATCAAGGAAAATGAGATTTATAAAAGGCAGGCTGACTCCCCTCGGCGTCACCAAGAATTTCACGTGGGTGACTTTGTGATGGTGAGGACGGAGAGGCTCTCCCCGAGAGCCATCTCCAAATTGAGGCCTCGTGGGGTTGGTCCCTTCCAGGTTTCGAGGTGCATTGGCACTAATGCCTATGAGTTAGATCTTCCCGAGGAGTACGGAGTGAGCCCCACATTCAACGTGGCCGACCTAGTGGATAAGGGTCCCACGGTGGTACCTAGTCAGGATATTGAGCCCACTCCCCTCATTAAGAGAGCACCCACCCGTGAGAAGAGTCCACTAGCCAGGAGAGCCCAGCGTGAGTGAATTGAGCGAATATTGGATGAACAGGTCACTGCCACCAAGAGCAAGGTGTATGAGCGCAATCTCGTCAGGTGGATGGATCGGTCTCGTTCGAAAGACTTGTGGGCGGTACCACTTCTACACCCTCCGAGTAGGGAAGGACTCTTAATCGACGGAGTCGTGTTCTCCGCACCCCCGGAGTATGATGGGGACATCACCTCCCGTGCCCACACTCACGGCTCGTCTCCTCGCCCTGGAAGCATCCGACATGGTCTAGTCATTTATCTTGAGTCATATGTTGTATTTCCTCATTTTTATTTCAGTCATACCATTGTAATTTTCCTTTTACTTGAGTCATGTACCTAGGTTAATGAGTCATCTACCTAAGTTAAGTGTCATAGGGTTGATTAGATTAGTTAATGGGCCCAATTCATTGGGCTAGGCTCAGGGGCGCCCCCTACCCCCTTGGTTATTTGTCATTGTAGCAAGAGTTAGGGATTTTTTGTAAAATGTGGGTTGCCTATATATAGGACCCCATTCTCTCCATTTGAAGTCAATGAAATTGCAATATATTGAGCTCCAAAATTCAAGTTTCTTGTGCAGAGAATCCATTAGTGGGGTGTGAAGCCATAGGGTGAGAATCCCTTCCATTCCCTCTCTCTCTCTCTCTCTCTAAGGGGGCCGCCCCCTCTCTCTCTCTCCCCCCTCCCCAAATTTTGAATTTCCCCTCTCTCTCCTCTCTCCTCCACCTAGGCTCCACCTCATCCACACACCACTAGCCACCCCAACCACCTCATCACTTCCCTAGGTGCATTCATTACCCCTCCACCAACTCCCACCAAATCTCCTCCCTCCCTAGGAGAATCCTTGACCCTCCCAATACAATCTCCCTTCCCCCAACACAATCTCATCCCTTCCCCACACAATCTCCCCAACTCCCAAGGGAAGATTTGAATTATTTTCCCTCCACTCCCTCATCCCCCAAACCTTGGACCACCCCCAAATAGGGAAATCACCATCCGTCGCCCTCCTAGTCCCAAATTCGTTGCTCACTCTCTCACCACTTGCTAGACCACCTTCCTGCCCCCATTCTCCCCCTCCCTCACCTTGGTTTGCCCCTTCCCAGACCCCCTAACAGCCAAGGGTTGCCTCTACACCCATCCACCCTCTTTCCCCTCCCATTTACCTCATCTCCCACCTCCCATCTCCAACCTGCACTTCTCAGTTCACATACAGCAGAGTAATAGCATCTTGTAGATTCGGCCACGATGTCATCCTGGCATTCCTGGAGGCCCAAGTGGTACCTTCAGAAGAGTCTCCTTGTCCTCTTCGCAACCACGGTGGTCTCGTTCCATTCTAAGCTTGTGGCTGCCTGGAGCAGCCGTTCTCCCCAAACTGCGCTTCTTCTCCCTGACTGTCAACCTGAAGCCTATTGCAGAGGCTCCCATGGCCAACTTCCTAAATCTCTGAAGGCGGGCCTTGGCTGAGAGTTTCTACATTGAGTCTACTTCCAGTATCAAGAAGCGGAACCCCGTTCGGCATCCGGAGCTGTGATTTCTCGTTTTTCTCCCCCAACTTTGCTGTTCTGTCCACTCTGGGACTGAATAGACACCCGATCACAGTTTGGGCTGTCTCAGTCTACTCTGACCTCCTCCGGCACCCCTGTGGGTCTTCGTGTGAAGGGGACTGGACAACGAATCCAGCGACTCCAGCCAAGCCTGAATCGGAGCTGAGGAGCATCTGTGGTGACCTCGTCTTCTTGCTAAAGCATTACCGTAGCAGTCAGATTCAGAGAACAGAGGCCCTGCTCACGACCCTGCCCCATCCAGCGCCGTCAATTAGAAATTCTCCCAAAATTCAGGCGACCTCCTGGGCCAACTCAGAAGAGTTTGCCACTAGTTTCGGTGCAATCGGAGTTTGGGACTGACCGCAGCGGCGTCGACACCGACCCCTTGTCTGCTGTTCTAGAGCGTGAGCATAACCGACATCATCCTTCAATTAGTCCATAGTTCCCCTTTCCCCACCCTGCCTGGCCGGCTCACAGCCCCTCCCTGTGGGAGGTAGTGTTTGGATGTACATCAGACTTCCCCGCCCCTTGTTCCACCCCCTTGCATGGGGAGTAGTGTTGTAATCCTTTAAACAGGTTTCAAGCTACACCGGCGCGGCGTGTGGGGAACCCACACTTCCCCGCTCGCCCACGTCTCCGAGCGGGACCGATTTCTTCAAACCGGTCGAGTAAGTGCTCCAACCCTTGCTTTCCTTAGTGCTTGTTCTTCCCATATTAGCTCATAGTTCCGCTGTCCCGTGAGAGTGAGTGCTCGATCCTCAAGCTCCTTTGCTTCAAGAGATCGCCGTGGGAGAAAGTGTGTGACCCGTGCCCTCGGCACAACGTCGGCTCCAATGAATTTGGCTTCCATACCCTTGGGAATAACCTTGGCCTTGCTGACCCTCTACCAGCAAGGGCCCAGCCCTCACATCCTCCACTTGGCATCGCCAAGTTACCCCGAGACTTGGGTGAGTGTCGGGTGAGTGGCCGCCGATATCGGTCCGTTTCGATTGCGAATTGTGCTTGCCTGATAAGGTCCAAGGTGCATTGGTCTTATGACTATCACCCCCAAGGTGGTGTCACATCTGTTAATGTGGATGCACTTCTTATTAAAAATCGGTGTTTACTTGTTTATTGGTTTATTAAGTGCGTGGGCGTGTGATCACGCGAAAGTTCGTCGTTTAAAACAAGCGCATCAATCTTAAAATTTTCAACTCGCACTAGATGAAAGAGAGACGTAATATGGTGGCGAGAAGGGTCGAATCCACAGGGAAGAAGAGATTTTTATAGTTAAAAAAAAACTTGTAACCTTTTAGAAAAACACTTGTGATTTTTCTTTGCTTAAAGAAAATAGTGAAATGAAGAACAAACTAAACACTTAATTAAAAACACCTATGATTATGCGCCTATGTCTTAGAGATTAATTACATGAAGTGAAAATAAGAGATAGAAGAATGGGGTAGAGATGGAAGAAGATCAAGAACTAGATCAAAAGAACAACTCTCTTCATTAACTTAAAAGAAAGAGTACATGAAGTGCAAGACAAGCTTATAATAAAAAGGTGACAAGATTACAATGAAGTATTATAACACAAAAGAAATAACAAAAAGAGGGACATGAGATGTGAAGATAGTAGTAGCAATGGTGATGATGCCGTCGTCTCCTCCTCGCCGAGCCTTGGAGAGGATCGCTCCGCCTTGAAAGAGGTCATCGTGGAAAGTGATGGATGAAGAAGCCGTCGTCGTCCACGTCACGAGCCTTGAAACGTCACCCGTCTTGATGTGCACGCCGCCATGAAAGGGGAGTTGTAGAGGGTAAACTTTGGAGAGAAATATAAAGAGAAATGTGGAAGTGTTTGTGTGGAGATGAAGAAAGAAGAAGATGAGAGAGTAAAACAGTGAGAAAATAAATATAACTCGTAAACGAAGAAGAATTGGAGGAAGTGATAGAAGAAGAAAATCTATATCTACATAAGAGGAAGAACTTTTATGAAGAACTCAGAGAGAAAAGAAGAGAGAAAGAGCTTCAAAACGGAGGAAGAACAGAGTGTAGTGCCTCGGATGAACAGTAAAATCACAGGACAGCAAGTTAAATAAATAGGGAATAACTTCCAAACTAGAACGAATTAGAGGATAATGTAGAATAAGAAGTTGTAGAACCTTAAAAAAAAAGAACTTTCATGAAGATAGTAAGAGAAGAAAATGACTAGAAGGGGGAGAAATAAGGAGAAGAATAGAGAGAAACATTGATTCGCTGTTGAACAGGACAGCACAGTACAAAATACGAAATACCTTGAAAACTAGGAGGAATTAGAAGATGATGCAGAAAAAGAAGTTGTAGAAGACTTTAAAAAAAGATCTTTTATGAAGAAAGCAAGAGGATAAGAGGGACAGAAGAGGGCGAACTCGGCTGCCTAAGAAGATGTGAGAGGGAGAGGGAGTGAAAAATTGTCAAAAGAAGAACTCCCCCTCTCCTCCTTGTCATGGGCTATTTATAGGGAAAGTTGGATAGATGGAGGGTGGAGATTGTATCAAAAGGAAATGGATGGCTGAGATTTAAGTGGAATATGATGTGTGGGGAAGAGGAAAAGTAGGTGGGCACCCCCTTTCTTGGACTTTGGGCACCCCCTTTCCCAAGGCTCATCATGTCTCTCCTTTATTTCAAACTTTGAATTCAATTTTCCCTCCAATCGAAATATGTGTTTCTTTTCCTCAATTATAAACTTTTAAATTTTCTTTTCCCTCCAATCAAAATTTGTACTTTTGACTTGGTCAAAGTAGTTGTCACAATTTTGCCCCCGGCTTCTTTTGTAATTACCTTCGGTGTCCTACACACACATAATTACACTTTAGTCCATAAAAATTATCACAATGCGCACATAAATCTCAAATGCTCATGATTATGCAATGGAGAATTAATGCTCATGGTCCTCAACTTTAATTTTTTATTAAATAAGATAATCGAATTAATCAATTTGCGTGAAAGCTCCAATTTAAATGTGGAGTTGAGGTTAACTATGAAATATACATAATGGCCTAATTATATGCACATAAAATGGTGTACATGCAATGAATTGTCATAAGAAATGGACACTTATCACACCCCCCAACTTACTCATTGCTAGTCCCTTAGCAATGCCAATAAATTAAATTTTAGGACAAACAAGAGTTTGCAAAATTCATGCTCTCATATCCAGTTATCCCTTCATAGAATCAACCAAAGATTAGGAATCTAGAATCATTAATGCACACTAGCCTTATGTAGGAACTTAATAGTACATGATTAAGAATTCAAAGTAAAACTCAATAGCACTTGTGCATGTGTAACTACCAAATCCACAGCTTAGATAATTGCATCCCCCATTCGCTATTCTAAGAAAATGCCTTTCAACCCTGCACCTCTTAGATCAGAGCATTAAGTATATTAGCTTTTTATCTGCCTTATTGTTTTATCCCTTTGGGATCTTTTATACCACACATGATGCTGCACTACCCTTCACTGCTTAACGTGAACCTCGACTCTTGTCTTAGGAGAAGCAGGCCCAATTTTACAGATCCAGGTTCCCTTTTCCATTTTACGCGAACCTCAACACGTCTTAGGTGAAGTAGGCCCGGTTACTAAGATTAGAGGCATTTTTCATTGTATTTTTTTTCTATCTTTTTTTTTCATAATGCCGTTGCACTTATTTGATGGATAATTTGGCAGAAGATAATTTGGCAGAAAGCTTTGTAAAAAGATCACTTTTCTTAAGAAGTGCAGAATATCAGACATCATATCTAAAACGGCAGGGGGCTTGTCTTGCTTGTTTCATTAGTGTGCAATGTGAATTTTTTTTTCTAAAGTGCGCATGAACTTTAAAGGGATTCTTATATCAGTTTTCCATTGCTAGATCGACTAAATTTCCCATCATCCTTCTCCCTAGTCTTTTCTATTCCAGAATTACTTTTAATTTAAGCATGAGTCATGAAACTCAAAATGGGGTTTACATCTTTCTACGATGACATGCAAGACAGAACTCCTATCAGGTTGTACTATATGCATCATGAAAATTTTCTCCCCCCCCCCAACTTGAATGACATTGTCCTCAATGGCATGTAGAATATATGAACAGGTTAATGCATACATGAATGTTTGGGAAGGAAAGGTACAACCTGGGATGCGCAGACGTGGCTATTTTGGCAGGCAGTTTTGCGAACGACTTCTTCCTGCTCCTACAAATACAAATGAAAATGACTCACTAGATTTTTGAAGAGAAATGGTTGGGTTGCCTCCCAACAAGCGCTAAGTTTAACGTCTTCAGCCAGACGATATTCTTGTATTTATCATGGGTCACTCAGTGGGATTGATTCCTTTGATGGAAGTTGTGTGTTTTCCAAGTAGAGTTTGAGACGCTGATCATTGACAGTGAAAATTTGACCATTTTTAGGATCTAGAATTTTAACAGCACCATGATCAAAGGCTTTGAGAACAACAAATGGTCCATCCCATCTAGACTTTAATTTTCCGGGGAATAAGAGCAACCTTGAATTAAAGAGCCAAACTTTTTGATCAGGTTGAAATGATTTTCTCACAATGTGTTTATCATGGAAAGCTTTGGTCTTGGCTTTGTAAATCTTGGCATTTTCATAGGCTTCATTCCTCAACTCCTCCAACTCATTTAGTTGTAGGGCCCTATGAGATCCGACTTGGGCCAAGTCAAAATTGAACTGTTTAATAGCCCAATATGCCCTATGCTCAAGCTCAACGGGTAAGTGACAAGCTTTTTCAAAGATTAACCTATATGGAGACATTCCAATGGGGGTTTTGTATGCTGTCCGATATGCCCAAAGAGCGTCATCCAATCTTTCAGATCAATCCTTCCTATCGGGCCTAATAGATTTCTGCAGGATATTTTTGATCTCCATATTGGATGTCTCCACTTGGCCACTTGTCTGGGGGTGATAGGGGGTGGCAATCTTATGAGTTATCTCATATTTCTCGAGAAGAGCTCGGAATTGGGCATGAGTGAAATGAGAACCTCCATCACTAATGATCGCCCTCGGACACCCGAACCTTGAAAATATATTCTTTCGGACAAACTTCATGACAACTTTGTGATCATTAGTCCGGGTGGCAATGGCTTCAATCCATTTAGACACATAGTCGACTACCACAAGAATGTACTCATGTCCGAATGATGGCGGAAAGGGCCCCATAAAATCAATTCCCCAAACATCAAAGATTTCGACCACTAGAATGGGGTTGAGTGGCATCATATCGTGTTTGCTCATGTTTCCAATGGCTTGACACCTAAGACAAGTCTTGCTAAATTCATAGGCATCTTTGAAGAGAGTGGGCCAGAAGAATCCACTTTACAACACTTTGGCGGCTGTTTTCTTTCCCGCGAAGTGTCCCCCACAAGCTAGAGTGTGACAAAAATTCAGGACGCTTTGTTGTTCTTCCTCGAGGACACATCTCCTAATTATTTGATCTGGACCTACGTGGAACAATTCAAGATCTTCCCAGAAATAGTGTTTGATTTTGACAAAGAAATGTTGCTTTTTCATGTTTAGACCACCCATTAGGAATTTGTCCCACAGCTAAGTAGTTGACAATGTCTGCGAACCATGGGAGTTGACTATGGGTGATGGACAAGAGATGTTCATCTGGAAATGAATCTTGCAAAGGAACATTATCAGTTGTGAAAATCCGAGAAAGATGATCGGCAACTTTATTCTCAGAACCTTTTTTTGTCTCGGATCTCAAGATCAAATTCTTGGAATAGGAGGATCCACCTAATGAGTCTAGGTTTGGCATCCTTCTTAGAGAACAAATATTTGAGAGCTGAGTGATCAGAGTACACAATGACTTTTGCCCCTAAGAGATATGACCGAAACTTTTCAAGGGAAAAGACAACAGCTAACAGCTCCTTTTCCGTGGTGGTGTAGTTAAGCTGAGCATCGGCGAGGGTGTGACTCGCATAATATATCACCACCGGACACTTGTCAATTCTTTGGCCTAGAATTGCCCCGATAGCATAGTCGGAGGCATCACACATGATTTCAAAAGGTAAAGACCAATCAGGAGATTGGAGAATGGGTGCCTTGGTCAAAGCCTCTTTAAGGGTATTGAAAGCCTCAAGGCAGGTAGCATCTAAATGGAATGGAGTGTCTTTGGCCAAGAGAAGAGTTAACGGCGGGCAATCTTAGAAAAGTTACTTATGAACCGACGGTAAAAACCGTGATGGCCAAGGAATGAACGAATTTGCCTCACAGAGGTCGGAGGAGGGAGATTAGAAATAAGGTCGATCTTGGCTTTATCCACCTCTATACCCTGTTCGGACATAATATGGCCCAAAACTATGCCCTCTTGAACCATGAAGTGACTCTTTTCCCAACTAAGAACAAGGTTGGTTTCAATACATCTCGCAAGCACTTTCTTCAAATTTTCCAAGCAGTTTTTAAATGACTCCCCAAACACAGAAAAATCATCCATAAAGATCTCCAAGAATTCTCCTATCATATCAGAGAAAATGGCCATCATGCACCTTTGAAAAGTGGCCGGTGCGTTGCAAAGACTGAATGACATTCTTCGAAAGGCAAACGTTCCATATGGGCAAGTGAATGTTGTCTTCTCTTGGTCTTCTAGATAAATGGCCACTTGCTTGTACCCAGAATATCCATCTAGGAAATAAAAATATCTTTGGCCCACCAATTTCTCTAGAATTTGGTCAATAAAGGGGAGTGGAAAATGGTCCTTTTTGGTCATGGCATTGAGTTTCCTATAATCGATGCACACTCTCTATCCCGTGGTGGGCCTAGTGGGCACATCTTCTCCTTGTTCATTTTGGACCACGGTGAGTGCCGATTTCTTAGGAACCACTTGAGTGGGACTCACCCATTGGCTATCCGATATGGGATAAATAATTCCTGCATCGAGCCATTTGACAACCTCCTTCTTCACCACCTCCTTCATGTTCGGGTTCAACCTCCTTTGCATTTCCCGACTATGTTTGGCGTTGTCCTCTATGTAAATGTGATGCATGCAGATAGACGGACTTATCCCCTTAAGATCGGCCACTGTCCAACCTATGGCACCCTTGTGAGTCCTAAGGACTTCTAGGAGAAGTGTTTCTTGGGTAGGGGTAAGATTGGAAGCTAAGATAACAGGAAGGATTTGATCGGGGCCTAGGAATGCATATTTGAGGGAGTCCGGAAGGGGCTTAAGCTCAAGTTTAGGAGGACTTTCAAGTGATGGAAGGGCTAGTTCATCTTGCAAAGCTGGAAGTGGTTCAACCTTATGCCAAATGCTACTATGATGAGGGGAATCTTGAAGAGCATTGACCTCCCTTATTTGACCCATGCCCAGATCATTCTCAATAAGTTCATTGTAGATGTCTATGAAGTGACATTCTTCATCTAGGTCCAAATATTGGGAGGCTTTGAACACATTGAGAGAAACGTTTTGTCCTCCGAATGAGATGTCCATCGTCCCCATAGTACAATTGATGTTAGCTTTCGCAGTAGCAAGGAATGGGCAGCCTAGGATGATTGGGGTGTGACTTAGCTCCAAGGAGGAGGCCATGTCAAGAATGAGGAAATCAACGGGGAAGTAGAAATCATGGACTTTCACAATCACATCCTCTATCAAACCTCGAGGGGTCTTGACTGAGCGATCGGTCAGTTGGAGAATGACGGGGGTTGGCTTGAGTTCCCCTATATCAAATTGCTCATAAACAGAGGTGGGTAAAAGGTTGACACTAGCTCCTAAGTCGAGGAGGGCACGGTCAAAGGTTACACCACCTATATCACATGAGATGAGGGGAGCACCGGGATCCTTCAACTTTCTAGGGAGATTGTTCATCAAGACCGCACTAACATCCTCGGAGAGCCAAATTTTCTTAGGGGTCGACTTGGGCCCTCTTCTTGGAGTGCAAAGCTCTTTGAGAAATTTGGCGTAGGCCGAAACATGTTTTATGGCATCTAGGAGTGAAATATTGATGTGAACTTGTGAAAAGAGCTCCATGAATTCCTCATTTTGGGCTGGCCTAGCCTTAGTGGGCTTGGGTTCTAGGGCATTAGGAAAGGGGACCTTGGGTTGATAGAAATTTGGATCTTCACGGGCCTTTCCTTTCCCTTTAGGATCTCCCCCCAACTTATCTTGAGTGCAATCTTCCTTGGTTGCATCCTCATTATCTTGATTCTTTTCTATGGAATCTTGCAACTCCTTTCCATCCTTGTATGGGTCATCTAACACCTTCCCACTCCTCAAGGTTGAAATAGCCTTGACATTTTCAAATTGTGGGCCTTTAGGTTGGGCTTGTGGGATGGGTTGAGGTAGGAGGCCTGGTTGTGGAGGAAAACCCGGGGGTTGGTTTCTTGGGTTGGCCACAGGTTGACTTGGAAGTTGACCCACTTCTCTTCTCATTGTAGTTTCCGCCAATTGTCCTATTTGACTTTCCAACTTGGAAATGGATTGTTGTTGATTCAAGATGATTTGTTGGAGTTGATTGAATTTATCTTCAAAGTTGGATTGAGGCGAAGGTTGGTAAGTGGGTTGGCCTTGATTAGATTGAAAATGTGAATAGACCATAGGAATGAATTGAGCTTGTGGACCTCTACCAAATGGATTGAAGGTGTTGGGTTGGGTTTAAAATTGACTTTGCATGGGTTGCTTTTGGGCTTGATGAATAGAGGGGTTGGTTGCTTGAGGTGGAGCTTGTTGGGATTTCCAAGAAAAGTTCGGGTGATTCCTCTAGCCCGGATTGTATGTGTTTGAAAATGGGTCATTATTGGGCTTAAAGAATCCTTGGGCTGCAAAGACTTGCTCCTGGATGGCAGGGGGTAATTGAGCCGCAGTTGGACACTCCGTGATGTGATGGGATGGGCTTGCACATAGAGTACATGCCTCATGTAGAGTGACAGATTGACCCGAGTAGGAATGGGATGATGGTTGGCAAGAAGGGTCTTTCAAAGACAAGAGTTGATCTAACTTTTGAGTCAGACTCTCTACTTTATCCAACTTTTGAGTAATGAGACTTATGTCCAATCTGGGTTCAAAATCACCCCGGGCCTTGACCTCATATAATCTGGCCCGCTTGGAGGGCCCAATGGATCTCTCATAGGATGATAAAGAAGCATGATTTATAGAATTCTCACTAAGCATTTTGAACAAATCATACGCCTCATCCTCATTTTTGCTCATGAATGCCCCTCCACATGATGCATCTACCATTTGTCTAAATTGATCGGATAGACCCTCATAAAAAGCTTGGACTAATTGCCATTTGGACAACCCATGGTGAGGACACTTCCTATGCAATTCCTTGAGTCTTTCCCATGACTCATGCATTTGTTCCCCTGGAGTTTGGGTAAAACCCGTGATTGCCCTTCTCATGGTATTGGTGCGGCCTATAGGGTAGAACTTCTTCAAAAATTCTTGTTGCATCCCGACCCAAGTTCTCATTGGCTTCTCTATAGTGCCTAACCAATATTTAGCCTTATGCTTAACAGAGAATGGAAAGAGGGTCAATCTAAGGGCATCATCCGAGAAATTTTAGATTTTTACCGTGGAATAAATTTCTAAAAATTCATCAATGTGCTTGTAGGGGTCCTCATTGGTATTTCCATAAAATGAGGGGAGCATTTGAATTGTGCTTGACTTGATCTCATAATGGATGGCTTGATTTTGAGGAATGTAAATGCAAGATGGAGGTTGATATTGGTTGGGAATGAAATAATCCTTCATTTGCTTTGGAGGATTGGGATTTCCGGCCATGAGATTTTGGTGGTGAGGTCCTTGATTTTCGGCCATAAGATCTTCTTGGAGATCGTCTCTTGGATACATGACCCTCTCTATTTCCTGAATGGGTCCTAGTAGGTTTGGATGTTATGATCTTCTTCCTTGCATAAACTAGTATGAAGAGAGAGATGAGAGAGAATTTTTTTTATGATGATTTATGTTTTTTTTTGGTTTTGACACAAACTAGGACGAAGAGAGAGCAGATGAGGAATTTTTTTTATTTTTTTCTTATTTTTTATGCAAACACAAACAAGTTGTCACACAAATTACCTAATGACCTAGATGTGACATAGACTTACAAATTAGGTTTCACAAAATGGCTAAAGTGTAACTTGAGTTCACCCTCAATATTTTCACCGGCCAGGTAAGAGGTGGGGTAGTGGGAGGCTCCCCCTACTTTCATAGGGACCTAATTACAAACCACTAGCCCGCTTAAGGCGTTTACCGTCCGACCGTCTTGCCTTAGGCACCGGTTTTCAGAAGAGGGTAAACCTAAATAACACAAGAATCACAGTGTGAACCTAGGGCCAACGTCTATTGAATTTTATTTAGGGTCTAGGTGATGCAAAGATGAAAGAAATTGTGATTTGTGGGCTAAGGAAGGGTGATGAAATCCCCACCTTATCTTGCTTATGGGTGTTGCCCTTAGAATATTTTAGAATGATATGCAACAAACCAAGTTCAAACAAGGGGTTCTATGCAAGTATGCATGAGCATGTGATTTAGAAAAGAACTCACATTACCCCTCGCAATCTCCAAAATGCAATGACCAAAGTTAAACAACAAGGAAAAAAAACTTCTATCCTAAATGATGCATGACTTAGAGCATGAAAGTGTGATTTCTACTCTTGGAATGCGGGTTTTTTATTGAGTTCAAGTGAAGAGTTTTTTTTTATTTAGTGAACCTATCTAACCACAATATGCAAAAATATTAAGGAAATAACACAAAGTGAGAGGAGTTAGGACACTTACTTGAAGCGCAATCTCTCGTTCTCTTTTTTTTTTTTTTGAAATGAATGACAAAATCAAAAGATGAAAGAATGAAATGCAAACTTACCTCTGATTCTTTTTAATTTTTTTTTATCCTGTAAAAAAAAGAAAAGAGAGCTTTATTAGTATACTATATACACAAGGAAAATAAAGTTCTTAAATCAAAAATCATCATTCTTCCCCGGCAACGGCGTCAAAAATTGATCACACGAAAGTTCGTCGTTTAAAACACGTGCATCAATCTTAAAATTTTCAACTCGCACTAGATGAAAGAGAGACGTAATATGGTGACGAGAAGGGTCGAATCCACAGGGAAGAAGAGATTTTTAAAGTTAAAAAAAACTTGTAACATTTTAGAAAAACACTTGTGATTTTACTTTGCTTAAAGAAAATAGTGAAATGAAGAACAAACCAAACACTTAATTAAAAACACCTATGATTATGCGCCTATGTTATAGAAATTAATTACATGAAGTGAAAATAAGAGATAGAAGAATGGGGTAGAGATGGAAGAAGATCAAGAACTAGATCAAAAGAACAACTCTCTTCATTAACTTAAAAGAAAGAGTACATGAAGTGCAAGACAAGCTTACAATAAAAAGGTGACAAGATTACAATGAAGTATCATAACACAAAAGTAATAACAAAAAGAGGGGCATGAGATGTGAAGATAGTAGTAGCAATGGTGATGATGCCGTCGTCTCCTCCTCGCCGAGCCTTGGAGAGGATCGCTCCTCCTTGAAAGAGGTCGTCGTGGAAAGTGATGGATGAAGAAGCCGTCCTCATCCACGTCACGAGCCTTGGAACGTCGCCCGTCTTGATGTGCACGCCGCCATGAAAGGGGAGTTGTAGAGGGTAAACTTTGGAGAGAAATATAGAGAGAAATGTGGAAGAGTTTGTGTGGAGATGAAGAAAGAAGAAGATGAGAGAGTAAAACAGTGAGAAAATAAATATAACTCGTAAACGAAGAAGAATTGGAGGAAGTGATAGAAGAAGAAAATCTAGATCTACATAAGAGGAAGAACTTTGATGAAGAACTCAGAGATAAAAGAAGAGAGAAAGAGCTTCCAAACGGAGCAAGAACAGAGCGTAGTGCCTCGAATGAACAGTAAAATCACATGACAGTAAGTTACAAAAATGGGGAATAACTTCCAAACTAGAACGAATTAGAGGATGATGTAGAAGAAGAAGTTGGTGAAAACTTAAAAATAAAGAACTTTCATGAAAATAGTAAGAGAAAAAAATGAATAGAAGGGGGAGAAATAAGGAGAAGAATAGAGAGAAACATTGATTCGCTGTTGAACAGGACAACACAGTGCAAAATACGAAATACCTTGAAAACTAGGAGGAATTAAAAGCTGATGCAGAAAAAGAAGTTGTAGAAGACTTAAAAATAAAGAACTTTCATGAAGAAAGCAAGAGGAGAAGAGGGACGGAAGAGGGTCAACTCGGTGGCCTAAGAAGATGTGAGAGGGAGAGGGAGAGAAAAATTATCAAAAGAATAATTCCCCCTCTCCTCCTTGTCATGGGCTATTTATAGGGAAAGTTGGATGGATGGAGGGTGGAGATTGTATCAAACGGAGATGGATGGCTGAGATTTAAGTGGAATATGATGTGTGGGGAAGAGAAAAAGTAGGTGGGCACCCCCTTTCTTGGACTTTGGGCACCCCCTTTCCCAAGGCTTATCATGTCTCTCCTTTATTTCAAACTTTGAATTCAATTTTCCCTCCAACCGAAATATGTGTTTCTTTTACTCAATTTCAAACTTTTAAAATTTATTTTCCCTGCAATCAAAATATGTACTTTTGACTTGGTTAAAGTAGTGGTGACAGTTTTACCTCCGGCTTCTTTTGTAATTACCTTCGGTGTCCTACACACACATAATTGCACTTTAGTCCATAAAAATTACCACAATGTGCACATAAATCTCAAATGCTCATGATTATGTAATGGAGAATTAATGCTCAATGCCCTCAACTTTAATTTATTATTAAATAAGATAATCGAATTAATCAATTTGCGTGAAAGCTCCAATTTAAATGCGGAGTTGAGGTTAACTATGAAATATGCATAATTGCCTAATTATATGCACATAAAATGGTGTACATGCAATGAATTGTCATAAGAAATGGACACTTATCAGCGTGCCAGTCTCCAAAGTTACGATCTGTTCGGGCTCCGAAGAGCCCTTGGTGCGCTCGATCTGACTCGATCAGACAATTGTGTGGTTCGGGTCAGGACCAAAACCCGCCGTGCCATAAAGGCCACGGTGTTATTTACATCCCCCATATGGGGGAACACCCTTGATTGATTGCCGGGAATAAGGGCCCTACGGCCTAAAATTTGTGGTTACAAAGCGAGAGCAAAGATCTCTGATCACATTTAAACAAACCCGCATTGGGGCGTAAATGTTCATAGATAGATATATGTCGGTCACTCATGGACCGTTTCATCTCCGGACAGGAGTCCGTGTTTGTAGCATTAAAGACGGTGACAAAACCGCACAGATGTTTGTCGTGAACATGGCAAGTTTAATGAAAATGCAGGATTGGATCTCGGTAGGGACGGGTCAAGTTTTGACGAACTATTGGCCCGAGATGGTTTCGGACTACGGCCATAATGGGGTTCCCGAGGTTCACGTCCGATGCCATGGGGCGTCATTACTTTTCCCTTCATGCACAGTCCGGGGAAGTGAATTGTTAAGTGTGAAGTCCGAACTCATCAACGTGCGCCCTCGCACGCGGATCGACCTGCGTGGTCAGGTCACGGGGTCAAGGGGGCAGCGGCCTCCCGTTGACAGGTGCCCCCAGCACAGGCGGGGTCTTTAAGTAATCTTTCAGCCGATCGAAGGCCTTCTGACACTCTTGGTTCCAGTTGAAAGGTGCATTCTTCATCATCAATTTGTGGAACGACTGACAGTGCCATGAAAAATTGGAGATAAATCTTTGGATGTATGCTAGCCGGCCTTGCAGGGACCTTAAGTCTCCCAAATTCTTCGCAAGAGGTAGCTCTTGAATGACTTTTATTGTAAAAGGGTCGATCTCGATCCCCCTATATCGGACAATGAAGCCAAGGAACTTTCCACTGGAGACGCCGAAGGCACACTTCATTGGGTTCATTTTCAGCTCATACTACCGGAGTCTCTCGAAGATGATTCTAAGGTCATTCAGGTGATCCCCCCTTTTCTTTATCTTGACGACCAAATCATCAATGTAGCATTCGAATTTGCTATATAGCAGTTCGTCAAATATCTTGGTCATCGCCCACTGGTAAGTGGCGCCAGCGTTCTTGAGGCCGAAGGGCATTCTTTTGTAGTGGAATATCCTTTTAGGCGACCGGAAGGCCGTATGAATTCAATCATGTTCAGCTATCCAGATTTGATTATAGCTGGATGATCCGTCCATGAAGGATAAGGCCTCATGGCCGGTAGTTGCATCAATCATCACTTCGGTGACGGGCACCGGAAAGTCATCTTTCGGGCAAACTTTATTCAGGTCGCGGAAGTCCACGCAGATCCTGATCTATCCATTCTTCTTCTTTACTGGCGCAATATTTGCCAACCAAGTGGTGTATTGGTTTTCAGCTACAAAATCAACATCTATGAGCTTGTCGACTTCTTTACAAATCTATTTTATCAGCTCTGACCTCATGCGTCGGGGTGACTGCTTCACCGGCTCCACCTTGGGATCAATGGCGAGAATGTATTGGGTCACACCGGGGCTTAAGCTGGGCATCTCTTTGTAGTTCAAGGTGAAATAGTCCTAGAATTCTTGCAGCAACTTGATATATTGTTCCCTTTCCTGTGGAGGTAAAAGGGCACTTAGGAAGGTTGGCCTGGGGTCGCTTTCTGTGCCTAGGTTAATTTCAAGGAGCTCATCTACTATGGCCTGGCCGCCATCCTAAAGTTTCGGCGGCACCGGTAGTAGGTCGACAAAATCCTGGTCTTCACCCTCTTCTACTTCAAGGACACCATAGGCGTCTTCTTGTTGCACCTCATTGGGCAATGAGGCTTTGCTTGTTTCCCCCTCTTCTAGGCTTGCTGTGTGCGGCTCCGAGGGGTTCTCCTGCGCGGAGAAGTAAAGGACTTCTCCGAGATCTTCTTGGTAATTATCATAGACGGGTCCTGCAGAAGCTGAGGTGATTGATTGCCACACTGGGGACTATTCCACTATCGGCGGTCGGGATTTTTCATTCTCAGCTGCATCTCCAAAAATCTGGTGCTGAACTGACACCATGTAGATACTTCTTTCGTGGCTGCCTGTCACATGAGGGCGTGGCAGAGCAACCATATAATCTCCCATTCTGAGCTCATCTCTCTCAATCAGGTCCCGAGCAATATCTTTGAAAACATAGCAGTCTTCGATAGGGTGACCCAATGTTTGGTGATAAGGGCAAAACAAAGGGTCACCACTTTTGCGAGCATCTTGCGGCCTTTTTGATGTGACACAACCTAGGACTCAACAAGCAAGCACAATTAAGCATTCAAAAACGGACCGATAATAGCAACCGCTCACCCGATGCTCACTAAGACCCGGGGTAACTTGGCAATGCCAAGGGGAGGTTGTGTGGGCTAGGCCCTTGCTGGTAGAGGGCCAGCAAGGGCAAGGTTTAATTCCCCAGGGGTACGACTGCCCAAATCAAGGGTCCGACGAAGTGCCAAAGGACACGGGTTCCACTCTCTTCCCACGATGATCACTTATAGCAAATGAGCTTCAGGATCGGGCTCTCGTCACGGCCAGCGGAGTTTATGAACTAATATTGAAAGAACAAGCATGAATTAGAGCAAAGTTTTGGAGCACTCACTCGACCGGTTTGAAGAAACCGGTCCCGCTCGGAGACGAGGGCGAGCGGGGAAGCGTGGGTTACCCACACGCCGCGCTGGGGTAGCTTGACATGTTTAAGCTATTACAACACTACACCCCATGCAAGGGGGGGATCGTGGGGAAGGGAAGATGATAGTTACATCCAAACACTACCTCCACACAGGGAGGGGCCTTCAGCCGGCCAAGCGGGGAGGGGAAACTAGTGCTAAGAGTGATGAAGAAGTGATGACACTGAATCAGTCTTCCCTCTGTAATAGCTGATAGACAGAGGGTGTGGAGGCCGCAGAACTCTCTCTGGAATTTCTCTAAGGGTGAGACCAGTGGGGATCTCTTCGTCTCTGGAACAGGAGTACCTCTGAATTTTGCCAATTTCTTCAGGGGTCGCTGGCGGCCTGGGCGGGAGTACGAACAGGGTTGCTGAATCTCGGACTGTCTGAAACAGACTATCAACAGCAGGAAGACGCGGCTGCCCCGACCGTTCCCGAACTCCGAATCAGTCGCCGTTGGAACCGTTGGAACCATGGGTGAGTCCTCTTTACAGAAGAACAAACGGGGATGCCAAAAGATGCCGGTGAAGATCAGAGGACTCAGAAAAGTGAGGAGTGGTCGATGCAGATAGTGGAAAGTAGAGTCGAATGCCTGAGGGAAACAATTGGTAACTTCTGCTGCAAGATGCCGAACGGAGTTCTGCTTCTTGGTTCTGAAAGTAGACAAGGAGAGGAAGAACTTTACAGAAGAGCTCGTGACCTGATTCCTCCGGGGTTTGTCGTGGTTAAGCTTTCTCTCTGAATCAGGATCTCTGCAAAGATAGCTCCTGGTTTCCAACAGCAGGTTGCAGAGGATGCCCTGGCAGCTCCTGACCTCGGAATCAAGCACCATCAGAGTCGTTGGAATCATCGACGAGTCCTCTTCGCAGCAAAACTGACGGGGAAGCCAACCGATGTCGGAGAAGACTAGGCGACGCAGAACAATGGCGACTGGTCGGTGCAGACTATGAGTAGCAGATCTGCGTAGCTGAGGGAGAAAAATGAGAACTCTGGATCACGAATGCCGAATGAAGTTCTGTTTCTTGATTCTGGAAGTAGACTGGGCGATGAAGAACTTTGAAGAAGAACTTGTGGACTGATTCCTTCAGTGTTCGTCATGGTAGAGCTTATAATTTGGCTCAGGTCCTCAGCCGAGGCAGAACTGCGCAGTTGTGGGAGAATGGACCTCCTGGATGGCTCAGAGATCAGAAGAAGATGAAACCAGTTCTGTTGCGAAGGAGACTGGTAGACGCTTCCAACGATGGCTCTTGGGTCTTCAAACTCATCCGGAGGAAGTCGTGGTGGCCACTGCAAGTTTCTGGTTCATCTGCAACCTCTGGACAGCAAACTGCAACTTCGAAGTAGCTTCCAATGACCAAGAAAGAAGAAGGGGAAGGGGGTAGATGAGTGTGGGAGTGACCCCTGGTTGTAAGGGGGTCTTGGAGGGGGTGTTATAAGGTGTGGGAGGTGGGGAATAAGGTCTGGAAGAGGGTCCAATAGATGGTGGTAGTGGGGGCTGCGAATTTGGTTGGAATGGAGAGAGGGAAAGGATATTCAAAAATAGGTTTAAGGGTGGGGTTAATTTTTTATCTTGGGAATGGGGGGGTTGTGTTGGGAAACGGAAGGGGTGCTTGGGGTAGTGGGAAGGGTGCTTGGGAAAGTGGGAGGGGTAGTTGGGGGTTGGATGGTGAGGAGAGGATTGGTGGAGGGGGTCTTGGGAAGGGGTGGAGTATTGATGAGGGTTGTGGGGAATGGGGAGAGGCTTAAATGGGGTAGGTGGGGAGTGGAGGTGGTTGGGAAGGGAGGAGAGAGAAGAAAATTCGAATTTGGGTGTTGAGGAGAGAGAAAGTGGAATGAAAAAGAGAGATTAAGAGATGGAAGGGTGGGGAATCTCTCCCCTAGAGTTTCTCACCCAAAAAATGGAATCTCTCCACTAGATAAGAAGTGTAAACTCTCAAAATGGCAAGTTTTTTCATTCATTGATTCATTAAGTTGAAATGGGGGGGAATGGGGTCCTATATATAGGAAACCCACATTTTACAAAAGTCCCTGACAATCGACTCAATGACAAATAACCGAGGGGGTAGGGGAGAGCCCTTGGGCCAAGCCCAATGAATTGGGCCCAATAGCTAACTAGACAACCTAATGACACTCAAACTTAGGAAAATGAACACAAGACCTAGGAACATGACTCAAATAAAAGGGAAAATACATCAAATGACTCAAATAAAAATTACATAGGACTCAAAATTAAATGACTAGACCATGCCGGATGCAACCGGGGCAAGGAGACGAGCTGTGAACGTGGGCATGGGAGGTGATGTCCCCATCACTTTTAGACCTCAGGAGAGAGACCTTGCCATGGTGGTGAGCCCAGTCAAAACTCCCACGGGTCTTGCTCTTCGGGAAAGAGTAAAGCCTTTGCATCCTCTCTTGTAGTGTAGGATTTCACTCGGCCAGTCGTCCGACTAGAGAAATAGCTGCATCTCTCGCCCCCTTCTTCAAGTGCATGAGGACGTTCGAGATGGTATTCGGGGACTAGTGCATGCCGATATTCTGCTAGCGAAAGATACCCCCGATTAAGTCGGACACAAGTGCAGTCACTTCAGCCAACCGAGCCTTCAACATCTCCATTTCCCGCTGCTGCTGATAGCACAGAGCAAACAGGGCAGAATCGCACCGAGGGGACCCCAGAGTACGACTTGCTTCCTCGTTCCTTACATCAATGTTAGACAAGGGCAATGGCGCCCTGTTGCTGTAGCTATTTGGGGTCGATCCCTCAGAAGAGGGTGGGACCTTCCCCATGTTCCTGCAAGGAGGTGGATTCCATAGGAACACATCTTCATCTTGATCTTCGTCGGTGGGGGCGTACGGCGTTGACGATCTTCGGCTTCCCATAGGCCTGCATTGCCTATGGGGCTATCGCCGTTAGACTGATATCACATCGGCTTCATAGGAGTCTTCTATTGAGAAACCCAAACCCGGGTGCCGGGTGATCTGCAACAACCTTCGGTCCAGGATTAGCGGGTTCCATAATTTCTTAAACATTTCTTTCCGACTGGAGAGCTGGCAGAAGGGTATCCCTTGCTTTTTGGTCATCTTGACCACACGGCCGGTTATGTCAGGCAGCCCCATGATCGGGACGAGTGGGTCGTCCAGCTCATCGGGGAGTTTACAATCATCATCCCCTTTGGCCGGGTGCTCCTCGGCCACATAAAAGATGGTGGGGGGGCCTCCAGAGTTGGGCACCACGAAGGACCTTAACGGTTTGACCACCTGGCAATCGGCTTCTGCGAGAGGCTTGATGATCCCGGACGGGACCTTGATGTCCTCCAGCAAGTCTTCAAGGTATGGCGTCCCCGGTGTAGGATAGATGGGAAGGGGAGTGACTTTGAACACCCCTTCTGCTTCAGAGACAAATGACACCTGAGGGGGAGCCACATAGCCTGGCGGTGGCGGAGGAAACCAGCTATAAGGCTCTGCCTTTTTCATCCCTTTGTCCTGGGTGACTTGGGGAGCTTGCTTCGGCTTCACCAAATACAAAGTGGCATCCGAGAGGTGACATTCGAACACTTCGAAAGGGTGGAGGTCAGCAAAGATTCTCTCCTCTTTCCCGTTGCCGGGGTACTTGATGCATTGATGCAGAGTGGACGGCACCACCCTATTTTGGTGCAGCCAAGGTCGGCCGAGCAATGCCTTGTAGGAGGTATTAGAGTTGATCACATGGAATTGGACCTTGGTTGTGAAGTCACCAAGGGAGAGGTTGAACTCTGCGACCCCCATAGGGACCTCACACTTCTGTTTGAAGCCGGCAATCTTGACATTATTGACCTCAATCAGGTGTACGTCAAAGTAGTGTTTCTGGTACACCCGGTAGGGGAGTATGTTCACCGCTGCCCTAGGGTCAATCAAGACTCTGTTGATGGGATGCCCATTCAGCTGCCCCTTCATGTAGAGTGGCATGTTGTGACTACCGGTGGGTAGAAGCATATCATCTTCTGTAAAGGCCACAGCTACTTCAGGTGACATTTCTGCAAGGCAAGCTTCCACATATGCTGGCGTCTGGAGCGCGGCAATGACGGCTTGCCGTGTCTCTTCATCTAGAGATAGAATCTCCCAGATTGTGAACCTGGATGGGATCTTCTTCAGGTGCTTGACTATTCTATTGCTAGCTCATACTTCGAGCAGCTTCATTTCTTCGGCTCGGCTGCGCCTGCCTCCACCTTGAGCCTGGGGAATCGGCTCAGCGGGTGCCTCTTCCACTGGGTCGGGTGCCGCTTGAGCTTGTGGGGCATGCTGAGTCACCTCTTTTTCTTGCATGAACTTGGCAAGGTTTGGGGTGTTATCGGGCTCTTCCCTTGGCCGAGGGGGAATCACTAACGACGGGGTCGAGGAGCTGCCTGCCTCTTTGGTATGCTGGGACTCGCGGGGGCATGATTGTCTTCCCCTCTGAGTTGTGAGAAATTCAATAAATGAAGGGGCGCTCTGGCCACTTGGTTCTCCGAGGTAGAGGCCTGATGGAGGGGGGATCTCCATGCCTTGGACCCTAGGCTCGGGGATGTGATATGGTTGTTCTCTACTAAGCAGGATGTTGTGATTGGCCTGAGGAGGGCATCCCCATTTCCTTCCCGACCTGGTAGCATGTTGGGAAGTGGATGCTTCAACCTGATTCACCTCTGACGGCTCGACAGGCGCTTCTTGTTCTTCCCCTCCCAGGGAGAGGGCTATGTCAAATAATACTGAGAGGGTGTTGCAAGAAAGGATGACCCCACTCTTCTTCTTGTTTCTAGGTCTTCTCTTCTTCTCCTCACTAGCTAGTGGCTGCTCCATAGGGGGTTCTCTCCACAGAAGAGGTTCTTCGCTTGCTTCGGCTTTCGCTCTTGGAGCCAGTTCGACTGACTCGAGCTCCTCCCAGGGGACATACTCCTTCAGTTCCACAGGCTAGATCTCGGGTTGTTCATAATCTTCAAGCCCATCAATAATAGCCTGGAGTATGTCAACCGCAGGGCTGGTTTCCTTGTACACCCGCATCGGGATGTGCTTCTTCTTGTTGTGAGTGGGTCGTCTCATAACGAGCCGGGGGGTTGTGTCATGCCAGACAGGTGTCACTGGTGGCGGTGTTGGTCGGGGTGTAACGCCCCTTATGTGAACTTCCGGAGTGGGCCGGGGAGCTTGTCTTCTTCTATTCTTTGTCGGCGCGGCTTGTGTAGCAACCTTGGTAAATTAAAGGACTAGAAAGTCTAAATAAATTAAAAATAATAATTAAACAAGGCCCATACCTTATACATGACCCTCTTACGTCCTAAAAAGTCTTACAAAAGAACTCATGGACACTACTATTGTATAATAATAAATTTAAGAATGACATGTTATTTTTAGGTAAGCATTTAATACACAACGTAATTTTAATTGAATTAAGAATCATTAAATCTCGAAGAAAATATCAATTTATATTTTATTACTAATTGAGAAAATTTAATATTCCACATTTATTACATTATAATCTTATTAGAAGGGAGAAAGATATATATATAAGATTTAATTACATTAAAGATATGTAAAAGATAAAAGAATGAGCATATATGCAATTTCGATTCTTTCAAGGGCATTGAGAAAAGCCCAAAAACTCAACTGATGCCTCTTGATACAGGCGTATCCAACGTGAAAGATGATTTAATGTAAGTCATTATTTACAAATTAACAAAAGTCAAATAAAGTATATAGTTAAAAGAGTTATAGAAATAATAGGGATATATATATATATAATATTGGTCTTTTTGAGGTTAAGGTAAAAGGGACGAAATCAAATGACGCCCATTGGTGTGGGCGTGATTCACGTAATAAACGACATATAGTATGTCGTTATTTAGTTAAAGTACAAATGACATAAAATAAGATATATAGATAAGGTTTATAGGGTATAAATACAATTTTGGTCCTTATAAGGGCATGGAAAAATGCCAAATGCCAAATGACGCCCATTGGTATAGGTGTTGTTTACATAAGAAACGACTTAAACAAAGTCGTTATTTTATTATAAATGAATAGTGCCAGTTTTTCAACTAAAGAATTTTGAAAAAAAACTAATTACATGGAAAAATAGAGAAAAATGAAAAATGCATACCCATAAAATTTCCCAACAAGATCATATCAAGAAAAAAAGATAAAAATCCAGAAAGATCGTTACACCTTAAATTAACAAATAGGGAAAGGTGAATGACGACTCCGAGCAAGTCGTCATTTAATTTTGACGACTGTGTATACAAGCGTCATTTATTGAAATAACGCTCCAACCTGAGGCGTCATTTTCAAAAGGGACAGTCGGTGTTTGGTTCGAACAGGGATGTTATCTGGGTAAGTTTGGATTAAAGAAAGGGATCCATACGTGGATATCTGTGGTTTTAGTCCTAATCGAACTCCTAGAAACCATCAGGATTCCTTCTCCTATAAATACCAACCCTTCCATCGAACCCATATTGACACTATTCGCCAAAGACGCCCTACTGTTGTTGCTATTTTCCTACTGCTTCGTGAAGAACATCCCGGTTCTTCATCGTCTTCTTCCTCTTCCTCCTACGGGTTGTCCGCAACAAGAAGGGACGCAGGAAGCATCTTCTTCTCTACTTCTTCCTCCCTGCTGGCCGTTGCTGCTGTTGCTGTTATTCTTCATGCAGAAACAAAGCATCGGATTTTTGGTTATTTCACCACTGTTCTTCACGTTCAAGCCACCAAACTCAATCAACAAGGTAGGTTTTCTCAAGTGTTAAGCAAAACCTATGGTTATTAGGCCATCTGCATGCATGTAGGATTGTTAGTGGTGCTATTGATATATCAGTTTTTCATGATTTCTGTATTTCATGAAATGACGTCCCAACTTAAGGCGTTATTTTCATTTAATGCCCATACGAAAAGTCGTCAATTGACTAGTTGATTAATAATAACGCATGTTCAAAAAATTCAATAACTATGAACCCTTACATGTTAACAAATGCATGATCATATTAGTGAATTCCTGCTATTTTTCCCTATCTGTACATGTCTCTAGTTTCTTGATTGGAAATACTACATAGTCCATATGTGTGTGACGGTATAATAAATAACGACCATGTCTAGGTCGTCAATTGAATAAACACCCCTGTACGCAGGCGTCAATTAGTGATAAATCAAGAATTCTTGAAAATGTTTATAATTTCTTGGATATTGAAATAACGACATGCATCCTACCATCTTTTTGATATATGACGCCCCTGACTAGGGCGTTGTTTACGAAATTGAAGCCTTAATGTAAGACGTCATTTATATAATATCTGAGATTTTAGAATGTTTATAGATTTTAATATTAACAAGACCTGGATATAACGACTGCGTGAACAGTCGTCATTTACTGAACTGACGACCCTGACAAGGGCGCCAATTCATGAAATGAAGACTTAAGCCCAAACGCCAATTGACTGATTTTCTGATTTTGTGGTTTTTTGTAACCCTTGACAGTGAGTTATGTATTAGGCAATATATTCCATTCCGTGAATATAGTCCCATGTTTTACGTTGTTTTATCGATTTCCCTATTTCTCGGTGATAGATGAACCCTCCACGGGACATTCCGTTCCTTCGGATCTGTGACTTTATCATAGAGACCTCCGTAAGACTCCGTTAGCCTTGGATTCCCTCAAGACAGCCGAGCAGGTTGTACCATTAAAAACCCATGACACTACTTGATTGCCATGTCACTCTAAAGAAACATGGTATATTACCCCTCATGACGTCCTATGTAGATGTCATGAGAATATCCTAAATTAATGGAATGGGCAATCCATACCATTCATATCCTTTAAGAATTGTTGCCGTACTTGTGGACACCAATTCTATCCACCTTATCATGTACAAGAACGAGCGACCATTTCTATATGAGCGCTTATTCTTAACATCATGGCACCTATCTAGGGAACCATTTCCACCTAATTTTATCGTTAATCGTGGTTACACCGTTATTACCATCCTTACGTATCATGAGCAATCCTTGAAATCCTAATCTCTATGGTCTACCTTAAAAGTTCCTACAAGCTTGAATCCTTTGGAATTCTATATTGGCTATAACTATAGTGGATGTCGAAATACATGATCAATGCCTACGCATATAAGGGCCCGATCTGGTCCTGGGAGGAACACCCGAAAGTACTAGTGCCCATGGGAGTTGTAATGATCACGGTGTGGCATTGCACCGAAGTGCTTGTTATTCTCATTGACATTGCACAATCTCTTACTTGACACGACTTGACATGACATGACTTGCGTGACCCAGAAAGGGTATTTATATACTTACTTGAAACGTGATAGCCAATTCTCTACATGACATGATGAATATACTTGCTTGAATATATTGATATTTATTGATATGAGTTCTTGAAAGACATACTAGTTCACTCAATTATCTCTTGTTATAAACTCTCTCTTGTCGTTTTATGCGAACATGCATAGCTATATTGCATTAATGTAACTTGTAATCTACTTAAAGCAAGCTAGCACTTGAGATATAATTCCTACTGAGCGTTCGCTCATCCAGTGTTCTCCTCTATTTTTCAGGTAAGTCTGATGACGAGACTCAATCGGATGGGGAAGGTCAAGAGTGAAGATATTAGAGTTGCTCCGTCTATCCAAGCGTCTACTAGTCTTATCTTTCTATATTTTTGAGTCAATCGTTGTACTTTTCCCTTTATTGAGTCTTAGCACTTTCATTAAGTGGATTGTAATAGAAGTACTTTTGAGGTTGTGATTGAATAAAGGATTGGGTTATCTTTACTTTTGTGCACTTTGTCTTTATGTTGGATACACTAACGCTCTGATTGACATGATCGATATAAACTCGTCACACGTCTTCGAGTTCCTTCCGCGCTCGGGGCGTGACAGCTTGCCAACCTCCTTGGTCTTGAGCTGGCACCATGACGAACGCTTGATAAGTGGCCTGGGTACTAACCTCCGCCCATTCTTCAGGCAGCTGCTGGTATAAAGATACCATGTTGACAGTGGTGCCAAGGTTCGGCATCTCGTGCGGCTGCGGAGGATCCACTCTGAGCTCTCCCATGTCCAGCTCTCCCTTCTTGATCAAGGACTCAATGACATCCTTGAAGATGTAACAATCCTCAATGGTATGCCCAAGCATATGATGGTATGGGCAAAAGCGAGGATCATCCTTCTTCTTCAAGTCATTAGGCCTCTTTGGATCTGGTAATGTGATCTTGTTGTACCTAGTGGCCCATTCAAACAGGACCCGGACTTTGTCTCGAGGAAATGAATACAATTTATTCCTCATCTTCTCTCGCAGGGAGGGACCTTCCCGCCGTTCAGTGGACCTGGGCGGAGGAGGGTCGACTGTCTCTTTGGCTTTCTCTCTTTGCTTCTCGAAGCTTCGAAGTCCAGTGTGTGAACTTATGGCAGTATTGGTCTTTTCTCGACCTGCCTGGCCCTCTGGCTCGATGCAGCTGGAGCAGAAGAATATCGAGCAAGGAATACCTCGATCTCTGCCACTATGTTATTCAGACGATCAAATGACCTTACCTCAGCACCAATCATCCTCTCAAGGATTTCCTTCTTCAGATTCTGTTTACATATCTGCACTGCGTCCTCCTGATGCGGGGGACGTTTGCACCTCATACTGAGGTTCATCCATCTTTTTATGTAATCGAGTGCCGACTCATCATTTCTCTATCTCGTGGCATAAAGCTCTGCCACGGTTACCTCTCGCTCAGCTATGTAGAATCTTTCCTTGAATTTCTTCTGCATATCGGGCCAGTCAGCGATGGACCCGGCGGGCAAGCTCGAGTACCACTCGAAAGTGAGCTCGGTAAGTGTCGAGCCGAAGAATTTGAGAAGATAAGCTTCATCCCCCACTAAGTCCCCCATAACATTCACATAGTAGGCAATGTGCTCGCTGGGAGACCCTTACCCATTGAATTTCTCAAATTTTGGCGGCTTGGTGATGCCAGCCAGTAGCCTCCTGGCAGCATAGTGCGCTGGGTAAGGTACTCGATATACATCAAATGGTGTGTGATCACCATCACTCCTTTCTACCAACTTCATATCTATCATTTTTTCGAGCATCAGTCTGCTCATTGTTGCCAATTCTCGACATGACATGATGAATATACTTGCTTGAATATCTTGATATTTATTGATACGAGTTCTTGAAAGACATACTAGTTCACTCAATTATCTCTTGTTATAAACTCTCTCTTGTCGTTTTATGCAAACATGCATAGCTATATTGCATTCATGTAACTTGTAATCTACTTAAAGTAAGTTAGCACTTGAGATATAATTCCTACTGAGCGTTCGCTCATCCAGTGTTTTCCCCTATTTTTCAGGTAAGTCTGATGACGAGACTCAATCGGATGGGGAAGGTCAAGAGTGAAGAGATTAGAGATGCTCCGTCTATCCAAGCATCTACTAGTCTTATCTTTCTATATTTTTGAGTCAATCGTTGTACTTTTCCCTTTATTGAGTCTTAGCACTTTCATTAAGTGGATTGTAATAGAAGTATTTTTGAGGTTGTGATTGAATAAAGGATTGGGTTATCTTTACTTTTGTGCACTTTGTCTTTGTGTTGAATACACTAACGCTCTGATTGACATGATCGATATAAACTCGTCACGCGTCTCCGAGTTCCTTCCGCGCTCGGGGCGTGACAGTTTTTCTGGTATCAGAGCCTAGGATATTCAATTCTTAGGAAACCCAAGTCCAAGGTTAGGTTTAAACCTTTACCCGGTGAGATTGGGTAGAACCGAGGGTTGAGTTAACTCATAAAACTAAAACCTTTTGACATAATCACATATTAATATAGTTATTGTAATTGTAGGACCATGGCCGCAGAACATGCTCAGTGGCGCGACATGCAAAGGACTGTCCAAGGTCTTACTCAAGCACTTCAACAGGTAGCACAAGGAGGTGCACACCGTGGAGCGGGAAACCTCCACCAAAGTTTCAGAAACATGAACCCTCCTAAGTTCATGGGATCCACTGATCCGGATGATGCCGAGCATTGGATCAGAGAGACTGAACGTATCTTTAGAGTTATGGAATGTACGGACCAAGAGAAGGTCTTGTTAGCAACATTTCAACTGGAGAGAGACGCCCGATGCTGGTGGGAGTCGGTAGAAGCCACTTTAGAGCAGGACCAAGTTACATGGGAGGAATTTGTTGAACATTTTAACAATAAGTACTTCTCGGATCGAGTCTAGGAGAAAAAGGCCACCGAATTTGCCACACTCAAGCAACGATCATTATCGGTGGCCGAGTATGAGGCACAATTCTCGAGGTTATCCCGGTACGCTAAGCATTTAGTCAGTACCGAGAAAATGAAAGCTAGAAGGTTTCTAAATGGGCTCAGGCCCCAGTTTATCACACAACTGGCCCCGATGGACATACAAGTCTATTCGGAGATGGTACGATGAGCCCAGCTACTGGAGGATGCCACGGAACTATCTGATAGGATCCATGGGAGAGACAAGAAGGAGCATGTTACTAGCTCCGGCACTTTCAAACCCAATTTCAACAAGAAAAGGCCAAGTAATGGAGGAGAGTCTTCTCAGGAGAAGAAAGTCAAAAAGATTAACAAGCCATTCTCCATCACCACCACACCTTCTAAAGTGATGTGTAAACACTGTGACAAGTCTGGACATAAGGCCGAAGAATGTTGGAGGAAACTTGGAGCATCTCTCCGTTGTGGGAGCCGTGATCGTCAGATTCCCGACTGTCCCCTACTCAATGATCAAGTCGGTGACGGAAAGCACCTGGTGATAAAGAATGCGCGTCTCCAAGCTATTAAGGAGATAGAACAAGACGAAGGCGGACTAGTGGAAGGTACATTGAAAGTTTGTTCCAAGTCTGCATATGTCTTATTTGATACTGGTGCTTCGCATTCTTTTATTTCTAAGAAGTTTGCTAATCCAGTACCCATGGAACCGGAATGGATGAAATTAGTTCTTTCAACTCCTCTCGGAAGCGAAGTTGACCTTACTCACCATTATCAAAACTGTGAAGTCTTGGTAAAGGGAAGAAATCTTCCTATCGACATCATATGTTTAGACATAAAGGAATATGATGTCATATTAGGAGCGGATTGGTTATCCAAGTATCAGGCAATTGTGGATTGCCGTAATAGCAAAGTTACTTTCAAAGACTTTCCGGAACTGGTCTATACTAGCCCTAAGAGTCGGAGCAAGTCGTCTCTTATTTTGACTCTCCGAGCTAGCAAGCTAATAAGGAAAGGATGTGTATCCTTCCTTGCGTTTGTCACTATTAAGGAGACTAAAGGGACTAAGATAGAAGACATCCCTGTTGTGCAAGAATTTCTGGACGTGTTTTCGTAAGATTTGCCTGGATTTCCTCCACAAAGAGAAGTGGCATTCACCATCGACTTGGTCCCTGGTGCTGGTCCAGTTTCTAAGGCACCATATAGGATGTCCCCCGCCGAACTCAAGGAGTTAAAGGAACAATTGATGGAACTTCTAAAGAAGGGATTTATTAGACCAAGCATTTCCCCGTGGGGAGCACCTGTGCTGTTTGTAAAGAAGAAAGATGGATCCATGAGGTTATGCATCGACTATCGACAATTGAATCATCTCACTATCAAGAACAAGTATCCACTGCCGAGAATCGATGAACTATTTGATCAAATATCTGGGTCCAAGTATTTCTCAAAAATTGATCTCCGGTCGGGATATCACCAACTAAAGATCAAGGATGAGGACATTCATAAGACCGCGTTCAGGAGAAGGTATGGGCACTATGAATTTATTATTATGCCTTTTGGACTAACAAATGCCCCTGCAACCTTTATACAGTTGATGAATAGTATATTCAGGCCTCATCTAGATCAATTCGTAGTGGTTTTCATTGATGATATATTGATGTATTCAAAGATCAAGGAAGAGCATGAGGAGAATTTAAGGATTGCATTATAAATATTGAGGACGAATCAGCTATATGCAAAGCTCAATAAATGTGAATTCTGGCTAAAAGAAGTATCTTTCTTGGGACATGTTATTTCAAAGGACAGACTATCTATAGATCCATCAAAGGTCGAAGCTGTAAGAAATTGGGAAAGACTAACCAACGCTAGCGAGATCCGTAGTTTCTTGGGTCTTGCGGGCTATTATAGACGACTCATCATGGATTTCTCCAAGATCGCCGTACCACTCACGAGGCTAACTCGCAAGGAGATCCGTTATGAATGGAGCGAGGAATGTGAAAGAAGCTTTCAAGCTCTCAAGGACCACCTAACTATTGCCCCGGTCTTAGCTTTACCAGTTGAAGGAGAAAAGTTTGAGGTATATACCGATGCATCTGGTATTGGCCTCGGATGTGTCTTGATGCAACAAGGAAGAGTTATAGCTTACTCTTCTCGCCAATTGAAGAAGCACGAGGAGAACTATCCAGTCCATGACTTAGAATTGGCTGCGGTAGTGTTTGCACTGAAGATATAGAGAAATTACCTATACGGAGTCCTGTTTACTGTATACTCTGACCATAAAAGTCTTAAGTATCTCTTCTCTCAGAAGGAATTGAATATGAGGCAAAGACGTTAGCTAGAATATCTCAAGGACTTCGACTTCACTATACAATATCATCCTGGAAAGGGTAATCCTATAGCTGATGCCCTCAGTCGAAAGCCGATAGCACTATTAGCCAATTGTATGATTAAGGAGCGGAAGTTGCTAGAATAATTCTCTAGACTTGATATACGCATGGACAAGGAGAGCAGGTGTGTTACACTATCACATATGAGTATGCAGCCAGATCTACTCTCAGAAATACAAGGACTTCAAGATAACGACCCAATATTAGTGGAAATCAAGGGCAAGATAGAAGAGCAGTCTGACTTCAAGATAACGTCGAATGGAAGATTATTGTTCAGAGATAGAACTTATATACCGGATTGTCCAGGACTGAAGAAGAAAATATTAGATGAAGCTCACAGATCAAGGTACACGATTCATCCAGGATCTACCAAAATGTACCAAGATTTGAAAAGGACCTTTTGGTGGCCCAATATGAAAAGAGAAGTAGCAGACTTTGTGTCTCGCTGTCTCACGTGCCAACAAGTCAAGGCAGAACACCAAAAGCCTGTCGGTAAGCTATATCCTCTAGATATTCTCAAATGGAAGTGGGAGGATAACGGTATGGACTTCATTATGGGTCTGTCTAAATCAAAAGGAGGACATGATGGAATATGGGTTATCATCGACCGATTGACCAAATCGGCACACTTCTTGCCAATCAAGAGTCGATGGTCAGTTGATGTTCTTGCTGCTTTATACATCAAGTAGATAGTCAGATTACATGGCGTTCCTGTCTCAATCGTATCTGATCGAGACCCATGATTTACTTCTCATTTTTGGAAGGGTCTACAACATTTGCTGGGAACGAGACTTAATTTTAGTACTACTTTTCATCCTCAAACGGATGGTCAGACCGAAAGAACGAATCAGGTGGTAGAAGATATGCTCAGGACTTGCATCATTGATTTTGGTGGAAGCTGGCATGATCACTTGCCTTTGGTCGAGTTTGCATACAATAATAGTTACCAGGCAAGCATACAGATGTCACCTTTCAAAGCCTTATACGGAAGAAGTTGCCGATCACCCTTGTGCTGGGATGAAGTTGGCGAGAAACAACTATTAGGTCCAGACATGGTAAGGGATACCACTGAAAAGATTCAGTTGATTAGAGAAAGACTTCAAGTTGCTCAGTCTAGACAGAAGGCTTATGCTGACACAAGAAGAAGAGATCTCGAATTCCAAGTCAGAGATCACATATTTATCAAGATATCACCTAGACGTGGAATAAGGAGATTTGGTGTTAATGGCAAGCTTACACCAAGGTTTATCGGAGCTTTTGAGATACTAGAAAGAGTTGGCGAGGTTGCTTACCGCGTCGCTTTACCTCCTTAATTGTCCGAAGTTCATAATGTATTCCACGTATCCATGTTGAAGAAGTATGTGCACGATCCGGCACATATCATCGATCATGGAGACTTGGTGATTCAAAGGGATCTCACTTATGAACAAAAGCCCATGAAGATCCTCGATCGTGAAGTATGAACATTAAGGAGCAAAGTTATTCCCATGGTCAAGGTGCAATGGAGTAAAAGCTCAGAACACGAAGTCACATGGGAGACCGAGGAGTCTATGAGGAAACGATTCCCAGAATTATTCTAAAAAGATATTTACTCTACACTCTCCATGTCTATATACGATTGAATTTGGGGACCAAATTCTTTTAAGTGGGGGAGGGTGTAGCAACCCTGGTAAATTAAAGGACTAGAAAGTCTTAATAAATTAAAAACAATAATTAAACAAGGCCCAGACCTTTTGCATGACCCTCTTACGTCTTAAAAAGTCTGACAAAAGAACTCATGAACACTACTATTGTATTATAATAAATTTAAGAATGACATGTTATTTTTAGGTAAGCATTTAATGCACAACGTAATTTTAATTGAATTAAGAATCATTAAATCTCGAAGAAAATTTCAATTTATATTTTATTACTAATTTAGAAAATTTAATATTCACATTTATTACATTATAATCTTATTAGAAGGGAGAAGGATATATATATAAGATTTAATTACATTAAATATATGTAAAAGATAAAAGAATGAGCATATATGCAATTTCAGTTCTTTCAAGGGCATTGAGAAAATGTCAAAAACTCAATTGACGCCTCTTGGTACAGGCGTATCCAACGTGAAAGACGATTTAATGCAAGTCGTTATTTACAAATTAGCAAAAGTCAAATAAAGTATATAGTTAAAAGAGTTATAGAAATAATAGGGATATATATATAATATTGGTCTTTTGGAGGTTAAGGTAAAAGGGTCGAAATCAAATGACGCCCATTGGTCTGGGCGTGATTCACGTAATAAACGACATATAGTATGTCGTTATTTAGTTAAAGTACAAACGATATAAAATAAGATATATAGATAAGGTTTATAGGGTATAAATATAATTTTGGTTCTTATAAGGGCATGGAAAATGCCAAATGACGCTCATTGGTATAGGCGTTGTTTACATAAGAAACGACTTAAACAAAGTCGTTATTTTATTATAAATGAATAGTACCAGTTTTTCAATTAACGAATTTTGAAAAAAACTAATTACATGGAAAAATAGAGAAAAATAGAAAATGCATACCCATAAAATTTCCCAACAAGATCACATCAAGAAAAAAAGATAAAAATCCAGAAAGATCGTTACACCTTAAATTAACAAATAGGAAAGGTGAATGACGCCTCCGAGTAAGTCGTCATTTAATTTTGACGATTGTGTATACAAGCGTCATTTATTAAAATAACGCCCCAACCTGAGACGTCATTTCCAAAAGGGACAGTCGGTGCTTGGTTCGAACAGGGATGTTATCTGGGTAAGTTTGGATTAAGGAAAGGGATCCATACGTTGATATCTGTGATTTTAGCCCTAATCGAACTCCTAGAACCCATCAGGATTCCTTCTCCTATAAATACCAACCCTTCCATCGAACCCATATTGACACTATTCGCCAAAGACGCCCTACTGTTGCTGCTGTTTTCCTACTGCTTCGTGAAGAACATCGTGGTTCTTCATCGTCTTCTTCCTCTTCCTCCTACGGGTTGTCCGCAACAAGACGGGACACATGAAGCATCTTCTTCTCCGCTTCGTCCTCCCTGTTGGCCGTTGCTGCTGTTGTTGTTATTCTTCTTGCAGAAACAAAGCATCGGATTTTTGGTTATTTCACCACTGTTCTTCACGTTCTAGCCACTAAACTCAATCAACAAGGTAGGTTTTCTCAAGTGTTAAGCAAAACCTATGGTCATTAGGCCATTTGCATGCATGTAGGATTGTTAGTGTCACGCCCCGAGCGCGGAAGATACCCGGAGGTGCGCGACGTGTCTATATCAATCATGTCAATCAGAGTGGTCGTGTATTCGACACAAAGACAGAGATGCGCAAAATAGCAAGATAACCCAATCCTTTATTCCTTTATAATAGACTATTACAAATCCAATACTCTGTTTAATAAAAAGAAAAGTACATAGTTGACTCAAGAAACTATAGAAAAGACTAGATGACACTTGAGCAGCTCTATCACTTTCACTCTTGACCATTCCCATCCGATTGACTTCCATCGTCGTCGGACTTACCTGAAAAGTAAAAAGGGACAACCGGGATGAGCGAACGCTCAGTAGGAAATTATATCTCAAGTACTAGCAAGGGGTTTAAGTAATTACATTTTCATGAATGCAATAAGGCTGTGCATGCTCGCATAAAATGACAAGATAGAGAGAATGTAATATAAAGGAAATAAGATGGACTAATCATGAACTTTCAACAAGATAACAAGTTTATTCAAGATATTCCAGCAAGTACGTTTAACAAGTCATGTCAAGAACTTTGGCTATCATGTATCAAGCAAGTAAATTACCCTTTTTCGGGCCACGCATTTCATGTCAAGTCAAGTACGATTTCAAGTACAAGATGTGTGTGGAATGTCCAATCAAGCAAGTCAAGTACTCGGTATAATGCCAGATACCTTATCATTTTAACTCCCATGGGCACAAGTACTTTCGGGTGCTCCTCCCAGGACCAGATCGGGCCCTATATGCGCAGGCATTTATCATGTGTTTTGACATCCACTCTTGTTTATAGCCAACATAGAATTTCAATAATCAAGCTTGTAGACACGTACGACAACTTTGATAGAATAGAGTCCAAAATATGACAAAGGGCATAGATTGGCGATAATAACGGTATAATCACGATTATTGAGGAAACTAGGTGGAATTAGGTTCCCTTAACTTAGGTACCATGACAAATCGATATGGACATTCTATATATAGAATTGAGGTCCATATGAACAGTATATCAAAGGTAAGATACCCTCATTCTTATCATAGAATTGAGGTTTACAAGAATGACATGATATGGCATGATATCATCATTCCATTAAGAATTTCTTATGATATACTCTTTGTATCATCATAAGGGCCGGTATACCATGTTTCTTTAGAGTGACATGGCATCAATGGTGTAATGGGTTTTTAGGGTACAACCAGCTCAGTCGGCCTTGAGGGAATTCAAGGCTACGAGGAGTCTTACGGAGGTCTCTATGACTAACTCGCTAGTCCAAAGGAACGGAATGTCCAATGGAGAGCTTGTATGTCAATGAGAGTTGAGTGTGATCGATAAAACAACGTGAAAAGTGGGACTATACTCACGGAGTGGAGAATAGTGCCGATATATATATTATATAATATGAAACCATCGGTTAACAGAATCAGGATAAAAATCATTTTTTTACAGTAAAATAACGACTTATGCCAAGTCGTTTCTCAAGTAAATAACGCCTAACAGAAGGGCGTTTACATATGTTTCCATTTTACAGAATTTTCAATAATTCAGTAATTTATCTAAAAAGCGCCCTAGGAAGGGGCGTTTCTTCATGATTTGACGACTATACCAGAAGGCGTCTTACTATTTATAATTTTGGACAGGATAAAATAAATTTCAGGAATTATCAAAAACGCGCCCTAGGCAGGGGCGTTACTATTTAATTCTATTTTTCAGAATAGATAAATTTCAGGATTTTAACTGATAAACGCCCTAGGAAGGGGTGTTACCTTTCAGATTCACGCCCTGATCAGGGGCGTTAACATATGGCAAACGACCTAGTCTAGGTCGTGAATTCAAGGAATTCAGGAATAAAATTTCAAGACACATGATACATGGTCATGACAGGAAAATTAGCAGAATTTCATAGGTAGAGTCATGCAAGATATTAGAATCGATATCTCATATTTAATGAATTTTTAAACAGGATCAATTATTAATTACATGCGATTTTCATGAAAGTAACGCCTGCGTGCAGGGCGTCAAATATGAAATTGACGACCTGGACAGGGTCGTTTCTTGTAAATTAGCGCCCTTGACAGGGGCGTTTCTTTCAATAATATTCCAGAAACGAAAATAAAACTGTATGCATGCCATGCTTATACATATATCTTGCGTTATTTTCATTTGGGCTACAATAACTTGAGAAAACCTACCTTGATAGTTTGATCGAAGATGAACGTGTGGGATTTTTAACTAGAAGAAGATGCTGCAGTTCCTATAAGAAGAGAAGAAGAAACATATATTAATTTCTTCACTTATCGGAACAGAGGAGATAGTAGAAGAACGTTACCTTGTTCTTCACTACGTGTGCTCTCTTCGACCTGTAAGAAGAGAAGGAGATGAAGAACGTTAGTTCTTCATACACTCGAAACAGAGAAAAAAAAAAGAATAAGAAGAACAGTTCTGTTCTTCACTTACCGTCGCAGAGGCTTGAATCAAATAGGTTTAGGGTTTGTTCGATCAAGACTATTTATAGGATTTTGGGGGTCCTATTAGGGTTAGAGTTCTAGTGGAAGTAATGCTTCCAATATAGAGTCCTTACCACCTTTTAACTCTTTCTAATACTTATCCATTACCCTGGATAAGTTCTGGGTTCGAACGGTTCTGGAATGTAATTAACGACCTAGGTCAGGGCGTCGATTCTTAAATTGATGACCTGGTGCAGGTCGTTTCTTAAGAAGCGCCTTGTGTAAGGGCGTTCCTTGTTTTAAAACACGCCTAAGATAGGGGCGTTACTTTGCCTTACCGTTTTTGGCGTTTAGAATTTAACGCCGTGTGGTCAGGGCGTCACTTCTTGAATAACGCCTTATCTAGAGGCGTTTCTAATTTGAATAGCGCCTTTATCCGAGGCGTTATTTTATTTTGTTTTATTTATCTATTTATTTGATTTATTTTAAAATATTTATTATTATTAATATTTTATCAGGGTTACTACACCTTCCCCCACTTAAAAGAATTTGGTCCCCAAATTCAATTGCATAATATGTATATACGTGGAGAGTGTAGATCATATACCTCTTAGAATAACTCGGGAAATCGTTTCTTCATAGATTCCTCGGTCTCCCATGTTGCATCGTGTTCAGAATTCTTATTCCATTGTACCTTAAGCATGGGAATAACCTTATTCCTTAGAGTACGTATTTCACGGTCTAAGATCTTCATAGGCTTCTGTTCATAGGTGAGGTCTTTCTGGATCACCAGATCTCTATGTTCAATAATATGAGATGGATCGTGTACATACTTCTTCAACATAGATATGTGAAATACATTATGTACCTCGGACAATTGAGGAGGCAATGCGATGCGATAAGCAACCTCGCCAACTCTTTCGAGTATCTCAAATGGTCTGATGAATCTTGGCGTAAGCTTGCCCTTAACACCAAATCTTCGTATGCCACGTCCAGGCGATATTTTAAGAAATACATGACCTCCAACCTGGAATTCAAGATCTCTTCTCCTTGTATCAGCATAAGCCTTTTGTCTGGTCTGAGCAACTTACAATCTTTCTCTGATTACTTGTATCTTCTCAGTTGTATCCCTTACCATGTCTGGACCTAACAGTTGTTTCTCTCCAACTTCATTCCAGCATAAAGGTGATCGGCAACTCCTTCCATATAAAGCTTCGAAAGGTGCCATTTGGATACTAGCTTGGTAGCTATTATTATATGCAAATTCCACTAGTGGCAAATGTTCATGCCAGCTTCCACCAAAGTCAATGATGCAAGCTCTTAGCATATCTTCAACAACTTGATTAGCTCTCTCGGTCTGACCATCCGTTTGTGGGTGAAAAGTAGTACTAAAGTTGAGCCTTGTTCCCAACGAATGTTGTAATCCTTTCCAAAAATGAGAAGTGAAACGGGGATCTCTGTCAGACACGATTGAGACAGGAATTCCATGTAACCTGACTATTTCCTTGATATATAATGCAGCTAAGACATCAATTGACCATCGACTCTTTATTGGCAAGAAATGCGCCGATTTAGTTAAACGGTCAATGATAACCCATATTCCATCATGTCCTCCTTTGGATTTAGATAGACCCATGATGAAATCCATACCAATATCCCCCCACTTCCATTTAGGAATATCTAGAGGATGTAGTTTTTCAGCAGGCTTTTGGTGTTCCGCCTTGACCTGTTGGCATGTGAGACAGCGTGATACATAGTCCGCTATTTCTCTTTTCATGTTGGGCCACCAAAAGTTCCTCTTTACATCTTGGTACATTTTGGTTGATCCTGGATGAATAGTGTACCTTGATCGGTGAGCTTCATCTAAGATCTTCTTCTTTAATTCCGGACAGTCGGGTATACAAGTTCTACCTTTGAATAATAATCTTCCATCAGAAGTTAGTTGAAAATCAGATTGTCCTTCTAATCTGCCTTTGATTTCCACTAATATAGGATCATCATCCTGAAGTGCTTGTATCTCAGATAATAAATCTGACTGTATGCTTACATGAGATAATGTGACAAATTTGGCTTCCTTGTCCAAGCTTATATTGAGCTCGGAGAATTGTTCTAGCAACCTCCATTCTTGTATCATACAATTGGCTATCATTGCTCTCGGCTTTCGACTAAGGGCATCAGCAACATAATTACCCTTTCCGGGATGGTATTGTATATTGAAGTCGAAGTCCTTGAGATATTCTAGCCAGCGTCTTTGTCTCATGTTTAGCTCCTTTTGTGAGAATAGATATTTGAGACTCTTCTGATCGGAGTATACAGTAAACTGCACTCCATATAAGTAGTGTCTCCATATCTTTAGGGCAAATACCACCGCGGCCAGTTCTAAGTCATGGACGGGGTAATTCTCCTCATGCTTCTTCAGTTGACGTGAAGAGTATGCTATGACCTTTCCTTGTTGCATTAGGACACATCCGAGGCCAATGCCAGAAGCATCTGTGTAAACCTCGAATTTCTCTCCTTCTATTGGTAGAGCTAACACCGGAGCTGTAGTGAGATGATCCTTGAGAGTTTGAAAACTTCTTTCACATTCCTCACTCCATTCATATCGGATCTCCTTGCGAGTTAATCTTGTAAGTGGTACGGCCATCTTAGAGAAATCTTTGATGAATCGCCGATAATAGCCTGCAAGACCTAAGAAACTTCTGATCTCACTTGCATTAGTTGGTTTTTCCCAGTTTCTTACAGCTTCTACCTTTGATGGATCAACAGATAGACCATCCTTGGATATCACATGTCCGAGGAAAGTCACTTCTTCAAGCCAGAATTCACATTTACTGAGCTTTGCATATAATTGATTTTCCCTCAATACTTGCAATGCGATCCTTAAATGCTCTTCATGTTCTTCCTTAGTCTTGGAATATATCAATATATCATCAATGAAGACTACTATGAATTGATCCAAGTAAGGCCTGAATATGCTATTCATTAACTGCATGAAGGCAGCAGGGGCATTGGTTAGTCCAAAAGGCATAACAACAAATTCATAGTGGCCATACCTGCTTCTGAACGCAGTCTTATGAATGTCATCATCCTTGATTCTTAACTGATGATATCCCGACCTGAGATCAATCTTGGAAAAATATTTGGATCCGAAATTTGATCAAATAACTCATCGATTCTCGGCAGTGGATACTTGTTTTTGATAGTAAGATGATTCAACTGTCGATAGTCGATGCACAATCTCATGGATCCATCCTTCTTCTTTACAAATAAGACTGGTGCTCCCCACGGGGAAGTACTTGGTCTAATAAACCCTTTTCGAATCAGTTCCATCAACTGCTCCTTCAATTCTTTGAGTTCTGCAGGGGACATTCTATAGGGTGCCTTTGAAACTGGACCAGCACCAGGGACTAAGTCAATGGTGAAGGCCACTTCTCTTTGAGGGGGTAATCCCGGCAAATCTTCCGGAAATACGTCTGGAAATTCTTGCACTACCTGAATGTCTTCTATCTTAGTGTCCTTTGTTTCCTTAACTGTGACAAATGCAAGGAAGGATACACATCCTTTCCTGACGAGCTTGCTTGCTCGAAGAGCCGAAATAAGAGGGGATTTGCTCCGACTCTTGGGGCGAGTAAAGACTAATTCTGGAAAATCTTTGAAAGCAATTTGGCTATTGCGGCAATCAACCATTGCATGGTATTTGGATAACCAGTCCGCTCCCAGTATAACATCATACTCCTTTAGATCGAGGCATATGAGATCTATAGGTAAATTCCTACCTTGAACCATTACCTCACAGTTTTGATAGTGATGAGTAATATCATTTTCACTTCCCAGAGGAGTAGTTAGAACTATTTTTATCCATTCTGGTTCTAACGGTAACGGGTCGGCAAACTTCTTAGAAATAAAGGAATGCGATGCACCCGTATCAAATAAGACATAAGCACTTTTGGAACAAATTTTCAATGTACCTTCCACTAATCCGCCTTCTTCTTCAGGTTCGGTCTCCTGGATTGCATGAAGACGAGCATTCTTCGTCACCGGGCGTTTACCGTCACCGGCTTGGTCATTCATTAATGGACAATCGGGAATCCGATGTTCGCGACTCCCACAACGGAGACAAGCTCCTAATTTCCTCCAGCATTCTTCGGTCTTGTGACCAGCCTTGTCACAATGCTTGCATATTGTATTAGAAGGGGTAGTTGTGATAGATAAAGGCTTGGTCTTTTTGAACTTGAAATCTTGAGAGGATGAACCTCCATTATTGGGTCTCTTCTTAAAGTTGGGTTTGAAAGAACCCGAACTTGTGACTTGCTCCTTCTTATCTTTCCCACGGATCCTATCAGATAGTTCCGTGGCATCTTCAAGTAATTGAGCTCGGCGCACTATTTCGGAATAAACTTGGATGTCCATAGGCGCCAGTTGAGTAATGTAGTGGGGCCTAAGCCCATTAAGAAATCTACGGGCTTTCATCTTCTCCGTGCTAATAAGATGCTTAGCATATCTAGACAACCTGGAGAACTGAGCTTCATAATCTGCTAATGATAAAGATCGTTGCTTCAATGCAGTGAATTCTGCAGCCTTCTTTTCTTGGACTCGCTCCGAGAAATATTTAGCATTGAAGTATTCCACAAATTCTTCCCATGTTACTTGAGTAGGATCGATGGTTGCTTCAATAGACTCCCACCAGCATCTAGCATCTTTCTCTAACTGGAATGTAGCTAATAGAACTTTGTCCTGATCCGTGCATTGCATGACACGGAATATGCGTTCGGTTTCCCGAACCCAATGCTCGGCATCGTCCGGATCGGTCGATCCCATGAACTTCGGGGGATTCATGTTCTTAAATGCTTGGTGTAAGCTTCCAGCTCGTGGAGCACCACCTTGTGCTACCTGTTGTAGCACTTGAGTCATCCCTTGGAGGGTACGGTGCATGTTGCGCCATTGAGCACGTTCGGCAGCCATTATCCTACAATTACAATAGCTACGTTAGTATCATATCACTGTGATCTTATTAAAAGACTTATTGACTCTTAACCCTTGGTTCTACCCAATCTCACTGGTTGAAAGGTTCAAACTTATCCTTGGACTTGGGTTTTTTTTTCCTAGGAATTGAATACCTTAGGCTCTGATACCACAAAGACTGTCACGCCCCGAGCGCGGAAGATACCCGGAGGTGCACGACGTGTCTATATCAATCATGTCAATCAGAGTGGTCGTGTATTCGACACAAAGACAGAGATGCGCAAAATAGCAAGATAACCCAATCCTTTATTCCTTTATAATAGACTATTACAAATCCAATACTCTGTTTAATAAAAAGAAAAGTACATAGTTGACTCAAGAAACTATAGAAAAGACTAGATGACACTTGAGCAGCTCTATCACTTTCACTCTTGACCATTCCCATCCGATTGACTTCCATTGTCGTCGGACTTACCTGAAAAGTAAAAAGGGACAACCGGGATGAGCGAACGCTCAGTAGGAAATTATATCTCAAGTACTAGCAAGGGGTTTAAGTAATTACATTTTCATGAATGCAATAAGGCTGTGCATGCTCGCATAAAATGACAAGATAGAGAGAATGTAATATGAAGGAAATAAGATGGACTAATCATGAACTTTCAACAAGATAACAAGTTTATTCAAGATATTCCAGCAAGTACGTTTAACAAGTCATGTCAAGAACTTTGGCTATCATGTATCAAGCAAGTAAATTACCCTTTTTCGGGCCACGCATTTCATGTCAAGTCAAGTACGATTTCAAGTACAAGATGTGTGTGGAATGTCCAATCAAGCAAGTCAAGTACTCGGTATAATGCCAGATACCTTATCATTTTAACTCCCATGGGCACAAGTACTTTCGGGTGCTCCTCCCAGGACCAGATCGGGCCCTATATGCGTAGGCATTTATCATGTGTTTTGACATCCACTCTTGTTTATAGCCAACATAGAATTTCAATAATCAAGCTTGTAGACACGTACGACAACTTTGATAGAATAGAGTCCAAAATATGACAAAGGGCATAGATTGGCGATAATAACGGTATAATCACGATTATCGATGAAACTAGGTGGAATTAGGTTCCCTTAACTTAGGTACCATGACAAATCGATATGGACATTCTATATATAGAATTGAGGTCCACATGAACAGTATATCAAAGGTAAGATACCCTCATTCTTATCATAGAATTGAGGTTTACAAGAATGACATGATATGGCATGATATCATCATTCCATTAAGAATTTCTTATGATATACTCTTTGTATCATCATAAGGGCCGGTATACCATGTTTCTTTAGAGTGACATGGCATCAATGGTGTAATGGGTTTTTAGGGTACAACCAGCTCAGTCGGCCTTGAGGGAATCCAAGGCTACGAGGAGTCTTACGGAGGTCTCTATGACTAACTCACTAGTCCAAAGGAACGGAATGTCCAATGGAGAGCTTGTATGTCAATGAGAGTTGAGTGTGATCGATAAAACAACGTGAAAAGTGGGACTATACTCACGGAGTGGAGAATAGTGCCGATATATATATTATATAATATGAAACCATCGGTTAACAGAATCAGGATAAAAATCATTTTTTTACAGTAAAATAACGACTTATGCCAAGTCGCTTCTCAAGTAAATAACGCCTAACAGAAGGGCGTTTACATATGTTTCCATTTTGCAGAATTTTCAATAATTCAGTAATTTATCTAAAAAGCGCCCTGGGAAAGGGCGTTTCTTCATGATTTGACGACTATACCAGAAGGCGTCTTACTATTTATAATTTTGGACATGATAAAATAAATTTCAGGAATTATCAAAAACGCGCCCTGGGCAGGGGCGTTACTATTTAATTCTATTTTTCAGAATAGATAAATTTCAAGATTTTAACTGATAAACGCCCTAGGAAGGGGCGTTACCTTTCAGATTCACGCCCTGATCGGGGGCGTTAACATATTGCAAACGACCTAGTCTAGGTCGTGAATTCAAGGAATTCAGGAATAAAATTTCAAGACACATGATACATGGACATGACAGGAAAATTAGCAGAATTTCATAGGTAGAGTCATGCAAGATATTAGAATCGATATCTCATATTTAATGAATTTTTAAACATGATCAATTATTAATTACATGCGATTTTCATGAAAGTAACGCCTGCGTGCAGGGCGTCAAATATGAAATTGACGACCTGGACAGGGTCGTTTCTTGTAAATTAGCGCCCTTGACAGGGGCGTTTCTTTCAATAATATTCCAGAAACAAAAATAAAACTGTATGCATGCCATGCTTATACATATATCTTGCGTTATTTTCATTTGGGCTACAATAACTTGAGAAAACCTACCTTGATAGTTTGATCAAAGATGAACGTGAGGGATTTTTAACTAGAAGAAGATGCTGCAGTTCCTATAAGAAGAGAAGAAGAAACATATATTAATTTCTTCACTTATCGGAACAGAGGAGATAGTAGAAGAACGTTACCTTGTTCTTCACTACGTGTGCTCTCTTCGACCTGTAAGAAGAGAAGGAGATGAAGAACGTTAGTTCTTCATACACTCGAAACAGAGAAAAAAAAAAGAATAAGAAGAACAGTTCTGTTCTTCACTTACCGTCGCAGAGGCTTGAATCAAATAGGTTTAGGGTTTGTTCGATCAAGACTATTTATAGGATTTTGGGGGTCCTATTAGGGTTAGAGTTCTAGTGGAAGTAATGCTTCCAATATAGAGTCCTTACCACCTTTTAACTCTTTCTAATACTTATCCATTACCCTGGATAAGTTCTGGGTTCGAACGGTTCTGGAATGTAATTAACGACCTAGGTCAGGGCGTCGATTCTTAAATTGACGACCTGGTGCAGGTCGTTTCTTAAGAAGCGCCTTGTGTAAGGGCGTTCCTTGTTTTAAAACACGCCTAAGATAGGGGCGTTACTTTGCCTTACCGTTTTTGGCGTTTAGAATTTAACGCCGTGTGGTCAGGGCGTCACTTCTTGAATAACGCCTTATCCAGAGGCGTTTCTAATTTGAATAGCGCCTTTATCCGAGGCGTTATTTTATTTTTTTTTATTTATCTATTTATTTGATTTATTTTAAAATCTTTATTATTATTAATATTTTATCAGGGTTGCTACAGTTAGGGTGACATTGATATATCAGTTTTTCATGATTTCTATATTTCTTGAAATGACGCCCCAGCTTAAGGCGTTATTTTGATTTAACGCCCATACGAAAAGTCGTCAATTGACTAGTTGATTAATAATAACACATGTTCAAAAAATTCAATAACTATGAACCCTTACATGTTAACTAATGCATGATCATATTAGTGAATTCCTGCTATTTTTCTCTATTTGTACATGTCTCTAGTTTCTTGATTGGAAATACTACATAGTCCATATGTCTGTGACGGTACAATAAATAATGACCATGTCTAGGTCGTCAATTGAATAAACGCCCCTGTACACAGGCGTCAATTAGTGATAAATCAAGAATTCCTGAAAATATTTATAATTTTTTGGATATTGAAATAACGACATGCATCCTACCATTTTTTTGATATATGACGCCCCCGACTAGGGCGTTGTTTACGAAATTGAAGCCTTAATGTAAGACGTCATTTATATAATATCTGAGATTTTAGAATGTTTATAGATTTTAATATTAACAAGACCTAGATATAACGACTGCGTGAACAGTCGTCATTTACTGAACTGACTACCCTGACAAGGGCGTCAATTCATGAAATGAAGACTTAAGCCCATATGCCAATTGACTGATTTCCTGATTTCATGGTTTTTTGTAACCCTTGATATTGAGTTATGTATTAGGCACTATATTCCATTACGTGAATATAGTCCCATGTTTTACGTTATTTTATCGATTTCCCTATTTCTCGGTGATAGATGAACCCTCCGCGGGACATTCCGTTCCTTCGGATCAGTGACTTTATCATAGAGACCTCCGTAAGACTCCGCTAGCCTTGGATTCCCTCAAGGCAGCCGAGCAGGTTGTACCATTAAAAACCCATGACACTACTTGATTGTCATGTCACTCTAAAGAAACATGGTATACTGCCCCTCATGACGTCCTATGTAGATGTCATGAGAATATCCTAAATTAATGGAATGGGCAATCCATACCATTCATATCCTTTAAGAATTGTTGCCGTACTTGTGGACACCAATTCTATCCACCTTATCATGTACAAGAATGAGCGACCATTTCTATATGAGCGCTTATTCTTAACATCATGGCACCTATCTAGGGAGCCATTTTCACCTAGTTTAATCGTTAATCGTGGTTACACCATTATTACCATCCTTACGTATCATGAGGAATCCTTGAAATCCTAATCTCTATGGTCTACCTTAAAAGTTCCTACAAGCTTGAATCCTTTGGAATTCTATATTGGCTATAACTATAGTGGATGTCGAAATACATGATCAATGCCTGCGCATATAAGGGCCCGATCTGGTCCTGGGAGGAGCACCCGAAAGTACTAGTGCCCATGGAAGTTGTAATGATCACGGTGTGGCATTACACCGAAGTGCTTGTTATTCTCGTTGACATTCCACAATCTCTTACTTGACTCGACTTGACATCACATGACTTGCGTGACCCAGAAAGGGTATTTATATACTTGCTTGAAACGTGATAGCCAATTCTCGACATGACATGATGAATATACTTGCTTGAATATCTTGATATTTATTGATATGAGTTCTTGAAAGACATATTAGTTCACTCAATTATCTCATGTTATAAACTCTCTCTTGTCATTTTACGCGAACATGCATAGCTATATTACATTCATGTAACTTGTAATCTACTTAAAGCAAGCTAGCACTTGAGATATAATTCCTACTGAGCGTTCGCTCATCCAGTGTTTTCCCCTATTTTTTAGGTAAGTCCGATGACGGGACTCAATCAGATGGGGAAGGTCAAGAGTGAAGAGATTAGAGTTGCTCCGTCTATCCAAGCGTCTACTAGTCTTATCTTTCTATATTTTTGAGTCAATCGTTGTACTTTTCCCTTTATTGAGTCTTAGCACTTTCATTAAGTGGATTGTAATAGAAGTACTTTTGAGGTTGTGATTGAATAAAAGATTGGGTTATCTTTACTTTTGCGCACTCTGTCTTTGTGTTGAATACACTAACGCTCTGATTGACATGATCGATATAAAGTCGTCACGCGTCTTCGAGTTCCTTCCGCGCTCGGGGCGTGACAGCTTGCCAACCTCCTTGGTCTTGAGCTGGCGCCATGACGAAGGCTTGATAAGTGGCCTGTGTACTAGCCTCCGCCCATTCTTTAAGCAGCTGCTGGTATAAAGATACCATGTTGACAGTGGTGCCAAGGTTCGGCATCTCGTGCGGCTGCGGAGGATCCACTCTGAGCTCCCACACGTCTAGCTCTCCCTTCTTGATCAAGGACTCAATGACATCCTTGAAGATGTAACAATCCTCAATGGTATGCCCAAGCATATGATGGTATGGGCAAAAGCGAGGATCATCTTTCTTCTTCAAGTCATTAGGCCTCTTTGGATCTGGTAATGTGATCTTGTTGTACCTGGTGGCCCATTCAAACAAGACCCGGGCTTTGTCTCGAGGAAATGAATACAATTTATTCCTCATCTTCTCCCGCAGGGAGGGACTTTCCCGCCGTTCAGTGGACCTGGGCGGCGGAGGGTCGGCTATCTCTTTGGCTTTCTCTCTTTGCTTCTCGAAGCTTCGAAGTCCAGTGTGTGAACTTATGGCGGTATTGGTCTTTTCTAGACCTGCCTGGCCCTCTGGCTCGATGCAGCTGGAGCATAAGAGTATCGAGCAAGGAATGCCTCGATCTCTGCCACTATGTTATTCAGACGATCAAATGACCTTACCTCAGCACCAATCATCCTCTCAAGGATTTCCTTCTTCAGATTCTGTTTACATATCTGCACTGCGTCCTCCTAATGCGGGGGACATTTGCACCTCATACTGAGGTTCCTCCATCTCTTTATGTAATCGAGTGCCGACTCATCATTTCTCTATCTCGTGGCATAAAGCTCTGCCACGGTTACCTCTCACTCAGCTATGTAGAATATTTCCTTAAATTTCTTCTGCATATCGGGCCAGTCGGCGATGGACCCGGCGGGCAAGCTCGAGTACCACTCGAAAGCGAGCTCGGTAAGTGTCGAGCCGAAGAATTTGAGGAGATAAGCTTCATCCCCCGCTAAGTCCCCCATAACATTCACATAGTAGGCAATGTGCTCGCTGGGAGACCCTTGCCCATTGAATTTCTCAAATTTTGGCGGCTTGGTGATGTCGGCCAATAGCCTCCTGGTAGCATAGTGCGCTGGGTAAGGTACTCGATATACATCAAATGGTGTGTGATCACCATCGCTCCTTTCTACCAACTTCATATCTATCATTTGTTCAAGCATCAGTCTGCTCATTGTTGCCGGGTCGACCGGACTTGGGTAGAAATGGGCCGGTTGCGCCAGCGGCATTGTTAGTACTGTCGCCTGAGGTGCAATAGTGGATCCCTGGAATGGCAAGTTCGGTGGCGGGGCCAGTGTGATATGCTGCGACTGATGCAGGGGTACGCCACCAGTGTGGGTAGGTATTGGGGGAGACACTGTCGCCTGCGGAGAAGCTTTCGAGGCCTTACCATTGCCCCCAGGGGTCTCAGGCAATGCTTCGGTCTGCCCGGATGTCGAAGGCTGAGTAGCTCTTTTGGTCAATTTCTTCCTTAACAATTCGATCTCCCGCTTATATTGTTGCATCATATGTAATGCAGCAGGGTCGTTCATGGAAAGGCTAGGGGTGCCCCCTCTTTCTTCGATCGGCGCCTCTTCGGATGAAGTGGGTGGTCCTCCCGCGGTGCCTTCTATAATAACATTGGCAGCCAAGGCCATCGAAGGTTCCTCATAGTCAGCTTCTCTAGTGTGGACTTGTCTCTTCTTAGTTGCCGCTTTCCCTCTTCTGGTAAGAGGTCCTGGCCTTGTGGCAAGTCTGGCCACTTCTTCTGGCTCGATTGGTAGAGCCCCGTACCGGCCAGATGCCCCTGCCATGTTGCAAGTATAAACCCTTAGGTTTCTGCCTCTTCTTGTGGTTCTTCTCGACGGCCTACCCGGAAAGACCAGTCTGTCAAAAACTGATCTCCGTGGCTTCACCTCTTCCCTCAGCGGGGACTGATAACGCACCTCAGAGCAGTTTCTTGACTCGACGCTGGGCACCGGTCGAGCCTCTTCTTCTTCAAAGGCGGAGGCTACTGCCCCCAGTAATCTCTGGCGACCCAGGGGAGTGCTCCCCTGACCCCACAAGTAGTTCCTCATGGCTTGCTCCACTCCTTCCCAGTCCTATTCAGGAGGAGAGGCTGGTGATGTTGCCCTATTAACAGCAACAGGCATGTGGGATGTAGGCTCCGCATGGGCAGCCTGATAGCGACGTCGGTAGTGTCGACGGCAGATGTTCTCCGGTGGTACAGGTATGACCAGTGCTGGCTGGCAGACAGGGTCGATGTCTTCACCCGGTCTCCTTGTTGTGCCCTTGCCGGGCGGAAGGTGCTGGGCCCTACCCGGGCTGGTGAAGTGAGCCGGGCTGCCTTCGGAACCCACACTTGCTTGGCCTTTGTCGGCCTAGAGGCCGAGAGATGCTACGGCACTGTGGCTGGAGTTGCGGGCGTCATCTTGCCCTTCATCTTCTCCAGTGGCTGAAAAGAGTTGCGCACTGGGATGGTGGGTACAACGCGCTCCAAGATCATCTCGGAACTTTGTCCGGTAAGACGCACTCGGACAGTCCCGATGACAGCAGACTTGTCGGTGCTGGACAACCGACCTCAGGGTGATGTTGTGGCGTGGCTCCTCCGGAGCCTCCTCTGGTGAGAGGCCAACCCCTGGCGAGATGGGCCGGTAGTTTGGTGCACATGGTGCATGTTGTAACTCAGTGTCCTAGTCGAGACGGTCTTGGAAGTCTCGGCCACTGATCGGCCGATAGTAGCTTTGGCGGCCCCCTGGATGGGAGCGTTGCTTTCACTCCTGTCAGATGCTTCCACGTCCAGTAGGTTCGTGAAGGCTACCCCGAGGAAGTTGGGGAAGCCTACTGCGGGAGGGAAGCTCCCGAAGCTGAGGGGGACGGCCAAGTAGTCGTTCCGAACATGGCTCTCGACGGCCTGTTGATCGGAAGTGAGGGCCATCCTGGTATCTGAAATGCAACCTGCATTTGCAAATCAAACAATTAGTATTACAAGAAAGGGGCCGTAGGGCCCTTAGTCTTGGCAAAGAGATGAAGGGTGATTTTAGTCCCACCGGGTGTGCCATACTTGTGGGCACACTTCTTATTAAAAATGGTTTTTTACTTGTTTATTGGGTTTATTAAGTGCGTGGGCATGCCAGTCACCAAGGTGACGATCTATTCGGGCCCCGAAGAGCCCTTGGTGCGCTCGATCTGTCTTGGTCAGACAATTGAGTGGTTCGGGTCGGGACCAAAACTTGCCGTGCCATGAAGGCCACGGCGTTATTTACATCCCTCATACGGGGGAACACCCTTGATTGATTGCCGGGAATAAGGGCCCTACGGTTTAAAATTTGTGGTAACAAAGCGAGAGCAAAGATCTTGGATCACGTTTAAATAAACCCGCATTGGGGCGTAAATGTTCATAGATACATATATGTCAGTCACTCATGGACCATTTCATCTCCAAACAGAAGTCCGTGTTTGTAGCATAAAAGATGGTGATAAAACCGCGCAGATGTTTGCCGTGAACATGGCATGTTTAATGAGAATGCCGGATTGGATCCCGGCAGGGACGGGTCAAGTTTTGACGAACTATTGGCTCGAGATGGTTTCGGAATATGGCCATAATGGGGTTCCCGAGGTTCACGTCTGATGCCATGGGGCGTCATTACTTTTCCCTTCACGCACAGTCTAGGGAAATGAATTGTTAAGTGTGAAGCCCAAACTCGCCAACGTGCGACCTCACACGCGGATCGACCTTCGCGGTCAGGTCACGGGGGTCAAGGGGGCAGCGGCCTCCCCTTGATAGGTGCCCCCAGCATGGGCGAGGTCTTTAAGTAATCCTTCAGCCGATCGAAGGCCTTCTGACACTCCTGGTTCCAGCTGAAAGGTACATTCTTCATCATCAATTTGTGGAACGGCTGGCAGCGCCCTGACAAATTGGAGATAAATCTTCGGATGTAGGCTAGCCGGCCTTGCAGGGACCTTAACTCTCCCAAATTCTTCGGAGGAGGTAGCTCCTGAATGGCTTTTATTTTAAAAGGGTCGATCTTGATCCCCCTATATCAGACAATGAAGACAAGGAACTTTCCACTGGAGACGCCGAAGGCACACTTCATTGGGTTCATTTTCAGCTCATACTGCCGGAGTCTCTCGAAAATGATTCTAGGGTCATTCAGGTGATCCCCCCTTTTCTTTGTCTTGACGACCAAATCATCAATGTAGCATTCGACTTTGCTATACAGCAGTTCGTCGAATATCTTGGTCATCGCCCGCTGGTAAGTGGCGCCAGTGTTCTTGAGGCCGAAGGACATTGTTTTGTAGTGGAATATCCCTTTAGGCGACCGGAAGGCTGTATGAATTCGATCATGTTCAGCTATCCAGATTTGATTATAGCCGGATGATCCATCCATGAAGGACAAGGCCTCATGGCCGGTAGTTGCATCAATCATCACTTCGGTGCGCTGGCTGGAGAGGTCCAAGGGAAGGCAGGGTCCTGAGAATTAACCCCTTCCTCCGGCTGAGACTACCTTTGGGATGGGGGAATGATGCAGTTCCGGAGAGTGACATTGACCGAAGCTTCCTTCGGGTCATTCTGTTCCAAAGGTTTTGGGCGAATGAGCTGTAAGGGAGCTGGAGATCCAAATATGCATGAGAGAGAGGCTGAATCGTCTCCAGATTCGACAGGAGGAGGAGGAGTGGCTGATTTTGGTTGAGGTGGCTTTAGGAGGACCAAGGGGCGCTCAGACACCGGCTGAGCTTTTGGAAAGACGTAAGGCTCTTGACGTGGCATTTGAGGAGGGTTGATTAGGGTGACTGGGTTTTGGGTAATACTCGGAGACTGACTGGGTGGTGAGATCAGGGTTCGGGATTGAGTGAACATGTTGATGTCTGCCCAGGGTTCATGAGCTTCTACTTCTATTTTCCTGTACCAACCCGGGAATCCTTCTACACCCCACATCTGAGTCCTTCTGAGAACTCGTGGTTCCATTCCAATCACAGTGTTCTCCTGCTCATGCTACCTTGAGGTAGATGGATCTTTAGTTGGTTGATGAGTTGGCAATGGGTTATGCATAATGTCGAGGTCCCTGTTAGGCTTCTTGAGGTTGGCAATAGCTAGCTTCACATCTGCCCAATTGATTTTCCCCTCATCATTCATATCATATATCCAATCCCGGAATTGGAAGCAGTTGAAGATATCATGGCCGAGTGTTCGGTGATATGGACAATATCTGGAGGTGTCGGCGTTGGGAGGGACCCGATCTCGTTGAGGGGGAAGCTGATTGGAGTCTGAGGACATATGGGCAAAGAAGATGTCACCTAAAGTTTAGGGCAACGGAGGATAATTATCCCCTTTTAGTCTAGGGGGACCGTAGCTTTGAGGTGGAGGGACATTGGAATAAGGCTTGGAATTACCTTGCCCCTGGCTAGCCGTAGCCTGAGTGGGATGGGAGGCTTGGCGATTGTTGGTCTTGAAGGACTGGCCAACTGCATTGACCTGCTCATTTACTGTGACACCCTCGGTGGTGGGGACAGCCAGGGTCTTTCTACTCTTAGTGCGAGGCTCGAAGAAAGGAGGCAAAGTAGAATCCCTTACCTGGGCATGAACTATCCGAGCTCGGTTGTAGAGTTGGTGAAAGGTGTGGAGTTCACTAAGCATTAGGATGGCCCTAAGCTGTGGAGTGGCGGTGTTCACTAGCATGGTGACAGCCTAGGATTCGGGAATAGGAACCTCCTTCCTAGCAGCCATGATCCTCCATCAGTTTGCAAAGCTAACGAAGTCCTCGTCGGGCTTCATTTTCTCCGTGACTAGGTCAAACAATGTGGGGGAAATGGATGACATGTGACCAAAGTGAGCGAGGAATCGCTCGGAGACTATATCAAAATTAACGAGATCGATAGCTGGCAAAGATGCAAACCAACATAGGGCCTCACCCTCCATGGATTTTTGAAATAGATGGACCAATAAAACCCTATCGTGGAGCCATTGATGGGAATCCATAAGAAAAGCCGAAAAGTGATGGTGAGGGTCGGTGGTACCATCATATCTTCTGTAGTTTGGAGCCTTGAATCCGGGTGGGAAATAAGCATTGGGGAGCTTACAATACTGGGCTAGCGAGTGGGGACGTGAGTTTGGCATACTCTCAGCCATCGCCTGCCGAATGTAGCTTTGAATATCCTGTCGGAGTGACGGGTCCATTCCTTTCGAAGGGGCACCCATGGTTGGTGGAGTTGGGGGTGAAGGAACCCTTTGTGGAGGTGCTCGATAGCTGAATTGGATTGGACTTTCGGGAATGGGTCGGCTCATGGACCCTTGGAAGTGAATTTGAGCACGGGAAGGTGTGACATGTGGAGACATGTGTGGGACGGCCGGAGCCTTCCCACGAGAAGCCTTCGTGGCTAAGTCCGCGGGGTAATAACGGGATATCATGCTAATCAATTCCTGATCTTTGTGCGGAGAGAATGTTGGAGCCCGCGGGCTACCATGGCCATGGTTGCTCGGGGAAGAAGAAGCTGAATCGGCGTGGACAGCTTCATTTGGTGTGGCCGAAAACATGCCTATGAAGGCATCCAAACCATTGTCCTCTATTTGAAATAGATGATTTCTCCTAATTCCGGAGTCAAATTGGGGAGGAAATTCCTCCTCGTAACCCGGATTTGAATAAACTTTCTTCATCCTAAACCAATTAACAATCAGTTTAGAATAAAGAAAATAAAAGGTGTAAGGGAGGGGGAATGTTTCCAAACACAGCCAAGTGTAAGCACAAGCAACATCCCAATTCCCTTTTTTTTCTTTTTCTTTTTCCACCTTTTTTTTCTTTGTTCACTCGGGGGAGAGAAGGGAACTAAAGACGTGGGATGAACTCCGGGAGCCTAGCAAAAACCTCACTCAAAAACCCAGGGTGATCTAATGGGACTTCCGATGGTACAACCTGCCTGGCGACCGTATGGGAATCCACGGTTCGCGAGGACTCACGGAGGTTCCGGAATGGACTGAACCAATTGCACCCGAGTGGGAATCCTCAGGTGAAGGGTCCAATTGCAACGGGAGGGTTTCCTATAAGGGTGATGCCGGCTCTTCCTAAACCCAACCACGTAGCTTTAACCTATAGGAATTAGCCACACAACACACAAGCACACAAACTAACAAAGAGGAACAATGTTTAACTAAGATAGATTACTATTACGGGAGAATACAGGAACAGGACAGAGGGCAGCCAAGGTGTTGGTCGTCCACAAACTTGGGCAGCCAGGTCGAAGGTCGCCCAGGAGGGAAGAGGCCCATGGTAGTGTCCTTCTATCAAGGGGAGAGGGCGGCCAGGTCGATGGTCGCCTGGGGCCCAGGGCGGCCAGGGTACTGGTCGCCAAAGAGAGGGCCTAGGCGGCCACTGGGTTGGTCGCCCAGGGGCTTAGGCGGCCAGGAGTCTTGCCTCCTTCTGTCCAACTTTCAGAAAATGAAAAATAGAGCTACAAAAGTTGAACTAATGTAAAAGCATGGTTTCATTAATCCTTGACTTCAAGTATTAGGGACTTACAGTAGGCAGTAGAGGGTCCCACCGTGATTGCCACTTCGCTTGTAGGTGCCCGGGATCGGTGTTTGTTTATTTTTTATTTTTGTGAAGGGGGGAAGTGTTGGTTGGAACGTACGGATGGACGTATCCTGAGTACCTACAAAGGAACAAGAAGAGAATGTTAGAACATTATCACCAGAGGTGTTTACCTGAACCTCACAGGGGTGATGATCGTGGGGAGATTATCTAGATGGGGAGATGATGGGTTCCCTTCTTCCTCGTCCTCGGTCTGCCAAGGGCAAGGAGCCCTGCTTGTCCCTTGTGCTGAAGTCCTGCAACGTAGCTCAAAAGAAAAGAAAACAACAAGCCATGAGTAAGGAAATGAGTGTAATATCTACTCTAATGGACTGAATGAAAACGGGAATGATGGTGGCAATTTTACCTGGGGGTGGTGGGAAGGAGGGATGGCCGAGACTTTCGACCACCCACCTTCCCTTTATTTTTGGGAAGAAACCTCTTAAGTTTAGGGGCTAAGGGACACTACATGCAATGCTACGTACTTACTTGGAAGCCGTGATGCAAGTAGGGAGTAGGAGCTATGAAGTTCAAACCGAAGCAAAGGACGTAGGAGGAAGATGACCGGCGCGGCTCTTCTCCAATGCCGAATTCCTCAAGGTTTCCTCTCTGGATTCTACCTCGATCCTTTCTCCAAAAAATGGTTTCCATCCTCCCCTTTCTCTCAAGAGCGACGATTTTGTGTATCTAACACGGAGTTTTAAATTGTGTGGGAAAGATCGTGCCGAACGAGGGAACGGACGTGTCTATGAGTCGGACCACGTTCTCTGACCGGGTAAACAGAGGAAGGCAGCCAAACTTTTGGCCACCTTGAGGAGGAGGGCGGCCATTGCCCTGGTTGCCCAGGACTGGAGGGCGGCCAGGCCTTTGGCCGCCCAGACCATGCTCCTTGGGCCCCTAAGTGGGTGAGGCCCAATAGCTAAAAGGCTAGGGGCTGGGCTTAAAAACTCAAACACCTGTAAAACGAGTACAACAATTACTCGTCATTCACACAACGGTCCATTGGGGATCCACGGGATGTCTGAAATTAGGCATCTAGAAATGCCCCTCCGGAACGCCCGTTTTGTAAGGGAGCCCGGCGGACTGATAAATGGGTGTTTCGGCAAAGGAACAAGCCTAATGAGGGCAACACGCTCAAGGAGATTCTTGAGCGGAAAACAAGCTTCATGCAGGGTCGCATGAGCATCAAGTAATCAAGTAAGTCATTGGGAAAGGTAAGGAAGGACAATTAATCTAAGAGGCTTGTATCTACGGCCACGTGGGGCCCCCTAGCATGGCGTTGTGCGGGACTTGAGGGGACGATCACATCCGATGCTCAAGGAGATACAAGACCTAAACAAAGTCAAGTAAAAAGATCAGGATATGGGAATACAATGACTCATTGAATCGTGAGATACTCTAAATGGCCTTGCATAAAACATATTTTCTGCTGGTCAAATCGGAGTGGAATCATATAGACTTATTCGCGCAAATTTGGCAAAAATCGAGGGACTCGGAAAACAAGATGCGGGGACCAAAGGACCATGGGTTGGTCAGGTCAACGCGGACTCCCTTCTTTATGTCATAGCTTCCAGATGAGATGTATGATTTTTTGTTTTTTTTTTCTGCTTATATACCTTTCTTGGATTTTCATTCAAATGGGGCCGAAAAAGACCTATATGATGCATGCTGGGTTTAAAGTAAAAAAACCTATCTAATGCAAAGCCGGAGGATTTATTTGCCTACCTCCGAACTAATCGGTCAAGAGTTCGGGAAGTCTGTCATCCCATGCTAGGCGACAGACGTGGTTCGGATCCTGATGGGGGTCCATCGTTCCACATTGTACTTAAGCATAGTCGAGAATTTAGGAAGTTCGTCATCCCGTGTTAGGCAGCAGGCAAAAAAATTGAATAGCTTAAGGAGTATAAACTCTTCACGGTTTTTTTAGAGAGGAACTCGGAGTTTATATGCCCGAAGCTATTAGTCTCCAGCATTCTACCTACGATGCCAGGTAACAAGGCCTTATCGCCTTCCGGTCCCATAGATGTGGAGATCTGCAGCTACATTATCACACGTCAATAAAGTTCATCAATGATAATAGGAATAGAACAATAAACACATTTCATTTAATGAACCATTAAACTATCATGGCAAACCATATATAATCAGTTAAGCATAGCTTCACAAGGAAGGGGACGAGGGCGGCCAGGAAGCTGGCTACCCCAAGGTCTGGGCGGCCAGACCTGTGGTCGCCCAGGCTAGGGGTGGGCGGCCATCGCTTTGGCCGCCCTCCTACTCTTATCCCAAACCGTAGGAGTTCGAGCCAGGTGGGACTCTCAACCTATAAGGACTACGGGGCAGGGTTCTACTCCGTGGTTGATCAATGAATTAAAACAAGGGGAGTACTTCTAAAGAGGGAATATGCAATGACATCTTCTTCTACCCCATCAAGAGGCCACGAGCTTGGTGTTCTCTCTGACGTGCCCGGTCACTTAAGAAATCTTGTGAAGTAGGGCAAGGTATGGCTTGTGTGCAAACTATTTTTTTTATTTGAGTTTTCTTCTTTTTTTGGTTCTTTTGTATTTTTCTTGATAGGATTTGGCATGTTTATTGGTTGATTTTCTCTTCTCTCTTCTTTCTAAATAATGTAGCCTGCGCCTGCTTTTCCTGGGGCAAGACATGCCCGTCGCTACAGCTAGCTTCATAATTTGATGGATGTAATTACTCCCGCCATGAGGGTATTCATGCACCAGTGGCACCTGATCCGGCTGGTCATCATGGCGAAGCGCTTCAACAGCATGCGGTGGAATTGGGAATCACTAGCGGCATTGATCAAGCTGTGGCATCCAGATATGCACACCTTCGTTTTCTCTGAGTTTGAGGCCTCGATGCTGGTAGAAGAACTGGATTTCATCTTCCAATGGGGGGACTTGAAGGTGGGCGAGCTGATCAACCTTCCTCCCTGGGATGAGATCCTAGCAGAAATTGTGCGAGACAAGCGCGAGGTTCGCCGGATGATGGACCAGCTAGGGATCCTAGCCGATAGCCTAGCAGGATGGCTTGTGGGCCATGTGAAGGCTAAGTCAATGGAAGCAGATCGACTGATGCACGTCGTGACATTATGCCTAGGTGGGGCGCTACTCTTTCCTACGTCAGGCGACATGTTGAGGCGAGAGTATGTGGGGCCCCTGACTCTCCTGTGGATATGACATTCTCTTTCTCGGGCCTTGCTGGCTCATATATATTGCGGGCTCACTCAGATGAGTCTAGGTGGCAGCGCCATGGGGAGCCTATACCTTCTGCAGCTGTGGATGGAAGTCCACTTGAGTTTTGATTTTGACAGCGAGGTGACCACTACTTCTAGGATTGTTGAGAAGAGCACCATCTACCCTGCGAGGGTAATCTTTGGTCCTGAGGATCAGGTGATATGCAAGACGGCATTACTGAAGACCAGAGATGACTGGCATGACTACCTGAATTTCCTGCCTGAGGATGATTTCATGTTCGTGCCGATGATGTATCGACATGAGGAATTTAAAGTGCGTGGATCGTCAGAGCAGGAATTATGGCTTGTGGGGGCCGAGGACTTAGTGTTGTACCAGGGGCACTACTGCCATCGCCAGGTGGGATTACCCAGACGGATCCCATGGGTAGCTTCAAAGGGAGGATTGATTGCAAGGCGCTTTCTGGGGACCGACGCGGATCGACGGCGACTAGGTAGGATCGAGAAGGTGTGGAGATGCCATGCCACCACGGTAAAGGCCAAAGTGGACATAGAGGAGGACAAAGATGAATTGAGGCGCTATGTGGGTTACCTACAAAGCTTCAGGCCGGCCGTGAATGAATTTTTCATGAGGAGGCGTACCTGATCGGAGTTTGTTCAGTATTTTTCTTTATAGTTATGTTAAGATAGGTGGACTACATATATTTTTTTATGTTTTTCTTTTGGTTTGGACAATGAGTGATTGATGGTTGTAGAACTTGGTAGATGTGAATGAAATTATGTGAATGCATTTAGGCAACTGGACTTGCATTAATTTTTGTTGACAATTTTCCATTTTTTTGTATTTTTTTTTTCGCTGAACAAAGAGGAGGAGGGCGGCCAGGGTTCTGGCCGCCTTCACTAAAGGCTGGGCGGCCAGACCTTTGGCCGCCCTCTGCTTTGAGGGTTAATTAAAAAGATGGCCACCCCTCATTTGGGTGGCCCTTGTTGTGGACGCCTTGGGAGCTAGAGAGCTTGAGAGAGTGTTGTTCTTGCTTGAGTGAGGTTCTAGCCACTTGAATCTTCTAGATAGAGCAATGGGGAGAAGGAGGGTTCGCCTTGATATTGCACCCGATCCCTCTTCCTCAAGTGAAGAGCAAGAGGAAATAGAAGCTACGGCGAGCTCATCTTCTTCGGCCACGGTTTCTGCAAACTTGGAGAAGAGTAGAGATGATGGAAGTGATGGGGGAGAAGCTATCCCCGATGAGGGGCCGGCCGAAGGTGATGATGGAGATGAAGGTGAAGATAGCGAGGGTTTGGGTGATGGTGAGCCCGACCAAGGGAAGGGAGGGCAGCCCGGGAAGGTAAGCTTTGTGCCCCTGCTTTGTATTCATTATATCAGTATGTGGATGTGTGTTTAATGGAGAGATGGAGGTTGGTTTGATGGTTTGAGGGGGATGAACCTGTTGGCGGCCAAGGTAGTGGTCGCCCACTGATGTGGGTGGCCAGGGTGGTGGTCGCCGTCAGGTGGGCTTGGGCGGCCAAGCCTTTGGCCGCCCAGGGAGGTGGGCGACCAGGCCTTTGGGCGCCCTGCTCCCAGGGCTTGTGAAGTCTTGAAAAATGGGAAGAATGTGGAGTGGATTGGAAGATCTAATGAATTCTTTGTGTTTTCTTTCTAATGTGTGCAGGGTCCTCAAAGGATAAGAGCCCGAGTCACATGGGACTTGGTGTGGGCTTGGTATCATGCCCTACCTCTTGGGAAACGGGAGAGGGTGGATAGAATGGGATTCGGCCCGTTCTTCCGGATCCGACCCTTCCAGGTGGATGCCACCTTCCTGACGGTGGTGCGGGAGAGATGGGTGGATAGCTGTAGAGCATTTGTGATGCCGTGGGGGCATATGATCCCCACCCTTGAGGACGTGGCCTTCTTGACGGGATTGCCAGTGGCAGGGGTCCCGGTGCTCAGCCGAGAGCTGAAAGATTATCGTGAGGAGGTAGATGACTTGCTCGGGCCTCAGCTGGCTCGATCTAGGAGACCAGTGACCAGTCTTCCGCCCGGGAGGATCAGTGCTACGATGGGGCTCGCGAGGATGACGCGCGGGCCGCTAGAGGATCTGGATGTGTACTCGGGGCGAGTGAGATAGAGACTCAGATCTCAAGGGAGGAGCGAGCAGCAGGAGTTGCGGCACTTCTTCTTGTACTTCTTTGGGAGGCTGTTGTTTGCTACCACCTCGAACAAGGTGAATCTGAAGTATCTCTTGCTGGTCCGAGATCTAGAGCAGGGACCCCAGCTTGCATGGGGGAGAGCGATGCTGGCCCACCTCTTCGCCCACTTGGATCCAGTGCACCCAGGTTCGGGGAACCTGGGTGGCTTCACGCCCTTTTTACAGGTACAAGTCTACCCCTTTTAGGCATGTTGATTCTAAATTAATTGATCGATTAATTTTTTGTTTTCTTGTATTCTCAGATGTAGGGGTACACTCGGTTCCCTCTAGGTCATGGCACGATCCCACAAGCCCTAATGCAGATGGTCCCTCTAATGGCCAGATGGGAAATGGTCCGAGACCGGTGTCTGGTGGCCACTAGACTCTCTGATCTCAAGACAGCGCTTGATGAGTACCCTCCCCACCAGGTGAGTGTTTTTGTTAAAAGAGTTATGTAATGTTTCAATATTTGTTATGTACTCAATTAGCGAAAACATTCATCTTTTTCTTTGATATGTGGCAGGTGATTTGGACTCCTTACGCGACGGAGGAGACCACCACTCAGCCTTGGGTGAGGGAGGGGCGAGCTTATTTCCATAGAGATACCGTGCTATTTTGCATGAACATGAGGGAGCCGCTCTTCCTTCGCCTAGTGCAGAGGACGCTGGGGTGGGATCAGCCGCCAGTGTTGATTCCAGCCGAGCATGAGTCAGACCGGGGACGCCGACGGACTTCAGCGAGCGATCAGGACTGGGCCTCCCACTACCGCAGAGAGGCAGAGGCACTACAGGAAGGCCCCTCACTGGAGCATGACCTGACCGTGAGGAGTAGCGAGATTTACTTGGCGGATTATCAGGACCGGTATGCTAGACGGCTTCGTCTCGACACCCGAGAGGTGAGTAGCTCTTTTAGCTCTCAATTGTGATGTTCTTGTTTAAGCAAAGTGCTAAGTGAGCTTGAGGATGTGATGTGCAGATGTCAGAGACTGAGGCTGTGAAAATACTCAAGGATCGGATAGGTGTCCTTAGCCAGATGATCATGAACTTGTGACATGAGATCCGAGAGATGGTAAGTCAAAACAAACTGATTGATTTGGAATTTGGAATTGATTGAGTTTGACTAACTACTTTTCCCTTGCCTTGCCAGCGAGAGGAATTGGCCTACGTGCGGGTGAGGGTAGGTGGAGAGGCTAGCCCTTCATCTCGAGTCGATGCCCTAGAGGAGCTGGAGGATCGCCTGGCTGGGGCTATCAAGCGAGCTGAGGAGCGAGAGGCCGAGCTAGCCGAGGCGGTGAGAACCTAGCACTCAAGTTGAAAATAACTCTCTATTTCTACATCTTTTCCCATTTTACATGGCTGTTCATTTTCTGCAGAGGAAGGAGCTGGCGGCCAGCCTGGCCGTCCGGCGAGAGCAGGATGCGCGGATAGAAGAGTTGACACACCATCTTGGAGAGATGAGCTCCATTGAGAGGATCGAGGGTCGCCTTGTCGAGGAGAAGGATAGAGAAGCTGAGGCGCGTGCTCGAGAGATGGCGATGGCGGTTCAGGAGCAGCGGGCTCTAAATCAGCTAGAGGCCTTGCAGCGACGGGTGCTACGGTGATACCAGGGCAGAGGTGCCCCAGGAGAGGGAGCTAGGCCTGTGACTCCTTCCGAGTCACTCCGGTCCCTGGGAGATATGCATTTCACGATTGAGGAGCTTATGAACATGATGCCATCTCCTGCAGAGCAGGGAGAAGTTCAGCCAGCCGCGTCAGGTTCGAGGGCTTCACGACCTTCGAGACTGTGAGACATGGGATGCGGAGATGGAGATGAGGCTGATAGCCGGCGGAGTCGACCTCGCATTGGTGCGGATTAGGAGGAGATAGAGAGAGAGAGAGAGAGACGCAGCTGGGTAGCAGCTGCCCCTTTTGTACACTGGGGGTATGCCCCTAGGATGTTGTATCGCTAGAATGTGATGGACATATTTGGCAGTGAAATGAGCTTTCTTCAGTGTACTTGTCTCGATTTGGCTTGACGTCGTCTTCCCTTGTTACTTGTTTCAACCACACTAAAGGGAAAAGGTTAGTGTGGTATGTTTTTAGCCCCCTGCCAAAAGAAGATAGTACCTTTCTCGATGCAGGGTCAGAGGGCTAAATCTTATTAACAATATTTAGAAAAAAAGGAAACGTGATATGCGCATGCAAGCAAGCGACAATGTAAGCAGAAACCGAAACATGATCATGCAATGTTCAAGCAGATGCAAACATATTTTTGGATTTTGGATTTTTGTGCATTTTTTTGTGTTTTGTGCTTATACATATATAAATATTTTTTGGAGTTATGAATTTTCAATTTTTTTGGGTATTTGAATATATTGATTTTTTTTGTTTTGTTGATTCTTTTTTTTTATTTTTGGAGCGCCTGGTGACTACCCATATGGCACCTGACCTATATGGAGACGGTGGTTTTCTAAATTACCTCCCAAGTATCTTGAGCGCACTTCTAGGTTGATTTGGGCCTCTAGACTCCTCGAATGATGGTCTCGCCGGTTAAGTCTTATCCTGATGTGTAATACCCCGGTTTTAAAAATTTGAAATAAAATTGAAATGAATGAATTTTAGAATTTAATATTTAAGTCCTTAGTAAATAGAACTAGTGAAATTTTGACTACCTTATAAAAATCTAGAAAAATGGTAAAATGGTAAAGGATGATTTATTTAACAACTTTGTCTTCTGTGGTCGGTCCAACAAAAATCCGTAACTAGGTCTAATCATTGGTTTGAGTCCAAAGTGCACACTTACCTAACCTTAACTTAAACCGTGGAATTAGGGCTTAATACTCCATCAAATGAGCCCAAATCAGTGGCAAATGAAAGGCCACGATCTAAGGATCATTTCCCCTCTGCCAATTCATCGAAACCCTAACCCTAAAACTTGTAGTCGGCCGAGCTTTGGAGAGGTCAACTATTGCGGCGCCGTTTCAATCACTCAACTTGCTTCGACGAATTCTCCCAGCACCGAAGGCTCCAGAAAGTGTATGAGCTATAAAAATGAAGCTCTGCAACCCTAGAATCCTTTGGTAGCTGTGGCGGCCACAGTGGAGATCGATCAAGGTAGATCTCTGGTGATTAGTGGAGACGTGTCGACGTCCGTTCTTCTTCCTTTCTTCTTCCTTCTTCACTCGATTGAGGTAGGTAATAACGAGCCCAATATAAAGTGTTATATATGGATGGAATCAGCGTCTAGTCCTCTTTCTTTTGAGCCTAAAAGCCCTAAATTCCATTAGGTATCTTGCGTTAATTTAATGGTTTAGTAGAGGCATGTCAGAATTAGGGCAGAACCTGTTCCCCTTTGATTTTAGTAGCGATTTCAGGCTGTAAATCTTAAATTGATTCATGCATCTCGTAGGGTTTTTCATGATCTTTCTATTGGTAGTAAAAGCCCCAAATTTCATGTTGTATACTCTTCAAATTTCGTGTTTTATTGAGACCCTTTAAACCTCGTCGAAGGCGGGCAAGGGTTGGTTCAATCGGCTTCTTACCAGACTTGGACGGTCTTACGATAGACCACATAACCTGGGATGGGCGGCCATCACTGGACCGTCCAACCCCTTGGGCGGCTCCCAGTAGACCACACAACAGAGGATGGGCGGCTCCCAGCTGACCACACAACCAGGATGGGCGGCTCCCATCTGACCACTCAACCGTGGCAGGGATGGGCGGCTCCCAGACAACCACATAACTGGATGGGCGGCCATCCCTGTGACCGCACAACCCAGGGATGGGCGGCCATGCCCATGACCGCCCAACCCCATGGGCGGCTCCACCCAGACCGCCCAATCCTTGGGCGGCCCTGCCCTGGCCGTCCAAGTCCCCTTTCAGCCCAGTGGTTGTAAGCCCTAGTCCCTTCAGCCCAGTAGATATAAGGTCAGCTAAGGACCGTACATCTATGCAGAAAATGACTTAGTGTGAGTTCTACTTGATTCATATTAGTGTCTTAATGGATAATTAGTAAACTAGAAACCCATATGATAAGTGGTAAATCATGCAAGTAAATTTCTGTAAAATACATGATATTTCATTCCTACATGATCTTGTTCATTGTCATTAGCATCTTGATTAATCTTTTTGGCAATCAAATTAATGTAAATCATGATCCTTGATAAATTGACATGGAAATTAGGACTAAAATGAATACTAGGTTGCTGGACGGCCATTCTATCCCAGTAGAACGGTTTGACCCTTTGGCGGACTTCTAATAAGTCATTAGCCCCATTAGTTGTGCTAGTCTTGAACTTACCCCCGGACACTCCATCCGGCGGACTTACCATTATCCTTGGATCTCTGTATATCCCTGCTAAGAACCTAATGAACCACCAGAACATCGATTTACGTGACTAAACCGCTGGTTTATAAGTCTTGGATCGAATTGGGCTAAGAGAGGCATGTGTGGCCAGTAGTGGAATGCATATCCTCGTAGGCGACCTAATAATGACCGTATATACCTGGCTTATGCCATTAAGTGTTGGTCGATTAACCTTGATCAATCTTCGACCAAAACATTAAGCCCTGGACTGACCAATAGACAGTAGAGTAGGCCCTGGTTTAGTTTTACCCTGTCTTTGGCAGCACGGAGTCCAATAGGATGATTTCTTAACTTTCTATCCAAGCCCGGGTGGTGCGGCTGGAATATGACTGTTCAAACCTTATGCGGATTCTCTTGGACCGCATATCTTTAATACGGCCCTGTATGGACCGTATATCTTGTTCATGGGTCATAAGGTCTTCTGGACCTGCATGGCCCAGGACTTACCGTTCATCCTTTAGAGCAGCACACTATCAGCCGTTCATTCTTGACCTCATGGGCTGAGTATATGTCCAGCTCCTGTAAGTGCAGCCCCTTGTTAGCCGTATATATATCTCTTGAGCGGTTTATGTATGACCGTACATATCTTAGAGATGAGTTTTATCATGTTTCGTGCTCTTGAATCCAAGGACGGATTAGTCCTTTAAATCTTGAACTTCTGGATAGTAATTCCTCTGATTATTTGGCCATAAACTTGACCATATTGTCTAGATAAAACTTGGGATCTTGGATCCGATAAATCAATGCCAACGCATCATAAGGGCCCAGTCTGGTCTTAGGGAGAGTGCCCGAAAAGTACTTGTGTCCATGGGAGTTTGTAATGACAAGGTGAGGCATTGCACTGAGTGCATGACTAGCGTGATGTCTACGACAGAAATCTCTTGTTATATCTTGTTACTTGATCGTGCTTGACTGTTTAAATACTTGATGGTGGCCATTTCCTCATTACAATTTCCTGTTACACTTATTACATGATATTCTTGTTGAAATCCAGATATCTTATATTTCTTGACCTTGCAAGATCTTTATATTATGTTGTTTTTCTTCTGTATCATCATTTCATTTCTTATCATTGCATATGAAAATGGAATAATCGGTTAATTACGTAAACTTGCCTGTTATTATCTACTGAGCGTCAGGTCATAGTTGTTGTTTTCCCCCTTTCCAGGCAGTTCAGGATGCGCATACAGATGGGGACGGACATGAGTGATATCTTTGAGTGTACCAGTTATTAGATGGAGTTGGCATAGATTATTTACCTCTAGTTATTCCTTAGAGTTGTGTTAGTACTTTATTACTTTTTGGAGCCAGTTATTGTATTAGAATCAGTTTAGAAGTTATGTTTGATCATGTTTAAGTTGTTGATGGTTATTGTAATAAAGTTTGGTATCTTCTTGACCAATAGATTTACTTCTTTCCATAGCACCTGTGTAATTGTTTAGTTTAGCATATTAATGTGATTTCTAGCTAGTTTCTGACTGTACGACCCGATATTCCGCGTCGGGGTGTGACAGTTTAGGTGGTATCAGAGCCTAGGTTTCACATTCCTAGGTTTTCTAAGTTCTAGGGGTCTAAGTGATGATTTATGACCCATAACCTTGTTATAAGTCTAAGAACCCAACCTGGTGAGATTTGGGTAGAAACTTGGGTTAAGTTCATACCTTAATTGCGATATTATCTATTTTTAATGAACCTAAGTAATCTATTCCACGTGTAGGCCTTTACAATGGCAGCTGATCGCGCAGAATGGAGGAACTTACAGCGCACGGTTCAAGGCCTTACTCAGGTTTTGCAACAAGTGGCCCATGCAGGAACTGCAAACCATGGCACGGGTGATTTATATCGGAACTTTCGGGGGATGAATCCGCCGAGATTTGGTGGCTCGACTGACCCTGATGAAGCCGAGCACTGGCTAGAAGACATGGGAAGGATATTCGAGGTAATGCAGTGCAGCAATCAAGAACGCGTCCTTCTATCAACCTTTCAACTTGAACGTGATGCAAGAACATGGTGGGATTCAGTGAAGGCTACCATTGGTGATCAGCAAGTCACATGGGAGGAGTTCGAGGAATTCTTTAATAGCAAATACTTTTCTTATATAGTGCAAGAGAAGAAGGCAGCGGAGTTCACGGCTTTGAAGCAGCAAAATCTATCTGTGGCAGAATATGAAGCTCAATTTTCTCGGTTATCCCGTTATGCTACTCACTTGATATCCACCGAGAAGATGAAGGCTAAGCGCTTTCTTAATGGACAGAAGCTACTATATATCAACCAATTGGCACCAATGGAAATCCCAACTTATTCTGAGATGGTGATAAAAGCTCAAGTCCTAGAAGATACTCTAGAAATGACGAAGAGAATCCGTGGAAAAAGTGCAAGGAAGGAACAACCTACGGGTTCCGGGAATATCAAACCTGGGTATGTCAAGAAGAGGCCTATTAGTGGGTCTGGTTCGTGGAGTGGTTCCAGATCATGGAAAGGCAAGATGTCGAAACGTGAAGACAAGAAGTCTGGCCCTATTGTTCCATTCAAAGGAGTATGCAAGTATTGTGATCATCCAGGCCACAAGATGGAGGAGTGCTGGCGCAAGCTGGGCGCCTGTTTGCGATGTGGAAGTAGGGAGCATTGTATCCCTGACTGTCCTCTTTTATCTGAGCAAGCTATGCCGGCGAAACCACAAGGCATCAAGAAACAACAAGGCAAGCTCCAAGCTCTACAAGTAGATGAGGCAGGAACCACTGAGGGTGGTGGGCTTGTCGAAGGTACTCTTATTATACTCGACAAGCCAGCATTTATTCTTTTTGATACTGGTGCCACACATTCATTTATTTCTCGGAGTTTTGGTAAGTCTTTAGCTGTGAAGCCTATTTTGATGGATTCTCCGTTAGACATTTCAACCCCTATTAGTACTAGATCATCAATTCAGTATTTCTATCCTTCTAGTAAGGTTATGATTGATGAACAGAATTTTCCAGCCGATTTAGTTTGCATGGACATGAAGGATTATGATGTAATCTTAGGAGCAGATTGGTTGGCTAAATATGAGGTAAATATTCACTGCAGTTCTAGCTCTGTGTCTTTTACTAGGCACCCGAGACTTTCTCTTGTGGAAGTTAAACACCATAACTCCGTATCACTTATCTCGGCTCTTCGAGCTGATAAGCTGATGAAGCATGGATGTAAAGCTTTTCTAGCCTTTGTCTATGCGACCCCTGAGCAACAGATCGAGATTAAGGACATTTCTATTGTCCGAGATTTTCCTGATGTCTTTCCAGAGGAATTACCAGGACTTCCGCCTGAGTGGGAAGTTATCTTTTCTATTGATCTCATTCCTGGCACATCTCCTATTTCTAAAGCTCCTTATCGTATGTCTCTTGCGGAGCTGAGGGAATTAAAGCAACAGTTGATGGAATTGCTCGAGAAGGGTTTCATTCATCCTAGTACTTCCCCTTGGGGAGCCCCTGTATTATTCATCCGGAAGAAAGATGGTTCGATGAGATTGTGCATCGATTATCGACAATTGAACCAGCAGACTGTCAAGAATAAATATCCATTGTCAAGGATTGACGAATTATTTGATCAGATAGCGGGAGCTCAGTATTTTTCGAAGATCGATCTTCGATCTGGATATCATCAGTTGCGGATTAAGGAAGAGGATATCTATAAAACAGCTTTCCGCAGCAGGTATGGTCATTTCGAATTTGTCGTTATGCCTTTTGGTCTAACGAATGCACCAGCAGCTTTCATGCAGTTGATGAACAATGTATTTCGACCCTACCTTGATCAATGGGTCGTGGTATTCATTGATGATATCTTGATTTATTCCAAGAATGAAGAGGAGCATGCTGAACATCTGACGATGGCATTGCAACTATTGAGAGATCATCAGCTATATGCCAAGTTCAGTAAGTGTGACCTCTGGCTGCAAGAGGTGTCCTTTCTCGGACATATCATCACGAAGGAAGGAATTTCTGTTGATCCTTCAAAGGTAGAGGCAGTGAAGAATTGGGATCAGCCTACCAGTGTGACTGAAGTTAGAAGTTTCTTAGGCCTAGCAGGCTACTACTGAAGATTTATCCAAGATTACTCTAAGATTGCGGTACCTATGACAAGATTAACCCGTAAGGAGAACAAATTTGATTGGTCAGAAGATTGCCAGCAAAGCTTTCAGATTTTGAGGGAATGTTTAACTACTGCACCTGTATTAGCTTTACCTCCTGGTGAAAAAGGTTTTGTCGTATACACTGATGCTTCAGGTATTGGTTTAGGCTGTGTACTCATGCAGCATGGGAAAGTGATTGCCTATTCTTCTAGACAGTTGAGGAAGCACGAAGAGAATTATCCTGTTCATGATTTGGAATTAGCAGCAGTGGTATTCGCCTTGAAGATATGGAGGCATTACTTGTATGGAGAAACATTCACAGTGTTTTCAGATCATAAGAGTCTGAAATATTTATTTTCTCAGAAGGAACTCAGTATGAGGCAAAGAAGATGGTTGGAGTACTTGAAGGACTTCGACTTCTCGATTGAGTATCATCCTGGAAAAGGCAATGTTGTGGCAGATGCATTAAGCCGGAAACCTGTAGCTAAATTGTCAAGTCTCATGTTACAAGAGTGGAAGCTACTGGAACAACTAGCTAGCCTGGACCTTAATGTTGACAATGATCGGGTTAGGATTGCACAGATTCGACTTAAGCCCGAATTGTTGATGGAAATCAAGTCTTTACAAGATAATGATCCTGAGCTGGTAGAGATCATGGGAAGCTTGAGCAGTAGACCTGACTTCATGATGGCTGACGATGGAAGATTGTTATTCCAGGGTAGAACTTATGTACCTGATGAAGCTGAAATAAAGAACAAGATTCTTGAGGAAGCACATAGATCCAGATACACCATTCATCCTGGAGGCACTAAAATGTACAGAGATTTGAAAAGATCCTTTTGGTGGACGAATATGAAAAGAGAAGTTACAGAATTCGTGAGTAGATGCTTGGTTTGTCAGCAAGTTAAGGCTGAACATTTCAGACCGGTAGGAAAATTGAAACCACTCGACATACCCCAATGGAAGTGGTAAAGCATTGGCATGGACTTCATTATGGGTCTACCTAGGACTCGTGTTGGACTTGATGCAATATGGGTGATTATCGATCGATTGACAAAGTCAGCTCATTTCTTATCCATTAAGTCTAAATGGACAGTTGATGTATTGGCTGCTTTGTATTTGAAGGAAGTGGTAAGGCTCCATGGCATACCAGTCAGCATTGTGTCTGATAGAGACCCCAGATTTACTTCACATTTCTGGAAGGGACTACAGGAGTCTCTGGGTACTCATCTGAATTTCAGTACTGATTTTCATCCACAGACAGATGGACAGAATGAAAGAACCAACCAGATAGTGGAAGATATGCTTAGAGCACGCATGATTGATTTCGGAGGTAGTTGGAGTGATCCTTGGCATTAATTGAATTCGCCTACAACAACATTTATCAATCCAGCATACAGATGGCTCCTTTTAAAGCATTGTATGGAAGAAGTTGTCGTTCCCCGTTATGTTGGGATGAGGTAGGTGAGAAACAATGGCTTGGACCGGATCTTATTTCAGAATCATCACAGAACATCCATATTATCCGAGACCGGTTACAAGTAGCCCAATCAAGACAGAAGAGTTATGCCGACAACAGAAGGAGAACATTGGAGTTTCAGGTTGGTGAGCATGTATTTTTAAAGGTCTCTCCTACGAGAGGGATTAAAAGATTTGGCATTCAGGACAAGCTAAGTCCGAGATATATTGGTCCATTCGAGATCCTGGATAGAGTGGGAGAGGTTGCTTACAGACTGGCTTTACCGCCTCAGTTGTCTGGCGTACACAATATTTTCCATGTGTCTATGTTACGAAAATATGTGTATGACCCCACTCACATCATTCAGCATGTGGATTTCGAATTGAAGGAAGATTTGACCTATGAAGAAAGACCTATCAAGGTTCTAGACCGGAAACAACAGCAACTCCGGAATCGTTTCATACCGACGTTCAAAATCCAGTGGAGTCGGCGTGGGACCGAAGAAGCTACTTGGGAGTCTGAAGATACTATGCGGAAGTGGTATCCCAACTTATTCTAGGTGAGCTATCTCATTCCCTATTTTTTGTATTTAGTGCAGTGAATTTAGAGGACCAAATTCCTTAAGTAGGGGAGGGTGTAATACCCCGATTTTAAAAATTTGAAATAAAATTGAAATGAAAGAATTTCAGAATTTAATATTTAATTCCTTAGTAAATAGAACTAGTGAAATTTTGACTACCTTTTAAAAATCTAGAAAAAAGGTGAAATGGTAAAGGATGATTTATTTAACAACTTTGTCTTATGCGGTCGACCCAACAAAAATCTGTAACTAGGTCTAATCTTTGGTTTGAGTCCAAAATGCACACTTACCTAACCTTAACTTAAACCGTGGAATTAGGGCTTAATACTCCATCAAATGAGCCCAAATCAGTGGCAAATGAAAGGCCACGATCTAAGGATCATTTCCCCTCTACCAATTCATCAAAACCCTAACCCTAAAACTTGTAGTTGGCCGAGCTTTGGAGAGGTCAACTATTACGGCGCCGTTTCAATCACTCAACTTGCTTCGACGAATTCTCCCAGCACCGAAGGCTCCAGAAAGTGTATGAGCTATAAAAATGAAGCTCTGCAACCCTAGAATCCTTTCGTAGCTGTGGCGGCCGCAGTGGAGATTGATCAAGGGAGATCTCTGGTGATTAGTGGAGACGTGTCGGCATCTGTTCTTCTTCCTTTCTTCTTCCTTCTTCACTCGATTGAGGTAGGTAATAACGAGCCCAATATAAAGTGTTATATATAGATGGAATCAGCATCTAGTCCTCTTTCTTTTGAGCCTGAAAGCCTTAAATTCCATTAGGTATCCTGCGTTAATATAATGGTTTAGTAGAGGCATGTCAGAATTAGGGCAGAACCTGTTCCCCTTTGATTTCAGTAGCGATTTCAGGCTGTAAATCTCAAATTGATTCATGCATCTCGTAGGGTTTTTCATGCTCTTTCTATTGGTAGTAAAAGCCCCAAATTTCATGTTGTATACTCTTCCAATTTCGTGTTTTATTGAGACCCTTTAAACCTCGTCGAAGGCGAGCAAGGGTTGGTTCAATCGGCTTCTTACCAGACTTGGACAGTCTTACGATAGACCACATAACCTGGGATGGGCGGCCATCACTGGACTGTCCAACCCCTTGGGCGGCTTCCAGTAGACCACACAACAGAGGATGGGCGGCTCCCAGCTGACCACACAACCAGGATGGGCGGCTCCCATCTGACCACTCAACCCTGGCAGGGATGGGTGGCTCCCAGACAACCACATAACTGGATAGGCGGCCATCCCTGTGACCGCACAACCCAGGGATGGGCGGCCATACCCATGACCGCCCAACCCCATGGGCGGCTCCACCCAGACCGCCCAACCCTTGGGCGGCCCTGCCCTAGCCGTCCAAGTCCCCTTTCAGCCCAGTGGTTGTAAGCCCTAGTCCCTTCAGCCCAGTAGATATAAGGTCAGCTAAGGACCGTACATCTATGCAGAAAATGACTTAGTGTGAGTTCTACTTGATTCATATTAGTGTCTTAATGGATAATTAGTAAACTAGAAACCCATATGATAAGTGGTAAATCATGCAAGTAAATTTCTGTAAAATACATGATATTTCATTCCTACATGATCTTGTTCATTGTCATTAGCATCTTGATTAATCTTTTTGGCAATCAAAATAATGTAAATCATGATCCTTGATAAATTGACATGGAAATTAGGACTAAAATGAATACTAGGTTGCTGGACAGCCATTCTATCCCAGTAGAACGGTTTGACCCTTTGGCGGACTTCTAATAAGTCATTAGCCCCATTAGTTGTGCTAGTCTTGATCTTACCCCCGGACACTCCATCCGGCGGACTTACCATTATCTTGGGATCTCTATATATCCCTGCTAAGAACCTAATGAACCACCAGAACATCGATTTACGTGACTGAACCGTTGGTTTATAAGTCTTGGATCAAATTGGGCTAAGAGAGGCATGTGCGGCTAGTAGTGGAACGCATATCCTCGTAGGCGGCCTAATAACGACCGTATATACCTGGGTTATGCCATTAAGTGTTGGTTGATTAACCTTGATCAATCTTCGACCAAAACATTAAGCCCTGGACTGACCAATCGACAGTAGACTAGGCCCTGGTTTAGTTTTACCCTGTCTTTGGCAGCACGGAGTCCAATAGGGTGATTTATTAACTTTCTAGCCAAGCCCGGGTGGTGCGACTGGAATATGACCGTTCAAACCTTATGCGGATTCTCTTGGACCGCATATCTTTAATACGGCCCTGTATGGACCGTATATCTTGTTCATGGGTCTTAAGGTCTTCTGGACCTACACGGCCCAGGACTTACCGTTCATCCTTTAGAGCGGCACACTGTCAGCCGTTCATTCTTGACCTCGTGGGCTGAGTATCAGTCCAGCTCCTGTAAGTGCGGCCCCTTGTTAGCTGTATATATATCTCTTCAGCGGTTTATGTATGATTGTACATATCTCAGAGATGAGTTTTATCGTATTTCGTGCTCTTGAATCCAAGGACGGATTAGTCCTTTAAATCTTGAACTTCTGGACAGTAATTCCTCTGATTATTTGGCCATAAACTTGACTATAATGTCTAGACGGAACTTGGGATCTTGGATCCAATAAATCAATGCCAACGCATCATAAGGGCCCAGTCTGGTCCTGGGGAGAGCACCCGAAAAGCACTTGTGCCCATGGGAGTTTGTAATGACAAGGTGAGGCATTGCACCGAGTGCATGACTAGCGTGATGTCAACGACAGAAATCTCTTGTTATATCTTGTTACTTGATCATGCTTGACTGTTTAAATACTTGATGGTGGCCATTTCCTCGTTACAATTTCCTGTTACACTTATTACATGATATTCTTGTTGAAATCCAGATATCTTATATTTCTTGACCTTGCAAGATCTTTATATTATGTTGTTTTTCTTCTGTATCGTCATTTCATTTCTTATCATTGCATATGAAAATGGAATAATTGGTTAATTACGTAAACTTGCATGTTATTATCTACTGAGCGTCAGCTCATAGTTGTTGTTTTCTCCCTTTCCAGGCAGTTCAGGTGACGATGCACATACAGATGGGGAGGGACAATAGTGATATCTTTGAGTGTACTAGTTATTAGATGGAGTTGGCATAGATTATTTAACTCTAGTTATTCCTTAGAGTTGTGTTAGTACTTTATTACTTTTTGGAGCCAGTTATTGTATTAGAATCGATTTGGAAGTTATGTTTGATCGTGTTTAAGTGGTTGTTGGTTATTGTAATAAAGTTTGGTATCTTCTTAACCAATAGATTTACTTCTTTCCATAGCACCTGTGTAATTGTTTAGTTTAGCATTTTAATGTGATTTCTAGCTAGTTTCTGACTGTACGACCCGATATTCCGCGTCGGGACGTGACATGATGACAATGCCGTCATGCCAAGCTTAGGCTCCCAATTGCTTCTGACCATAGGGATACACCCAAAAAGCGTTAGAGGTAAATGATTTGCCTGACCCGGGTCTATTTTCTCATAACTCTAGAAGGTATATGATGGAACACCTTGAAACCATAACGGTCAACTGCGCGACGCTGACCTGGAATCAGACGCCGTCGCACCCATAGGTGACGCGCTTGCATTGACCTAAGCCCGAGGTAACATGAGAAAGCGTTAAGGGTGGTAAATGGAGGTCTTGACTAGCCAGAAACACAAAGACCCCTTCACAGCAATGGCTTCTGTTATTTCGAAGTGGACAACCATAAATGTATTTTGTTAAATAAGATTGTAACCTAGACAGGGTTCATCCTTTAGGACCTCCATCAAGCTTTACATCTTTTGAGGGGAGAAGGAAGAATGAAGGGGGTAAACCTCCTGAGAGGACCTGGCAAAATCGTTAACCCGGCGAGCTAGTTAAAGGCCTACTCGACTTTCTCCTTTCGGGCAATTTCGGACCATACCCCAAGCATTATGACGTTAGATGCCCCTGCTGTGGAAAACTTTGATTTGATTCTTTGAATAGGAGGGGTTTCATCTGCTAAGGTCAGGCACGGTCACGACTAGGCCTTTTCATGTGACTTTGTCACATATCATAATTTTTTCTATCTTTTTTTCTTTTTCTCGGGGAGAAGAATATTGTCATTTTTTTTAGAAATTCCCCTTTTTATGCTTGCGGGGACACTGCCCTCTTCTCATGCTCTGACCCGGGCTCGAGGGGATAAATCCTACTCTCGCCTTAAGGATCATGTACTTCGGCTTTACATGCTCAGCATTTTAAAGGCGCTGGTTGTCTCATTTGGTCGAGGAGAAGAAGAACAAAAGAGTGCTGCTTATCTGGAGACCTTGTGGTGAGGCCTCATCATAGGTGATGCTACCCATTTTGGATAAAACACGTGAGTGTGTGCAAGTTCTCTTTCCTTCTTATAAACATAGGCCGATGTGGCCGGACAGGGATCTCCACAGTTCTGGCATACCAAGACCCAATATTTACCACATCTTGACGGTCCCTATCTAGCATGAAGGGTTGATGCAATGATTTTGGACTGCGTGGCGATCACCAGACGTTGATTTTGATTTTCTTCTCTTTTTTTTGTTTGTTTTGAAATTTTTTGAATTTTTTGTTTGTTTTTGAATAGTTATGTACAAGGTCTCATGAATAGAATTTCTTGAAATACACCCCATTCCGTGGATATGTGAGCTCTACTCCTTCGGAGTCTACCAATTTATAAGCATTACCTTTGTAGACTTCTTTGATAAGAAAAGGGCCTTCCCAATTTTCTTGAAATTTTACTTTTAAACTGGTGGTTTTAGTTATTTTCCTTTTTAAAACCAGTTCACCTACCCTAAATTTTCTCTCTAGAACTTTCTTGGCATAATAACGTGCAATTCTCTTGCAATATATTTGAGCATGATCGATCGCGATCATCTGTTTCTCATCTAATAGTTCCAACTGGGTCAATAGGTTTTCTCGACGTTGCTCGGGATCGAGCTCAGGATCCAGCTGCACTCTTAGTGAGGGAACGAATATTTCATATGGGAGTATCGCATCTGTCCAAAAAGTCAGTGCGTACGGGGTTTGACCCGTGGGAGTACAAATGGAAGTGCGGTAAGCCCAGAGGGCCTCAACGAGGGGATCTGGCCAGTCTGAATAATGGTGAGATTTGTAAGTTTTCTTGATGATTCGAATGAGAGTTTTATTTGTAGCTTCAGCTTGTCCGTTTCCTTGTGGGTAGTATGGAGATGAATGATGCAAATTGATGCCATATTTACCAGACATGTCGCGGAGTTCCTAGGATGTGAAATGCTGTCCGTTGTCGGTGACGATGTCATGGGGAATGCCAAACCTTGCAAGGATGTTGCGCTTGATAAACTTGACCACCGTTGCTGCTTTGACTTCGGTGAATGCCTCAGCTTCTGCCCATTTCGTGAAGTATTCCGTAGCCGTGAGGATGAAGGATTTTCTTCAGATTTCTCCAGTTCTATCCTCGAGGGGACCAACTACGTCAAATGCCCACATAGTGAAAGGCCAAGGAGCTATAAGAGGATGAAGTGAGGATGAAGGAGCGTGGACCTTGTCCGCATGGAGTTGACATTTAGCGCAATGTCAGACAAACCGGGCATAATCCTCGTTCATGGTAGGCCAATAGTATTGACGAAGGAGTTTCTGAGCAAGCATGTGACCATTTACATGGCCACCGCATTCGCTGGAGTGTGCCGCTCCGACAACAGCTCGAGATTTGGTCTCATCGAGGTAGCAGAGGTAAACTCCACTGAGAGATTTACGATACAAGAGACCACCTATAATGGCAAAATGCTCCGCGGCTCGACGAATGGCACGTCGATCGGGAGTGGTAGCATAATCAGGGAAGGAGCGATCCCTGAGATAGTTCTCGATGTCGAAGAACCAGGGGTTGCCGTCTTCAAGGTCGATCTCAGGCTCATGGGAGATGACGTGGATTTGAGAAGAGGGCTCAGAGAATTGCTGGAACCAGGGATCAGAATGTGAAGGGGTGTGCATTCTTTGCACTATGACAGTGGATGACGGCTTTTCGCCGGGGATTGGAAGAGAAGATGCCAAAGATGCCAGGGCATCGGCTAGAATGTTTTGAGCTCTAGGGGTGTGCACTAGGGTAAGCTTCCTAAACCGTCGGACTGCCCTACCAACCAGGTCTTGGTAGGGTTTCAATTTTGGGTCCCGAGTTTGGTACTTGCTGAGGGATTGTCGGAGTATGAGTTGAGAATCTCCGATGATCCGGAGCTCCTTAACTCCGAGGGCCAGGGCCATCTTTAAGCCCATGAGGAGTGCCTCATATTCAACCTCATTATTTGTAGCAAGGAAGGTTAGCTGACAAGCACGGGGAATAACGACACCTTCCGGGGACTGGAGAACGGCTCTGACTCCACAGCCCTTGGAATTGAATGCACCATCGAAGTAGAGAATCCACGAAGGTTCACCATCTATAATGGCTCCAAAATCTTCGTCTGGGAAACTCTCATCGACAGGGGAGAATGTAGGGAGTGGATGATGGGCAAGGTGCTCGGCAATGGCGTGCCCCTTGACCGCCTTCTGATTGACGTAGGTGATATCGAATTGATTGAGAAAACTCTACCATCTTACCAAACGATCAGTTAGGGCAGGCTTTTCCATCAAGTACTTAATAGGGTCCATTCGCGCCAAGAGCTTAACCTCATGTGCAAGAAAATAATGTTTTAGCTTTTGGGCGACCCAGACGATGGTCGCGCAAGTCTTATCCATAGGAGTGTACCTCTGCTCGGCTTCATTGAACAATTTGGATAAATAGTAGACTGCTCATTCTCTTTTGGCATCGTCATATTGGGACAATACTGCTCTAACAGATTCATTAGTGGTAGAGACATAGAGCAATAAAAGCTGACCCGAGACCAGGGTTGCCAGAACAGGAGGATTTAAAAGATAGCTCTTCTGGTCATCGAAGGCCTTTTGACATTTGTCATTCCAATCAAATTTAGCCTCTTCTTCTAGCATGTCGTAGAAGGGCTTGCATCGCTGAGAATGGTGAGATATAAATCTCCTAATGAATTGCAAACGTCCGGTCAAACCACGGACCTCTTTGATGTTCTTGGGAGGAGGCATCTCGACAATGGCCTTAGCTTTGTTAGGGTCGATCTCAATTCCTCTCTTGCTGAAAATGAACCCTAGAAGCTTGCCTGAAGAGACCCTGAAAACACACTTCTGGGGGTTCATTTTAAGTTGGTGCTCCCGCGACCGTTGGAGAACTGCACGGAGGACTTCTACATGGCCACTCCTGGTTCTGGATTTGACCAGAATGTCATCCACATAAACTTCCATATAAATATGCATCATGTCATGGAAGATAGCCATCATTGCCCTTTGATAGGTTGCCCATGCGTTCTTAAGACCGAAGGGCATGATGACGTAACAGTAGGTCCCCCATTGAGTGGTGAAAAATGTTTTCTCTTGGTCTTCTTCCGCTAAGCGGATTTGGTTATACCCCGAGAAGCCATCCATGAAGGAGAGCATCTCATAGCCGGCGGTGTTGTCCACCAGGACATCTATGTGTGGAAGAGGAAAATCGTCCTTTGGACAAGCACGATTAAGGTCACGAAAATCTATGCAAATGCGGATGTTGACATGTTTTTCCTTCTCTCCCCTTTTGATTACCCTTCCAACCCCTTCTTTACCGTGCTAATGTAAAGAATTAAACGATGTGTAAATAACAGGGGGAAGGATGTGGAATGTGTGTGATCACCACCAAGGTGCCAAATGTAAGAAAGTACACCGTACCTTGGAAAGAAAGGGGAGACACTCGCTTAGAATAGCACTGCAGCAATAAGCGGTTCTTGATGAACCGCCCTTATGGTGCGCGGTCGCTCGACAGACCGCCCAGCAGCGCCGGGACGAACGCGGGATGAAGAACAGCCGGATGATAGAACGGTTCGGTATCCACCGCTGAACAGAACTGGACGGTCGATGGACGACCGCCCTATCCCTCGAACGGACAGATGAAGACCGCTCCGTACCACCAACTTCCAAAACGTGGGATCTCGACCTCCACCCTTCCCGGCCGGCTAGGAGGAGTGGGCCTCATGTTAGGACGCTGCTGACCAGCAAAACAAAGTGTAGACCACAAAAAGAGACCCAATATTAGAACTAAAATGCGTAGTAAATGCCGAAAGAGAAAGAAATGAACATAACCAAATGAAGCGGGGGATACCTGGAGGTTTTTAAACCCCTAGGGGCACCAAAAACATAGGAGGATGTATGTAATGTGATGAGAGAATGAGGAAAAGCAGATGGAAGGAAAGAGAACGATGCATGCAATGAGAAAACAAACAGGGGGACTAGTGAACTAATGACTCAAACGAATGGTGTACTCCATGAACCGGAGGCCTATGTGGACGTAGAAGGCCTCCCTCCCTGTCTTGGGTCGCTCAACAATCCGGCAGAGCTTCGCCGTGACCTTGAAATCTCCCCCCCTTTTCAAAGCTTGCCCTTAGGGGGTCTATTTATAGAGCCTAAGAAGCCAACCCTGAAATTCGGGTTTCCAATGAATATCAGCTCGAGATATCAAAATAAAATCTTTAGATAATATAATTATCTTCCAACCAGTCGAAACGGCACCTCATTTGGTTGAGAAACCACCGAGAAATGGTTGCAACAAGTTAAGGATAAAACCATGGATAGTGAGAGAAAAACCCTTAATCTTTCAGCAATCGAACCATTACGCGGCCATGCGATAGATCACCAAGTCCATTGCGCGGTTTGTCTCCAGACCGTCCAACCTATCGGTGGAAATTAAATAAATGAGAAATATTATCCAAATATCCATCGAACTGACCGAAGTTTTCACCGTTGGACTCTCATGCATTGGGCGGTTCCCAATGGACCACTCAACTCATTGAACGGTCCAAAACCAGCCGCCCAACACCTGTAGGTGGTAAATCAGATAAAACCAGACAATTAGATAATTATCCGAATAACCAACGACTCTGGGATTCTGAGAACTAGACGGTCATAAGCATACCGTTCCATGGGTCTGGACGGCTACTTATGAACCGTACAAAAGCTTTGTCGGTGGAAATTCAGAAAATCACCCTAATATCCAATAAATAGGTAAACGGTTAATCCTCAACTGCTCAGCAACTGGACGGTCACACGATAGACCGCGCAATGGTTGCACGCTTGAAAACCAATAAGATGTGATAACTCAACCAAAACCAAGGCCCACTAAGCTCTGGATTGAAGCAGACCGAGTCCGGGAGGGAGGTACCCATAAAATAAGCCCAATAAGCTGCTTGAAAATAGCCCACTAAGCAATGGACAACTCGAGGCATCAATAAACGGTGGTAAGAGAAATTACTCAACTTATGGGTAAAAAATGGGTGTCAACAGATGCCCCTCCTTAACGTCCTCTTTGCAGGGGAGCGAGCAGAGGTGAAGCGAAAGCGAAATGAAACATGGAGATGAAGCGGAAGCAAAGCGGAGCGGACCGAAAAGCAGGCGTTAAGGTAAAACGACACCCATTTGGCCAATGAGTGATAGGAATCTTCCGGAAAACCCTGAACCATTCACAAGGAACGATTAGGCCAAAAGCGACACCAGTCTGGAGGAACTAACGAACTAAACGGAAACACACGATCAACCTCATGGGGGACACAATCCCGCGAACCAATGAGGAGAACGGAATAAGCAGCGAAAAGTAAAGAAACATACTAAAACTCCAGACGGGGACCTCTTAATCAATCAAACCAAGTGAACAAACCAGAGAGAACCTTCCAACTCTGAGTAGAATCACTTTTCTTACTCAAACACTGAACGCACAGCTATCCATCACTGGTGGGACATTTGCAAGTAAACCATGGGTCATGAATGTTCAAAAGATGCGTATGATGCATATTGGGCTAAAATAAAGAAATCGTTAAAATAAATGCAAAGAAAAGATAAAATATAAAATACTCGAGAATAATATTGCTAGACTATGAGAATTAGAGTCAAGACACTATCCGCAACCATGGTGTGCAGGATAGAACCATCCTCCCCAGACTTTCCCAACCCAATGGCATATCCGGAGATTCAATACGTGGACCTGGATCGTCATCATTTTTGTTAAAGGGGAACATCATATCCTGGAACACGTAAATAACCAACTGGTTCCCGAGATAACATAGCATAATACCATATGGTAATGCAATAAGGGATATAGGGATAGAAATCCATACCTGACATACCCGCGCAGGTGAAACGGTGTCTTTTAGATTTTCATTTTCTGATTTTTATGGCCTTTTCATGTATAAGACAAGCAAGTATAAACATAGCGTAGACAACATAATGATTAACTGAACGACAAACAACATGACATAACATAACGATTAAATGAAATGGGAGACAATGCAACATAACATAACAAAGGCAAATGAGCACATATGCAATGGCATAAACAGACAATATGCATACATGAACACGGTGTGACAAGACAACAACGCGGTGGGACAACACACGGTTGGGACAAGAACATGACGGATGACCACACAGTTGGGACAAGAACATGGGACATAAAGGGGTGACTAACAGCATGTGCAAGATAACTAACAACACTCGGTGAGGGACAAAATAACATGTGTGGGACAACACGGTGGGACATAAACACGTGACAAGGACACGGCGAGACAAAAGACATAAACAAATACGCCCTTCAATCAAAACCCAAGATCAGAATGAAGCAGAACTGCCAGGTTCATAATCGTGAGGCAAAGCCCTCTCATAAAGATATGATCATTGTAAACAAAAGCTGAGAAGGACATGAGCTTCAGAACAGATCGAGAGAGTGGATCGAAGAAAGAAAGAACAGATCAAAGATGTGGACAGGAGGTAGAGCACAAAGATGTAGCAAGGAATGCCTGAGTACTTGCAACATGCACACTTAGCAAACGGATTACGTATCTGTTCTTAAAACAAATGCAAATGCTTGAAAAAGACACATTTTTGTATTTTTTTAAAATTTGTTTTTTTATTTTTTTAGATTTTCAATAGTATTTCATTTTTCTGGATTTTTTGAAGTATTTGATTTTTTAGGTTTTTGAAATATTTGATTTTTTTGTTTTTTTTTTGAAATTTTGAAGTATTTGATTTTTTTTGAATTTTTTTGAAGTATTTGATTTTTTAGACTTTTGATAATATTTGATTTTTTTTTAGATTTTGACATAGCAATCCGCAGCACCTAAAGACGAGCTCAAACTACTGGCCAGAGATCGTCGTTCCTACCCCTTTTATTAAAGGCTTCCCTTAAGTAGGGCATGCATGTGAGGGTGGCTTATCACAACCAACCGCTTCTAAAGAATGGTGCCCCTACTAAGGCCATACCAGGGATACAATCCAGCCTAAGAGGGAGAAGCAGAAGAAAAATTGGAGACAAGCTTCGTGCAGGATGGGAGATATCAAGGCTCGAATTCCTTCTAGGGCACTACCCCTCAAAGAGATAGCCTGTTGCACTAGGGCTTTGTGTCTTTGATTTTTAGACCCATATTTATCAGGCACGCATGCGACCGGGCTCATGACGTCCCGCGGGGAACTGTACTGCCACTCTTGCCATGCCTTTGATTCATAATTTTGCATTGATTCATTTTCTCATTTTGGTAGCCCTTATTGGCTAGATACAACAGGAAAGCTCACTTTTAAGGGTCAAGACTGCCCCTATTTGAGACCTCTCTCGTATTAGGGAGCACCTAGGTTAGTCATCTTATCCATCAATCTCTTGCCCCTACATTTGGCCAAGCAGAGAAGAGAAAAATGCCTTTGTGCATACCCAAAGTATGGCCAAAGCAACAACGGTGTGCCTTAGAGAGATAGGCTATGGCTCGCCGTGAAGTGTGTGAAAAACCCATACTCAAAGGTCACCCTCAACAATTAGGGAAAGAAACTAGACTCCTAACACGGAGTTATCACCAGCCTAAGGATGCTGCAGAAGCAACTGTGGACGTCAAAAAAATGTCGATAAGGATCATACGGCATGCACGTCTCGACACTTGAGATCAAGCCGAAGACAGAAATGCCGAATAAACCTCATACCTCACCCGATCAAGACGAGGACTCACTTGGTGGTTCGCTAGCCGATGAGGGAGCCCCCCGGACGGAAGATACGGCCACAACTCTACAGCCGGCCGTGCTGAGAGCTGAATCAAAGAAAAGCCGAGGACTCCGGCACAGTCTCGACATATGTCGAAAGTCACGCAAATCCCTTGACCGAGCCCAAGAAGCTGCGAACGGAAAATTGCGGAAGCCATGCATCGCAAATAAAACATTCCGGGGACGCCAACGTTCATATAAATAGCCGCGACTTCAAAAAGAATTCATTCGGTGCTTAAAACGGCGTGGCAAGGCCCTTAATCGGCGCGCACCCCTTGTGTTGCATTAAAATGGCGCACCCCTCCTTGCTTTGGTTATCCGGCGTGCTCTTGTTGAAGGGGCCATCCCCCTTTGATGCTTAAAACGGCGCCACCCATTTGCACAAGCTAAACCGGCGCGCTAAAGTTGAAGGACCCGTCTTGCCCATCTTCAAAAGCTTCTTCTTTCGAACATTTAATATGGTGTGGCCCATTTGCAATCTTAATACGGCGCGCCAATTGCACTTGGGTTTAAACTGGAGAGATCACTGTTCCACGGCGCCGTTTTAACCTCATGCCATCCCATCGAAACTCCGATGCTCTGTTCCGCATCATACGCTGCGCAGATAACATTTAATGCTCGAAGCTCTGCATCTGCCTCCGTTCGACAGCACAGAAGCGGCAGCGGCGAAGCAGGCCCCGGTAAACCCGTGAACATCCCATCCTCGGATGAGCAGCAGCGTACTGCACAAATCAACGGATGACACCGCGGCATGTCAACTCCGGATGTCCCAACGAACGAGGAGGAAGATGGCGGGAGTTTCTTCCGTTCAGAAACGAAAAGGGCAACCCATTCTATATATACTCTGCATGTTCGATAGAGCAAAGGGGAGAGGTTGGCTTCTCCCCCTTGGCTTCTCTCCCGGCTGGCCATCTTTGAGGAGAAGGGGTGCTCTCGGCTGTGGGCAGTGAAGAGAAGAAGAAGAAGAGAGAAGGAGTTTGGTCCCCCGGCGCCGGCAAGGTGAAGAAGAAAAAGAGAGTGAGTGTGAGAGAGGAGAGGTGAGTCGGAGGGGGAAGAGCCTATGCTCTCTCCCCCTCCCTCATCAATGTATTCTTTCCCCCCTCGCGATGTATTTCTTCTTTATCAAGAGATGAATCACTTCTGTTTTAAAATCTTCCCTGGCTATGTGGATGAATAAAAAAGAAAAGGCCCTTTTGCAATCTTAGTATCCTTCGCTTTAATCCTCGGTTCCTTCTTCTTCTTCTCTCCTCCTCCTCCTCATCCAAGACCCTTCGAAGCTTGCTTCTCCATAGCACGGCCTTCGAAGGAGTTCGTCACCGGATGAACATTCATGGCCCTCGTGGCAAACATCTATCCCGCGCCGAAGATTCATCGCCTGTGAGTCGTGGTCGCTCTTGAAGGCTAGCCCTCGAGCGCTCCACACTCACACATGGGTTCGGACCACCGTGAGGCCACTCCGATTTTTGAGAGTCTACCCCGGAGCAATCCGATTGGTGACTTTCCTTTACCTCTGGCAAGTCCCGGTCCGGGGGAGGTGCTGCCAGATTTTCACCAGGGCTAAGAACGCCTGAGAACAAACGAACAGACCACGCCCGAGAACAATGAACAAACGCATCATAAAATTGGCTTCGGGTGAAAGAAAGAAACAAGAAACACAGTAAACACTTTGAAACAAACTCTCGGGAGAGGCTAATCTGGCGCGGTTACTGTTCCACCGCGCCGGTTTAACCCTCCTCTCAAGAATCCCCTCTCCCCATTGAACCTTAATATGGCGAGCTCCTCCTCCTTGGAATCTACCCGGCGCGCCCCCCCTTGTTTAACCGTTAAAACGGCATGGGCAAAATCGGCGCGCCCCCCTTGTTTAACCCTTAAAACGGCATGGCCAAAACCGGCGCCCCCCCCCCCATTGTTTAACCCTTAAAATGGCATGGCCAAAACCGGCGCGCCCCCCTTGTTTAACCCTTAAAATGGCATGGCCAAAACTGGCGCCCCCCCCCCCCTTGTTTGACCCTTAAAACGGCACGGCCAAAATCAGCGCGCCCCCCTTTGTTTAACCCTTAAAATGGCATGGCCAAAACCAGCGCGCCCCCCTTTTAACGTCCTAAACTGGCGCGCATCCGTCCTTCACTGTTCATCTTAAAACGGCGCGCCCCATTTCCTCCTTTGAACTCTAAAACGGCGCCATCCTCTTCCTTCGCTAAATCGGCGTGCCTCCTTAATACAAAAAGGGAATAAATAAGCAAAAATAATAATAAAGGGTCAGTCATGTTAATAAAAAATAAAAGGAACTCCATCACCCGTACCTTAATTAAAATTTTATTCTGGGGGCGCTGCCCCCTTGACCCCTGCGACCTGACCGGCCAGGTCGATCCCCGCGACCTGACTGCGCAGGTCGATCCGCGTGTGAGGGCGCACGATGGTGAGTTCAGGCTTTATACTGAATAAACCTCTCTCCCAGACTAGGTACAAAGAGAAAATCAATGATGTCTTGTGGTATCGGATGTGGGTCTCGGAACTCCCGATATGGCCATAGTCTGAACACATCTTGGGCCAATAGTTTGTTAACTCGACCCACTTCTCCCAGGATCCAATCCCGCAACCCTACAGTAGACTTTCCGTTCCTACGGCAGATATCTGTATGGCTTTATCGTCGTCTTCGATGCTTCAAATGTGGACTCTCGTCCGAACAATGAATGGTCCGTTAGTGACCGACATATATACCGGGATCTAGTCTCGCACTTACATTAAACTTGCCGCACTCACGGCAGACATTTGTACGGTTTGTCACAGTCTCTTACGCTACAAACACGGACCTTTGTCAGAACATAAAGTGGACCATGAGTGACCGACAAAATTTGAATGGAACGAGAAGGCTCTCGTCATCCCCGGACCCTTTGCATGGAAATAGCAATAAGGCCTACGTGGGCCATGCTTAGACCTCGGGTCCGCCCCGATCATGGTCATTGCCTGACCCATATCCTCGGCCTATAGCCCGCTCCCTTTGAACGCATATTGGTTCTGGGATCTGATCCCGGGACATCATCCCATTGCCCCTCGGCACCAGAAACATTGATGATGCCCACGCGAGCCTGACTTCGACCGCGGGGGGCCCACCGCAGTATGGTCGTAGCTTGATCTTGCACCGGGCCGACAAACTTATTGGTTTCTGACCCCTCTAACTGGGATTTAACTGAATATTTCCCGTTCCTCGGAACAATAAATTTGTCGCATCGCGACATACATATGCTCTGGTTTTCCCGTGACGATTACGCGATTCTCAAGCCGGACACTCGTCCGAACATCAAATGGTCAACACACGACCGACATGATCTCGAATGCTTTCGTCTCACCCTCGTACGGGGATTTCAATGCTTCCTAATAGACTTTCTATGTAACTAATTTTCTGGCCATGAGGCCCCTTTTCCCGGTGATTAATCAAGGGTGTTCCCCTCGAGGGGATGTAAATGACGTCGTGACCTTTATGGCGCGGCGGGTTCTAGTCCCGACACGAACTACACAATCGTCTGATTAGTCAGATCGAGCGCACAAGAAATCGTCACTCTGTGACTGGCATGCCCACGCACTTAATAAATGAATAAACCCACCGAATAAACCGAATTAAAGAAACAAACGAACGAGCATGCTGAAAAGTGCGTCCACAGCAACTCGACTTGAACTAACCAAACTTAATGAACTAAAGCCGCTCAAAATGTGTTGAGAAAACCACATTATAACCATGTGCAGGAGAAATAGAAATGATAGCAATAATAGCATATTCTTGCACATAATAAAGATACCTCGTGAATCCATGGAACGGAAAAGCGGTGTCCTGAAGTGATCTTGATCATCGAGCTTTGATCAGCACGAGCTTTGTATTCCTCGCTTGTCAGGGTAAAAGGGAGAGGATAACAAGGACTTGAACATTCCTCTAGATGGAGGAGCGACAGACACCAAACTGGACGAAGAAGAATAAAAGAAAGAGAGACGAGGGCTAGAACTCCCTCGTTAAGCCACAGAGGCCCTGATAACAAGGAATCGAATACAGAATGAATAGAGATTAACTGAGATCAAGGCGAACTAAAGCCTCGAAAATAGCATGAAAATGGTAATGACCCCGAAGGGGTGAAGAGGAGTGAATAGAAAGAGGAGAATAAGAATCATCTGACGTAGTCAGAGAAGAGGAATTATAATCATCGGACGAGGTTTGGGAAGGAGAATTAGAATCATCCGACAGGGTCTGGGAAGAGGAATTATAGTCATCGGATGAGGTTGGGGAAGGAGAATTAGAATCATCCGACAGGGTCGGGGAAAGGGAATGTGAAGTGGGACATGGAGATGTTGGAGGAGGAGGATCGAGAGAGATGCAGCAAATGGGATGAAAAGGTGACATAGGCCGAGGCCTAAAATCATGAGGGGATGGAAAGCTCGGAGGTCCCGAACACGGAGGAGAAGAGGAGTGAGGGTTCGCGGACCCGAAAATAGAAGAGAAAATCATGGAAAATGTGTTGGCGGCAGGAAGATACACCACCCAAGGGTGGGAGCTGAGTAGAAGGAAAGACGAACAAAAGAAAGAAGAAGAGGAGGAAGTGGACCCCCGAGTGCACAACTGACGGCCCCTGAACTTGCGTCGCCGCCTCTTCTTGGTCGGAATCTGCTTGCAATAAATCCGCCTGGCACGGACTCGGGCCTTCGAGGCTCTTGATCTAGCATGTCTTCTCAAGTAACGAGTCCACCTGGCAGACGGCCTGGCCTGACTATGAACATGCTGCTTTATCGGGGTGGTTGCTCCTAGACATGTGATGCTAACCATAGATGGACATTCTTGAATAAACAACTCCTCAACTGGACGATGACCGAAAAAACATGGAGTTTTGTTGCTCGGCACTAATAGCTTGAGACTAGGCATTACCATTCGGTAACCAGGCATGAAGTATAACTCCCTTGCTAGAAGTGTAGGACGGAACTGAGGGAGGGTGATGCGCGGCGTTGACGTGGTCGCCTCATCAATAAGCCGAGGGAGATGAGATGGAAAATGCAGAATGCCCCTGTCCAATCTCGAAGACACGGCCAATTGCCCCTTGAATGCTGAATTCATTAAACTTTTGGCGACCGTGTGGGTTAGCACCATCCAGGTGGAAAACTCTTCTGGGCCAGTGAACTGAATAGCAATCAAGCGAGAAGTGATAAAAACATCAATAGTGAATTCTCCGGCGAGCAAAGAGATTGCCACCGACCCCGCTCGTGAAGACACTGGCACTAGCACTGAGGAGCTTGCTTTGATAGCCGTCTTCAGAGATGAACGCTCCTGGTTCCTATGGCAGCCAAGAATTTAGACTCGGATCGGCATGCGACAAATGAACTGTTGAACCTTAGCATGCACGATCAAAGCTCGGCTTAACTTACCACCTCCCCTGGTTCTGAGGAGCACCAAGGGTAACGTGCACCTGCTCCGCGAGGTGGGAAGTAGCAGGGGGAGATTAGAAGGAAGAGGGTTGAGGGGCGTGGGCGGAAGTAATGCGAGTGACGGGGGGAATAGTGATAATGATGGGCATGGGTGAGGGTAAAGGCAAAGGTGGGGCTGTGGGTTCAGGTTCGGCCCGCTCATGCTCGGATGATGATGGCGAAAGGGGAAGTGAAGGGGGTGCAGAATGTGGTGGTAGTGAGGAAGATGGCGAAGGTGATGGAGATGGTGGGGGCGAAAGTGGAGAAGGTGAAGTCAATGGAGATGGTAAAGGGGGTGAGGTGGTCGAGAGAGGTGGTAAAAATGAAGGAGGAGGAGAGGAGGGTAGTGGTGTAGTGGGGGAAGTGGCAGGTGGTGGCGCTCTTCGGCGTATCTTTATGACACATCGAGGGGCGTTGGGGACATGTGTGATGGTGGAAATGGAGGGTGAAAGAGAGGTTGCCTGAACAGAGGCTGGGGTAGGTGTCGGAGATGGAATAGAGGAAGAAGTGGGCAACAGAGCAGGTGCTTTGTTAACTAAAGGATCACTAGGGTGCCCCTGGTCTTGAACTATAGATGGCTGCCTAGACGGCACTGCTTGCTGTGAAGATCCAAAATGACTTTGCGCACGATAGCCCAATCAATTATCTTTTTGTCTTCCAAACTGTAAACAAGTTCCCGAAACTCGGGGCAGTCCTCAACCAAATGCCCCGGCTGACGATGAAATTCACAGAAATGGAGCAAATTCCCGACCGCAGGTCGGCAAGGCATAACCGGAGGGAGTGGCAACGCGCGGGTGGCCATCAAAGCCCTGAAAATATCTATGAAAGATTCAGGTAACGAAGAGTGAGGAGCCCACTTCGGGCAAGGTGGGTGCCGAGAAGGTAGTGGGGATGGTAATGGAGGTTGCATAGGCAAGGGGAATTGCGTAGGTGAAGGCAGAGGGTTAGTAAGTGAATGACGTGGAGGCATGGAGGGAGCGAGAATATAATGGACGGCATCCACCCGCTCGGGGTGTGACGTTTCCTTGACCGGAAGTGGAGAGGTGTGTGGAAATAAAACAGCGGAGGGCTGACTTGTGAAGGGAGATGTAGTGTAGTGACATGTGGAGGTATATGGGTAAGTGGGAGCGGAAGGCCGACTCGTGGAGGGATATGTAGTGGAGTGCTGACTCGTGGGGGATGGCGGAGGGAAAGTGTATGTGGAAGGTGAAGGTGGGGGAGACTCGTGGTCAAGGGAAACTAGGAGTTGTTGGCTAATGAAGCGAGCTCGGCTGTAGAGTTGTTGCCATGAAGTGATATCGTTCAGGGCTAAGATGCATTTGAGCTCGGGCGTTGTATTAGAAATAACCATTTTAATCTGCTCGCCCTTCAGAATATGCCCTAGAACTTGCGCGGCTAGGCGACGCCAACGGTCAGCAAACGTGGGGAATTCCTCATCGGGCTTCATCTTCTCTTGGGCCAGATCTACCATGGAGTACTTGGGCCCGGCCTAGTCCTGGTACTGCTGAATAAATCTTGCTTGGACGGCTTGAAAATTCACCACTTCCTCCTGCAGCAATAAAAAGAACCAATCCCGAGCCGGGCCTTCTAACGACAGACCAAACAGATAAGTAATTAAGTGTTGGTCATGTCGAAATTGGGCCGACTCATAAAGGAACTCCTTCAAATGCACGTAGGGGTCACCGACTCCACCATAGCGACGATAAGCCAGAATTTGTGAACCTGGTGGAAGCTGAAGACCTTGAAAGGCAAACGGGACATCCAAAGAAGTGATGGTGGATTAATTCGGCGCTGTAATTCATCAAGCTGGCGTTGGGTTTGAGCGATCGTATCCTCGGTGGGAAGAGTCCGAGGAGAATGTGGGTCAGCCTAAGCAAGAGAGCGGGAGCTTAAACCAGGATGATGATGGGCCAAATAAAAGGACCCAGCCTGAGAAGAAGGAAAATAGGTTCCAAGAGTAGAAGGATATATGGGCCTGGAAGGATCATGTATGTGGGGATGAGAATTGATTAGGCCAGTAACAGCACGGGCGGGATAGGAAAGCCCGTTAAAAGGAGTAGGCCCATTGAAAGAAGAAGGCCCGTGAAGAGAATAAGGCCCATTAGCTGAGTGAGGTGATGGGCCCGCGTGGGAAGAGGACTCCACGCGGGGGTAAGAAGACAGGGAAGATGAGGGATACTGGACAGAAGAGAAGTGCTCCATGGGAGAAATGGAGACTTTATACAGTGAATTTCAAAGAAATACAAGGATAGAAACGAACCTAGGATAAATGCAACTAAATGGAGGGACACAAAGATGAACTAGTCTATGGGTCTAATTAACAAAATGATATGGAGGCAACACACAATGGAGGGAAGAGATGAGAGAAGAATCAACCAATTAAACACCCAGGTTATGAATGATGCACGAAAATTTTATAAGTTCCTTTTTAGGACCTTAGCGGGTTAATTAATATATGAATTCACTCAATCCACGAGGTACCTAACAAGGGTAAGAATGGGAAACTGGGTGACTCTAAGGGACTCTCCCTCTTACGGATGTAAAACCCTAGACTGAGGGATGGTATGGTACAACCTGCCTAGCGTCCGTTTGGAAATCCACGGCTCACGGGGGCTTACGGAGGTCCTCGGTAAGGCCACCTAGTCGGCTCCAAGGAGTATGGAGGTGAGAGGAAACCCTACCTCGGTAGGAATGCAACTAAATGTGAATAATATGCATGAATCCTATGCGCACCGGAGTGCATGCAAAGTCTAGCCTAGGAACTAGCAATTAATGAGCAAACAACGAATACCAGCTATAAATAACAATCATGCAAACATCAACTAACAACAGGGGAGATCAATAATCATCACTAAAAGATCGTGAAAGATGTGAAATAACAATGAAAGTGAAAGGCTCAGGTGCACTGTAGCAGTAAAGCACAGTCAAAGGAAGACCGCTCAGGGTACGTACACGGTCTGGAATGGACCGTTCAGGGAGAGCAAACGGTCTGGAATGGACCGTGCTAAAGCAGGGAGTAACGCCAAAATAGATAAAAACCACAAAATGTCAAAATGGCCGAAGAATGAGACTCAAACGTATACCTGGATGGGCGATCTTTCGACACACCGCGCAGAGTCTGGAACGGACCTGAAGCAACCGCGGAGTATCAACAGAAATCACAGATGTAAACACAGCAACGTACCTGAGCCAGCAATGATGAACGGTCTGTGTTAGACCGCAGGAATAAGTGGACGGTTTATACAGAACCGCTGGGTGTAAAAGGCTCGCACGACAGGAGCTCTATGATGATTATAGGACGGTCAATCTTCAGCCGTTCAAGAAAGTAGGTGGCTCACAAAGGACCGTGTAAACTCCCGAGGACAGAAACGCAAGATGGGCCAAAGATCAACCTGAAATACTCAAGGAAGAGAACTAGCGAAACACACAAACGGGTCAGCAAAACACTAACACAATGGGCACTAGGTGTCCCACCGTGATCGCCAAAAAAGAGGGTGTTGACATGTTTTTTCTTATCTCCCCTTTTGATTACCCTTCCAACCCCTTCTTTACCGTGCTAATGTAAAGAATTAAACGATGTGTAAATAACAAGGGGAAGGATGTGGAATGTGTGTGATCGCCACCAAGGTGCCAAATGTAAGCAAGTACACCGTACCTTGGAAAGAAAGGGGAGACACTCACCTAGAATAGCACTATAGCAATAAGCGGTTCTTGATGAACCGCCCTTATGGTGCGCGGTCACTCGACAGACCGCCAAGCAGCGCTGGGACGAACGTGGGATGAAGAACAGTCGGATGACAGAACGGTTTGGTATCCACTGATGAACAGAACTGGACGGTCGATGGACAACCGCCCTATCTCTCGAACGGACAAATGAAGACCGCTCCGTACCACCAACTTCCAAAACGTCGGATCTCGACCTCCACCCTTCCCGGCCGGCCAGGAGGAGTGGGCCTCGTGTTAGGACGCTGCTGACCTGCAAAACAAAGTGTAGACCACAAAAAAAGACCCAATATCAGAACTAAAATGCATAGTAAATGCCGAAAGAGAAAGAAACGAACATAACCAAATGAAGCGGGGGATACCTGGAGGTTTTTAAACCCCTAGGGGCACCAAAAACATAGGAGGATGTATGTAATGTGATGAGAGAATGAGGAAAAGCAGATGAAGCAAAGAGAATGATGCATGCAATGAGAAAATAAACAGGGGGACTAGTGAACTAATGACTCATACGAATGGTGTACTTTCTGAACCGGAGGCCTATGCGGACGTAGAAGGCTTCCCTCCCTATCTTGGGTTGCTCAACAATCCGGCAGAGCTTCACCGTGACCTTGAAATCTCCCCCCCTTTTCAAAGCATGCCCTTAGGGTCTATTTATAGAGCTTAAGAAGCGAGCCCCGAAATTAGGATTTCCAATGAATATCAGTTCGAGATATCAAAAGAAAATCCGTGGATAATATAATTATCTTCCAACCAGTCAAAACGGCACCTCATTTGGTTGAGAAACCACGGAGAAATGGTTGGAACAAGTTAAGGATAAAACCACTGATAGTTAGAGAAAAACCCTTAATCTTTCAGCAATCGGACCATTGCGCGGCCATGCGATAGACCGCCCAGTCCATTGCGCGGTCTGTCTCCAGACCGTTCAACCTGTTGGTGGAAATTAAATAAATGAGAAATATTATTCAAATATCCATCGAACTGACCGAAGTTTTCGCCATTGGACTCTCATGCATTGGGCGGTTCCCAATGGACCACTCAACTCATTGAACGGTCCGAAACCAGCCGCCCAACACCTGTCGGTGGTAAATCAGATAAAACCAGATAATTAGATAATTATCTGAATAACCAACGACTCTGGGATTCTGAGAACTAGACGGTCATAAGCATACCATCCATGGGTCTGGGCGGCTACTTATGAACCGTGCAAAAGCTTTGTCGGTGAAAATTTAGAAAATCACCCTAATATCCAATAAATAGGTAATCGGTTAATCCTCAACCGCTCAGCAACTGGACGGTCACACGATAGACCGCTCAGTGGCTACACACTTGAAAACCAATAATATGTGATAACTCAACCAAAACCAAGGCCCACTAAGCTCTGGATTGAAGCAGACCAAGTCAGGGAGGGAGGTACCCATAAAATAGGCCCAATAAGCTACCTGAAAATAGCCCACTAAGCAACGGACAACTCGAGGCATCAATAAACGGTGGTAAGAGAAATGACTCAACTTATGGGCAAAAAATGGGTGTCAACAGTGAACCCTACCGTCCTTCTTCATAACATGGATGATGTTAGCTACCCATTGCAGATACAAAACTACCCTGATGGACTTGGCCTTATAGAGCTTGTCTACTTCTTCTTTGACTTTGAGCGCGAGCTTCAGGTGAAGTCGCCTTAACTTCTATTTGACAGCTCGAGCGTCGGGCTTCAGGACCAGATGGTGTTCAACTAAGGACGGGTCCAGACCCGACATGTCCTCGTAGGACCAAGTGAAAGCATCGGGAAATTCTTTGAGAACCGTCATAAGAGCAGCTTCCTCCTTATCAGTCAAATTGACACTTATCAATATAATCTTTGGATCATCCTTGGTGCCGAAATTGACTTCCTTGGTGGATTCATCAATGGAAACATTAGGCTCATCAAATCTCTTGGTTCCATCGACGAAGGAAGCTATTGGATCACTACCATCTTCTAATGGCTCTTCTTCTTCTGTGTCATCCTCTTCTTCTAAAACGTATACCCCTAGACTGTCATCTGCTAGAGATCCGTCTAGTTCGACTGCCCCTAGGGAAATGGGAGTGCATGTGAATTCAGAGACCTGACAAAGCTGTGCACATTTATCGGCCAGCTGGCCGATATAACGCGCAGGAACCTGACGGACACTAGACTTTTTGGAAGGGAAAGATGGTATGTACAAACCTGGAATTAACCTGGACTCTACCGTACTATGTGATGGGAATCGACACCTAGCCAGTACCTTTTCATATTGCATTTATATCCTTTAGTTTATTTTTATATCCACGGGAAAGTATACGCGCAATTGTACGGCTTTATTGGCCAATGCGTCACTCCCGTAGATTGTGTGGGTTTCTATGTAATTTGTCAGTAGGACCAGCAAGGGGGCCCTCAGCCCTTTCCCATTGGTCCATGTCATCTTGTGGGGCTGGTCAACCATCCTAGGTGGACATCTAGAAGGTTTGACTAGTCATATGCCACATGGGTAGACAAGTGGCCCATTTTGTCCAAGGTAGGCCACCTACCATTCAACCTTCCATTCAACCTCCCCTCCTAGTCAATAGGTCGCCCCCCCTTGCATATTATATTCTTCTTTTTTGTGATTGTGGCATGCAATCCCAGCCCTTCAATCCTCTTCCCTTGATCTAAGGGTCCACATTGCATTTGATGTAAACCATATATAAGCTTGTATTTTCATGTGAAATTCAATGAAAAATCAAAATTTTTGTGTGTAAGCAAGGAGCTTGGTGCGCCCCTCTCTCTTCCCCTGCTGTTCTTCCCTCCCCAACCCCAGATCTAGAGTGTTTCTACCTCCTATCCCCTCCTCTCAACCTCCGGTGATCGTCTGTGCCGCCGCCGCCGCCGTTCGTGCCGCCATCGAGCCGCCTCTGCAGTTCTATCTTCAACCGACCACAGCAACTTCTACGAATTGTCTGTCTCAGCCACGAGCTTGGATTGATCTGAATTTTTTATGGTGTGTTCAGCCCTTGCGTCCCAAGATCCACCTAAATTTTCACGCCAAATTCCATCGTTTAGTATTTTTACATTTTCGTCCAACCTGTCATCCCAGATCTGCTAGGTTTCTGTCTACAGTGATAGAACCTCTGAGTTCTCCCCCTCCGATAATCTTTTTGATTTGTCCAAACCCTCTTAATTTTACTGGGAGTTCTGTCCATCACCCCCTACATCCAAAAATGTTCTTAATTTTTTATCAACCTTCTAACTATTTTTAGAAATTCGTGTTCTTCCTCAGCTACAGTATTATCAGTCAGATCCCAGATCCGACCACCCTCCACTTCCAAAATCCGAACAAATCACCACCACCTCCAAATCCAGATCCAAAAATAGTTCTGGTTTCTTAACTTGATTTCCCACAACCTTGATGAAGAACACATCTTCAAATTCGGACATCTACTTCACGGTCAAAGACAATCAACAGGAAAGTTCTCTGCAGATCTGAGTCTTCGGTTACTGTACAACAGCAGCATATAAAATTCGCCAACACAAAGTAAAAATCTGGTGAATTTTTCTGAAGGCCACTAGATTGTAGTACTTCGAAGGAGCTTTCCAACGGCTCTGATCTCGTTGCATTCCGACACAGGTGCTGATCGCAGTGTCCGTTCTCGCCGGAGCGCGCGCTGAAATACAGAACCGGTAGATTTCCGATCAGTTTTTCCGACCGGTGCCGAACGGAGCCGCCCGGCCTCCGGCCGGCGAACCAGCGTGCCGCCAGCCCGGGGAGCGCTTCTCCAAGTGTCTCCACTATAGCGGTACCACCGGGTCCCACACGGCCCCTCCGGACAGCACGTGGGCCCCACGGTCGTGAACACGCGTGTAGCCGAATCTACACACGAAGCTGCCCGTCAACCCGAATTCGGTCCTCCCGGGCCCATTTGTATAGCCCTTTACCTCCCTGCGTGGAGTGGGCATGTTCCCATTGCTGTAATTATTGTGTGTTAAGTTTCCCGGGAGTACGAGTTTTCGGCCGGGTCCGTCGTCCCCACGCCGAGCGCGTGGAGGTATCGTTTTCGCTCCCTTCTCGGCATTTTGCTTACTTCATATATATTTATTTATGCCGCTGCTAGAGAGCATGTGTAGGGATATCTAGCTCGCTTTATCTATTCATTACCGCTGCTACGAGAGAGTGCGAGACCGTCCCGTGACCCGATCGGGGCACAAAAGAGAGCCGATCACCCTAGCTCATTGCCGGTTTCTCAACCGCGCACATCCGACGCTTCCCTCGTTAAGGGGCAGTCACGAGCTTGTCGTGTCCGTGGTCTCGTCCCGCATCAATTTGGTATCAGAGCGAGTTTGAGTCTAGGGTGTACAAAAAAAAAAGTGTCATTCATTAGTCATTTACGTCTAAGTCGTGTTTAGGGTCATCATTGTTTTAAAACAAACAAAAAAAAAGTGTCTTTTTGCATTGCATCCCTTTACTCGGTATATCAAAAGGTGTTGTCCGAACATTAGGCTACGCCTATCGGGAAGGCCGCACACTTGCGCGAGTGACCTTTGGGTCGATTACCTCCGCCGCGTACCGTGTTTTGGTTAAGTCTAGGTGCATCATTTTGTATTAGTGTGTTTTGCTTTAGTCGGCGTCTTCTTGTCGATGTGTTTGCATGCCCACTCGTCGGGGTACTCAGTACTCACCCCCACCACCACCTATGGCCAACCCACGGGATACCTCGGGAGACTTCCACTCCCTGCAAGAGGCAATGATGGCCATTATGACTAGGTTGGACCAATCCGATGCTAACTTTCGGACTTTCTCCGATAATATGGATGGTCGCCTTAGAGCCATGGAGGGGTGCTTGGAGACCTCCGACAGGTCGGTCCAAGACCTCGTTGGGCGGTTAGATAGGATGTCACACGGGGACCCTCCAGGGGCAGCCCAAGGCCCACCCGCACCTCCCCCCGCGGTGGCCCAAGTCCAACCCGCTCCCATGGCCCAAGTCCAGGCCGCTCCCGCAGCCCAAAACCAGCCACCACAGGCTCCTCCACCCGCCCTTCCTCGGGTTCCCCAACTACCGCACCGTGACCTTGGTCTCGAGGACTATGGTTCCGATAATGCCTATGAGGGATATGGTCAACGCCGTCGTGGTTTTCAGCCACAACGAGATGAGGATGATGATCGGGTCCTTAAGACCGTGCGAGCGGACCCTCCCGCTTTTTACGGGTCTTTGGATCCGAAAGTCTACCTAGATTTAGAGTTCGGCATGGACCGTTACTTTGAGTGGTATGATATGTCGGAGCGTCGAAGGGTCCGATTCGCCACCATGAAACTCATGGGGCAGGCACAAACCTATTGGAAGAATGTGGAGAGCCTGCTACTTCAGCGGCTAGAACCCCCGATCGACACATGGGCCGAGATGAAGAATAAACTTCGGCAAAAGTACATTCCTCCCACATACCGTCAGCGACTCATCGATAGATGGCAAAGTCTTAGCCAGGGAGACCAGTCAGTCTCTGAATACATCACGGAGTTTGATGAGTACTTTCTACGATGTGGTGTCACGGAGGAGAGTACCATGCCCGTGTCCCGCTTTCGACGTGGTTTGCGGCCACACTACCAGTATGAGCTTTTCTGCCGCAATGCCAAGACGTTGAAGAGGCATACCAGGTTGCTCTCGAGATGGAGCAATTTGAGGGAGAGTTCAAGTCTAGCCATCGGTTGGGCCCCACCCCTCTCCGTAGTACCGAGCCCCGTCACTCCATAGGCCCACATCAGCGGCCTCCCATGGCTCGACCTCAGGAGCCCACCCATCAGGAGCACTTCGCTCCACGGCCTCGTCCTCCTCCACCCCGGGATCTATTCCCACCCCAACCACCGGCACCCGTTGCCCGTCCCCCGGCTCCTATAGCCCGTCCTCTGGCACCGGCACCCCCTCCACTATTGTCCAAGGCACCTACATCTCCCCCTTTGCTGCCTACACCCCCTACCCGATGGGATGATAAGGGTAAGGCCCCTTTTATAGGAGAGAGTAGTCGGTCGAGGGTGCAGTGTTTCCACTGTCACGGGTTTGGCCACGTTGCCAGCGAGTGTCCCGCTCGCACCACCCTAGCCCTAGGTGTTGGAGAATCCGTACCTCCCGAGCTTGAGTATGTCAATTACATGGCCGATGAGGCACTAGCCGATGAATACTATGCCTTGGGGGGAGAGCTGGGCGACTCTCCGGCCGCCCAGGATGCCGCCACCTAGTGGGTTTGATGCTACCACCTTAGTCTCGAGTCGTGCATGAGTCAGTGTGTTTTCTTGTGTGGTTTGTTTGTATGGTGTGCTTCGAGTCGATTGTTGTGTGTATTGCATGGTAAGTCTGCATGAGTCTTGTGCAAGCTCGTTGTCGGTCTCTTATGAGTAAGAGGCGAGTGGACTCACTTGATGAGTATGGGGTCGATTCTACATCTATACCCGGATCAGTCACCTATAGGGACTCAGCGGTGATTCCTAGTGAGTCTTTGAGCCGCTTCCCTTCCTTTTTGAGAGTGCCCCACCCGGAGTGTCCACCTTTAGGCCATAGCAGTTTGTGCATATCGAGTATATATGGAATGAGCAGGTGACGATCATTTGGAGTGGAGCGTACCCGCATTACTTGGCACGGTGACGAATCCGCCGGAGTATTCGAGCATCCCTACCCCTACTCGACGGGGTCGAGTTCCTCCCACCCGGGGAGAGTTGATGGGAATCGACACCTAGCCAGTACCTTTTCATATTGCATTTATATCCTTTAGTTTATTTTTATATCCACGGGAAAGTATACGCGCAATTGTACGGCTTTATCGGCCAATGCGTCACTCCCGTAGATTGTGTGGGTTTCTATGTAATTTGTCAGTAGGACCAGCAAGGGGGCCCTCAGCCCTTTTTCATTGGTCCATGTCATCTTGTGGGGCTGGTCAACCATCCTAGGTGGACATCTAGAATGTTGGACTAGTCATATGCCACATGGGTAGACAAGTGGCCCATTTTGTCCAAGGTAGGCCACCTACCATTCAACCTCCCCTCCTAGTCAATAGGCCCCCCCCCCCTTGCATATTATATTCTTCTTTTTTGTATTTATGGCATGCAATCCCAGCCCTTCAATCCTCTTCCCTAGATCTAAGGGTCCACATTGCATTTGATGTAAACCATATATAAGCTTGTATTTTCATGTGAAATTCAATGAAAAATCAGAATTTTTGTGTGTAAGCAAGGAGCTTGGTGCGCCCCTCTCTCTTCCCCTGCTGTTCTTCCCTCCCCAACCCCAGATCTAGAGTGTTTCTACCTCCTATCCCCTCCTCTCAACCTCCGGTGATCGTCTGTGCCGCCGCCGCCGCCGTTCGTGCCGCCATCGAGCCGCCTCTGCAGTTCTATCTTCATCCGACCACAGCAGCTTCCATGAATTTTCTGTCTCAGCCACGAGCTTGGACTGATCTGAATTTTTTATGGTGTGTTCATCCCTTGCATCCCAAGATCCACCTAAATGTTCATGCCGAAAATCCATCGTTTAGTATTTTTACATTTTCGTCCAACCTGTCATCCGAGATCTGCCAGGTTTCTATCTACAGTGACAGAACCTCTGAGTTCTCCCCCTCCGACCATCTTTTTGATTTGTCCAAACCCTCCCAATTTTACTGGGAGTTCTGTACATCACCCCCTACATCCACAAAGTTTCTTAATTTTTTATCAGCCTTCTATCTATTTTTAGAAATTCGTGTTCTTCCTCAGCTACAGTGTTGTCAGTCAGATCCCAGATCCGACCACCCTCCACTTCCAAAATCAGAAAGAATCACCACCACCTCCAAATCTGGATCCAAAAATATTCCTGGTTTCGTAACTTGATTTCCCACAACCTTGATGAAGAACACATCTTCAAATTCGGACATCTACTTCACGGTCAAAGGCAATCAACAGGAAAGTTCTCTGCATATCTGAGTCTTCGGTTACTGTACAACAGCAGCATATAAAATTCGCCAACACAAAGTAAAAATCTGGTGAATTTTTCTGAAGGCCACTAGATTGTAATACTTCGAAGGATCTTTCCAACGGCTCTGATCTCATCGCATTCCGACACCGGTGCTGATCGCAGCGTCCGTTCTCGCCGGAGCGCGCGCTGAAATACAGAACCGGCAGATTTCCGATCAGTTTTTCCGACCGGTGCCGAACGGAGCCGCCCGGCCTCCGGCCGGTGAACCAGCATGCCGCCAGCCTGGAGAGTGCTTCTCCAAGTGTCTCCACTACAGCGGTACCATCGGGTCCCACACGGCCCCTCCGGACAGCACGTGGGCCCCACGGTCGTGAACACGCGTGTAGCCGAATCTACACACGAACCTGCCCGTCAACCAGAATTCGGTCCTCTCGGGCCCATTTGTATAGCCCTTTACCTCCCTGCGTGGAGTGAGCATGTTCCCATTGCTGTAATTATTGTGTGTTAAGTTTCCCAGGAGTACAAGTTTTCGGCCGGGTCCGTCGTCCCCACGCCGAGCGCGTGGAGGTATCGTTTTCGCTCCCTTCTCGGCATTTTGCTTACTTCATATATATTTGTTTATGCCGCTGCTAGAGAGCATGTGTAGGGATATCTAGCTCGCTTTATCTATTCATTATCGCTGCTGCGAGAGAGTGCGAGACTGTCCCGTGACCCGATCCGGGCACAAAAGAGAGCCGATCACCCTAGCTCATTGCCGGTTTCTTAACCGCGCACATCCGACGCTTCCCTCGTTAAGGGACAGTCACGAGCTTGTCGTGTCTGTGGTCTCGTCCCGCATCACTATGTACAAGAGAAGCTTGTGGAAGGGAGTTCAAGGTGGAAAGAGTCGGCCCTTGGCCGAGGGAACCATCTTCCTAGGAGGCCGTTTCCTCAATAGTGAGCTCGCAGGCCCACGTTTGAGAATTGGCATTTTTTTATGGTGGTCATGAGTGAAGGTACACACTTGATGGGTGGGTTGCCCTACGATTAGATAAGTGAGGAGCGGAGGAAATGGTGGATGGAATAGGAAGGGGAGAAAGAGCATAGGCGTGGGCCTGTTCGAAGCAAGGAAGATACCCGAGGAGGAAACCTCGTCGGGGGGTTTATCTAAATGAAAAAGGGAGAGGAGACCGAAGTCTTCCTCAAGTAATGAACCGGGTGGGATTTCTTTTCTATGGTCAACTTCAAATTTTTCACTCGGCTCCTACCGAGTTCCTGGCTGAATTGGTCCTATGACAAAGCGACCATACACCAAATCTCTACCCTGAGTGGCCTTAGATGGCTCTTCTGGAGAGTAACCCAAACCTGCGTGACTTTTAGCAACCGGGAGTTTTCTTCTATGCGTGGGCCCTTGTTCAAGCTGACCTAAACCTTTACCCATGGTGAAGCCCATCCTGGCCATGATCTCCCATCCTTTACCAGGAGGGATGTTGTAATGTGTGATTGGCCAAGGAAGGAAAGGGGAATCGGGTGGACCTAAAGTGAAGGTCCCACCGTGCCCTCTATAGAGAGGACGGGCTTCTTGCCCTTATCTGGAATAGTCATGAAGGAGATCTGTTCAGAAGTGATGGCATTGAGAGTTTCCACTCGCAGGATACTCTTGATCTTGATCACCCTACCGTTGTAAGGAAATTTGAAGCACTGGTGGGATGTTGATGGAATCCCAAGGGTTTGCTCAATCCAAGGCTGTCCTAAGATGGTCTTATATGCAGGGTCGATATCGAGGACAAAGAAGTCCGATGTCATAACCATTGGTCCTAAACCAAGTTGTAGGGTCACCTTCCCTTTTGCGCACCTTTTTGAATTATCGTAAGCTGAGATGGTGGTGCATACCTCTTCTAGGTTTTCTTCCTGGAGGCCAATCTTCTTGATGGTCTTCATGGGACACACATTAATCGAAGCTCCCGTGTCGATGAGAGCGGAGTCAACCTTGACTCCGTTGAGAGAGACGGTGAGGCATAATGGGAGTGACCTACTTTCTGACAAAGCAAGGTCTTTATTAGAAAATGAGATGGATGGTCCGCATGTAAGGGCCATGATAGCCTCGGTCACGCCACTTGCTGGGAGGTCTTCATTGACCATGATTTTCTGGAGGAATTGAAGTAAAGTGGCTTGGTGTGACGGGGATTTCCTAAGGAGCTCTAGGATAGAAACCTTAGCAGGGGTCCTATCCAGATGCTGGAGAATGTCATACTCCACAGGAAGGCTTTGAGAATTAACCCCTACCTCTGACTGAGATGTTAGCGTAGCGAAGAGTGATATAGAAGGGGGGGGATGAATAGATCACTCCCGATTTTAAAAAACTTCAGCGGAATATTAGATCAACGATTTACAACCCTTCAGAAATAGCACAAAGAGTATTGCTAACGCAGTCAATAACCAAGAAAGAAGAAGTAAGAGTGATTGAACGAGCTGTCCACAGTCAAACACAATGCCAAGCAGATGGAGAGCACAAACGATAACAGCAAACCACAGAGGAGACAATAATTTTTAAGGTGGTTCGATTGTAGTCCACAATCTACATCCACCCCTCACTCCAACTAGAGTGAGGCTTCCACTAGCCACGGCTAGAAACTACAGACTCAGTCTGCGAACAAAATGCTGCCACACAGCTTGACCAGGGGAACAGCCTCCCCTCTTCCTCCACACCGGAGGGATACAACCAGTGACAATAGTCACTAGCAAACTAGAGACCGAGGTCTCTCTTCCTCCACCCAGGAGGGAACCCACAAGCGACTCCCTGTCACTTGTAAACTGGAGGATCAATCCTCCCTTCCTCCGATCACATGAGGGTAACAATATTCGATAAGGAAGATGAAATGAAAAATGAAAACACGAAAATCAAAGCACAAAAATCCTCTCTGAAAATAGGAAACAATGTAGCTTCCGAAGAAGTAATTCTTCAAACCACAGACACTGCTCTCTCTCTCTCAAATATATTTCTCTCAGATCTGGATGAAATGGAATTCTCTGCTCTCTCTCTTTTCTGGATCGTGCAGCCTCACAAGATAGCCTTTTGCTCTTTCTTTCACGATCAAGCTTCTACTGAAAGAAGATGCTCCATATTTATAGCAGATGTTGGGCGTGTGTCCTTTAGGTTCCCGCCAAGAGAGCACCTCAGATCACGTGCCAGGTACCACCTCGGATGACATGTCCAATCATCAGCTTGAATCATCTGCAGGCAGAGACAAAAGGAATGTATCGAATTAGTTCAGTCAATTAACACAGCGTGTATAGACTTTCGAAGCAGCAAATAAGCAAGTATGAACAACGTGAGAATGTATAGACTTGAAATCCTTTAGAGACCTCAGTGTATAGACTTGAAAGCCTTCATGCGACCTCAGTGTATAGACTTGCAGAATGTTGCATTAACATGACAGAGGGGAATGTGTAGACTTGGAGAACTGATGCATGAACAGTGTGCCGATGCATAGACTTGAAGAACTGATGCATGAACAGTGCGCCAATGCATAGACTTGAAGAACTGATGCATGAACAGTGCGCCGATGCATAGACTTGAAGAACTGATGCATGAACAGTGCGCCGATGTAAAGACTTGAAGAACTGATGCATGAACAAGCCTAATAAGTGTATAGACTTTGATGTAAAGGCTTAAGTTACACAAGCAGTGTATAGACTTCACGATGCACACCCATATCCAATGTATAGACTTACACCTTGAAGAGAAGTTAGATCTGGGTCAGTTCAGTGGGTCGACGCAATGACCCCATGCGTCAACGCCTCCAGCCTTATCTTCAAAGACATCTGAGGCATTTCAATGCTGCGTCAACCTCGTGGGCTCAATGGGTTGACGCCATCTGAACTACTTATGAGATGTATAGACTTAGGGCTCTGAACGTAGGTAAAGGTGACAATGTATGGACTTTGGAAGATGATCCAATGTACAGACTTGGAAATGGCTGTATGGACTTTGGAAGATGATGCATGAGATGAAGGACAATGTATAGACTTCACTTCGTGCAAGCTACAGCCCAATGTATAGACTTGCCACCAACGTAATGTTTAGACTTGCTTTCAAGGAATGCACTGCTGTACAGACTTCATAAACGATGTATAGACTTAGAAGCATGCAGACTTGTGCAAACTCTGTACAGACTCTGCGATGTATAGACTTGAATGAGATGCCGAGTGAGACGATGGATGTACAGACTTGGGCTGTACAGACTTTGAGCGATGAATTTACTTAGCGAGCGCCAGGCCGATGTATAGACTCTACCAATGTGCAGACTTTGACAATGCAGTGTATAGACTTCATATGAAGGTATGCACGATGTCTAGACTTGATATTAAGGAATGCAAAAGACTCTGTACAGACTTGGATGCTTGTGTATGCATGAGGGCAATGTACAGACTTGGGAATCTTGGGGGGGTCGACCCATCTGGAAGGGGGGGTCGACCCACTTCTGTCCAGACTATGTTGTGTGTGTGTGTGCATATGCCAATGTATATACTTTATGAGAATGCTTGGACTATGCACATGAATGAAAGCCACTCTCGCTGTACAGACTTGATGGAAGGCATGTGCAGTGATGTATGGACTTGCTAAATGATTCACTAATAGCCACATGAACTGCACTGTCCTAAATGATGAAGCATGAATTGATCTAGAGATATACATATTGATTTATAGTGTGAGACATCATCAAAACCATAGAGATGCAACAATCTCCCCCTTTTTGATGATGGCAACACTATGAATCAAGCAATATCAAGGCTTAAAGGAAATCAACAGCAGCTATGACAAACATGGCAAATTCAAAGAAAGTGCATGCAGAGTCAAGTTAAACACTACTGCTGAAACACTTCTTTCTCCAAAACCACTCCCCCTCAACTCACTCTCAGAAATTTCCATGATAAGCTATTCTCCACGACAAGCTATTCTCCCCCCACAACTCATGATCTATTGATATTGCAAAGCCTCTCTCCCCCTTTAACATCAGCAAAAGGAAATGCAGAATATATGAAAGTGCTGGAGACATGAGGAGGAAGTACAGTAAACATCTTAGTGTAGAAAGGCATGAGCAAATCTTAAGAGGATAAGTGAGGTGCTAAACTCAAGTGAAGATTCTTGAACTCCAGTAAACAGTAGAGAAATAGAATGATAGAAAAGTTTATCAGCATACATAGTGTATGATTTAGAGCAGGAGTTAACAAGTATGGCATGATTTAGCTGAACAGGCAACTATCCCAGAAGACAACAAGAGACAAAGTCAGAGAAGGTGTTCTCAAGGTATTGAGGACAAGCAATCCATTAGTTGCATAACTACAAGGGATGTTTGAGATGATTTTCAAGAAGACCAATGAGTAAGTTGGTAATTCACTCTTTTGACATTAAGGAGACACCTTGATTAGAGGCCTGAATCCCCAGTTACTCAGTGTGAGTACCACATTACCTCCTTTTTTTTTAAAGGAACAGAGTTAGTAACTGTGGCTTTTGACATGAGAAAACACATTGATTAGAGGCCAGAGTCCCCAGTTACTCACCAGCTAGCCACCATTGCTCTGCCATGTCTTTTCATTCATTTTAAGCATTTGACACCTCATGACATAGGAGAAAACTTCATTTCATTGATGAAGCTCCCAGTTTCTCAGTGACCAAAACAGGACATTGTTATTCAGTTAAGCCCTTGTGTTGAGGAGATGGAATGATTGAAAACAATACCAGAAGGACTATTTCTTGAAGTGAATCTTGAAGTCTAGATTTCAAGTTGTATTGGTCAGATATCAAGACATACAGGTTTTGGCCTGAACCAGAATCATTGACAATGTAGGAAGATATACTTTATATAATTAATCCAGATCTCTGAAAGACTACCAGAGGAAAGATTCTAGCTGGATTTTAGCATCACAGACTTATAGACTTAAGATATGAGTGAGATTCTACTGTCTGAGAGAACCATACTAGATCAGTCATGAAAACCAGCAATGACACACATCTGGTCAATCTTTTTGAATCTGTCAAAGAACTCTCCCTTTCATAGCTCAAACAGCTCCCCCTCAAACATAGCATTACGAAAAGCTAACCATCAGACATACAGAACTCCCCTCACAAAAAGAACAGACTTCACATTTAAGACAATTTATATAAGCCTAATTCTCTTCTCAGTGTAGTGAATTTTTCATTATCCAGAGGTTTAGTGAAGATGTCTGCAATCTGATTATTAGTGCCTACATGAATCAGTTCAAAATTGTTCTTAGAAACCTCATCTCTTATGAAATGATGCCTTATCTCTATGTGTTTGGTGCGTGAAGGTAAAACAGGATTCTTGGCAAGATTGATGGCACTGGTATTATCACAATAGATAGGTGTGCACCCCAGGTCTACTTGGTAGTCCTGAAGCTGGTGTTTAATCCAAATGATTTGTGTACCACAACTCCTTGTAGCCACATATTCAGCTTCTGCAGTGGAAAGGGCCACAGAATGTTGTTTCTTGGAACCCCAAGACACTAAACACCCACCCAAAAATTCACAGTGACCACTAGTGCTTTTCCTGTCTTGTTTACATCCTGCATAATCAGCATCTGTGTATGCAACTAAGTTAAGTGTGTGTGATGCAGGAAACCATAAACCAAGAGAATGAGTAGCTGACAAATATCTGAAAATTCTTTTCACTGCAGCTAAGTGTAATTCAGTGGGTCTAGACTGATACCTTGCACACATTCCTACACTGAACTGTATATTAGGTCTAGAAGCTATCAAGTAAATAAGAGATCCAATCATACCTCGATAGAGCTTGGCATTTACTTCTTTACCTGTCTCATCTGCATCCAGTGAGGTATTGGTACCCATGGGTGTTGTAATGTGCTTCAGGTTTTCCATACCAAACCTCTTGAATAGTTCCATTGTGTATTTGGTCTAGTTGATGAAGCATCCATCCTCTGACTGTTGTACCTGCAAGCCAAGAAAATATTTTAGTTCACCTACCAAACTCATCTCAAATTCAGCAGACATCATCTTAGAGAATTCATCACATAGTTCATACTTAGTTGATCCAAACACAATGTCATCTACATATACCTGAACTAGATGAGATCTTTATTTTTACCCTTGGTAAATAAGGTTTGATCAACTTTACCTCTTTTGTAGCCCTTGCTGATCAGAAATTCAGTCAATCTTTCATACCATGCTCGAGGAGCCTGCTTTAGACCATACAGGGCTTTGTTTAACCTGAAAACTTGATTAGGTTGAGGAGAGAATTGAAATCCAGGGGGTTGTTCAACAAAAACCTCTTCCTTAATGACTCCATTTAAAAAGGCACTTTTAACATCCATTTGTTGGAGTTTTATATTCTTTGAACATGCAAAAGTAAGCAACATTCTTATTGCTTTCATCCTAGCAACAGGTGCATAGGATTCATCAAAATCCACACCAAATTCCTGACAGTATCCCTTGGCTACTAGTCTGGCCTTATTCCTAGATATGATTCCATCTTCATTCATTTTATTTTTGAACACCCACTTAGTTCCTATGATATTAACATTATCTGGTCTTGGAACAAGCTCCCAGACATTATTTCTTTCGAACTGACCTAATTCCTCACACATAGCATTGACCCAAGCTTGATCAACCAAGGCCTCTTCTATAGATTTGGGTTCAATTTGTGAGACTAAAGCAATTAGGTCTTCATTATTCACACTCCTAAAATGAGACCTAGTCCGAAGAGGATCTTCAGGATTGCCTATGACATTATCTATCGGATGATCTTTAAGAAATCTGACATTTATTGAAGACTCTCCTATTTCTCTTGGCTCTTCCTGGTTGGGAGGATTTGATGTTCCACTCGGCTGAGTCTTTTCTTCTTCTTGGTCTTCTAGGAATTCCCCATCATGCTTGGAATCCCTGTCAAAATTTTTAATGTTAGAAACACCTTTCTTATCACTAAAAAGGATGTGTGGAGACTCTTCAACTTTCTGGTCTGTTATGTTAAAGACCCTATATGCCCTTGACACTTCAGAGTATCCTAAAAACATTCTAGGGGAGCTTTTAGCTTCAAACTTACCTAAATCTTTCTTGTCATTGTTATGAATAAAGCATTTAGCTCCAAAAATTTTGAAATGAAACAAGTTTGGTTTCTTACCTTTTAGTAGCTCATAGGGTGTTTTCTTATGAATAGGTCTTACCATGGCCCTGTTGATTATGTAAGTTGCTGTATTGGCCGCCTCTGCCCAAAACCTCCTTGGTAATTAACTTTCAATCAGCATGGTTTGGGCCATCTCCACAACAGTTCTATTTCTTCTCTCCACAATTCCATTCTGTTCAGGTGTCCTGGGAGAAGAAAACATGTGTGTTAGTCCCTCTCTTTCACAAAGATTAGAAAACATGGAGTTTTCAAACTCACCTCCATGGTCAGATTGAATAGAGCAAATTTTGTGTTTTCCTTCTTGTTTGACCTTATTGAAAAACTGATTAAACTTTTGAAAAGCAGCGCTTTTATTAGCTAAGAAAAAGATCCATGAATATCTAGAATGGTCATCAATAATCACATAGCCAAACCTATTCCCATTAAGACTCTGAGTTCTAGTAGGACCAAAGAGGTCCATATGGAGAAGTTCCATTGGTCTAGTGGACAATGGCTCAGATCTTAGCTTGAAGGAATTCCTGGTCTGTTTGCCTGGAGCACAGGCATCACATGATTTTGAAATAGAATTGAATTTAATTCTAGGCATGCCTCTAACTAAATCATGCTTGACCAATTTATTTAAGGTAGAGAAGCTAGCATGACCTAGACGTCTATGCCATTCAAAAGCATCATTTTCAGAATTAGCAGATAAACAAAGATTTGATTCAGATTCTGCATCTAAGTCTACCATGTAGACATTATTAATCCTGTTGGCTACAAATTTAACCACATCAGAATTTATTTCAAAGATTTTGCATGAATTATCATCAAACACAACCCTGTGACCCTTGTCACATAACTGACTAATGCTGATCAGGTTGTGTTGAAGACCTTCCACAAGTAGAACTTTTTCAATGGAGTTTGTGGAAGACTTACCTACTGTGCCAACTCCAATTATCTTACCTCTGTTCTTTCCTCCAAACTTGACCAGACCCCCTACCTTCATCTCTATCTTGCTGAACTTGGATCGGTCTTCTGTCATGTGCCTGGAGCAGCCACTGTCGAGGTACCACTTGTTGTCTTCAGCTGCCAGGCTGACCTACACAAATAACATCAAGCAAAGTGATTTGAAACCCAAGATGAGTTGGGTCCAAAGACATTGTTCAAATCTGTGATCAAATGTTTAGGAATCCAGATTTGCTTCAACATGATTTTCTCTGGCACCTTTACTTCTGGTTTATTGAAATTATAGCCGGGGTTATGTCCAGCTGGTCTGGAGAAGTAAGTTCTATTCCATTCATTAGGCTTCCCATTCCTAGGATATCTCCTGTAAGCTTGTTGATTAACAAATTTTGGAAGATGATAGTTATTTCTCCAGTAGGTCCTGTTTGGACCCATCTGATTGTAGTAATTCCAGCTTTTCTTCTGATCCACTTGCTTGGTCCATCTACCATTTATGTTCTGATGAGTGGGCTTAGTGAAGTTCTTCACAAAATTCATTCCCATTTTAAATGGTTGACCAGCACTATTTTTAGAACTTTCCTTCTGACATTGAGCTCATTGACTGCTATTTGAGCTGGATGGTGTGTCCAGCTTCTCCTTTCCCTTCTCTGGGCAGAAGGTAATGGTTTTGAATTGTAAGGGTCTCTTGTTAGTTGGGTCATAGCCTAGACCCTCCTTATTGAAGTTAAGCCTAGTCCCTAGTATAGCATCCAGACTAGTTTTTCCTTGGACAAATTTTTCCAAAACTTTCTGTTTGTCTTCCAGCTCTTTTTGAAGAGACTCAGAGTTTTTTAGAAGTTCAGCATTGACTTTCTTAACAGCTTCATATTTTTCTGAGTTCACTCTACTTTCATTCAGGCTTTCTTCAATTTTGATTTTGAGTTCATTGAGCTGGTTTTGACTGTCTTGATTTTCTCCCTTGAGCTTTTCATTTTCTTTTCTTAGGGAAGTTACTTCTTCCAATTCTTCTTTTAGTTTCTGATTTTCTACACATATTTGGGTTTGTTCTTCAACAGTGGTATTGAATTTTCTTTTCAGAACCCTATGCTCTTTACTAAGTGAATTGAACTTATCTAATAATTCAGCATAGGCATCTTCCCAGTCATCAATAGAAAAGTTTTCAAAAATATTTGTTACCTCCTCTTCGCTGTTTGCCATTAGGCAAATTCCTTCTTCATACTCCTCTGAGGAAGTGCTTTTCGGATCTTCTTCCTCATCGCTCCACGTGCAGACCACTACCTGTGGTTTCTTCTTTTTCTACACCTTTGAGCCCTTCTTCTGAAAGTAGGGACCCTTCGTCTGGAGATCTGGGCATTCCCCTTTCATGTGTCCCTGTTTGTTACAATGAAAACAAGTCAGTCTCTTATTATTTCTGTCCTTATGATTGCCAGATTCAACATTCTTACTAAAGGAGTATGGCTTCTTCCTCCTAAAGGTCTTCCCCTTTTTCCTTAAAAATTTACTGAACTGTCGAGTGAGCGTTGCCTGCTCCTTCTGGTCGAGATCAGAAAAACCATCAGACTCACCGCTACTGCTGCTGCTGCTGCTACTGCTACTCTTGTTGCGGGATGCCTTGAGAGCTACATTCTTACCCTTCATGTCACTTCCTTCACCACCTCCTTTGAAATTCATCTCATAGGTCATGAGGGATCCTATGAGTTCATTTACTGTCGAAGTCATCAGATCCTTTGACTCCTCTATCACGATGGCCTTAGTGTGCCATGCTGGGGATAGAGATCTAAGAATCTTCCTGACTATATCTGCTTCAGCCATCTCTTTCCCTAGCTCCTTAAGAGTATTCATGATCAAAGACAATCTGGCATACATTTCAGTGATGTTCTCCTCTGGTTTCATCTTAAACAATTCATATTCAGAGGTGTAGAGATTTACCTTTGAGGCTCTCACTTGAGCTGTACCTTCGTAGATTAGTTGCAGCTCGTCCCACATTCGCTTGGTAGTCTTGTAGGCAGATATGCGGGCGTATTCATCTGGGTGAATAGCACACTGGATGATGTTCAGCGCCATCTAGTTGAGTGAGGATAGCTTGACATGCTCATCTGTCCACGCGTCCTCGTTCGGTGGCAGATCATACGGCCCAGTAGTGATTACCCTCCACAGCTTGTGGCTCTGTGCCCTAATGAACACCTCCATCCTATTTTTCCAAAAGAGATAGTTATTACCATCAAAGTATGGAGGGCGACTAATGGATTGACCTTCAGGCATGAAACTTCGAGGACCATTAGCATTTCCCTGACCGTTTTCTCACATGATGCAAACCTGCTCTGATACCAAATGTTAGCGCAGCGAAGAGTGATATAGAAGGAGGGGGATGAATAGATCACTCCCGATTTTAAAAAACTTCAGCAGAATATTAGATCAACGGTTTACAACCCTTCAAAAATAGCACAAAGAGTATTGCTAACGCAGTCAATAACCAAGAAAGAAGAAGTAAGAGCGATTGAACGAGCTATCCACAGTCAAACACAATGCCAAGCAGATGGAGAGCACAAACGATAACAGCAAACCACAGAGGAGACAAGAATTTTTAAGGTGGTTCGATTGTAGTCCACAATCTACATCCACCCCTCACTCCAACTAGAGTGAGGCTTCCACTAGCCACGGCTAGAAACTGCAGACTCAGTCTGCGAACAAAATGCTGCCACACAGCTTGACCAGGAGAACAGCCTCCCCTCTTCCTCCACACCGGAGGGATACAACCAGTGACAACAGTCACTAGCAAACTAGAGACCGAGGTCTCTCTTCCTCCACCCAGGAGGGAACCCACAAGCGACTCCCTGTCACTTGCAAACTGGAGGATCAATCCTCCCTTCCTCCGATCACAGGAGGGTAACAATATTCGATAAGGAAGATGAAATGAAAAATGAAAACACGAAAATCAAAGCACAAAAATCCTCTCTGAAAATAGGAGACAATGTAGCTTCCGAAGAAGCAATTCTTCAAACCACAGACACTGCTCTCTCTCTCTCTCAAATATATTTCTCTCAGATCTGGATGAAATGGAATTCTCTGCTCTCTCTCTTTTCTGGATCGTGCAGCCTCACAAGAATGCCTTCTGCTCTTTCTTTCACGATCAAGCTTCTACTGAAAGAAGATGCTCCATATTTATAGTGGATGTTGGGCGTGTGTCCTTCAGGTTCCCGCCCAGAGAGCACCTCAGATCATGTGCCAGGTACCACCTCGGATGATGTGTCCAATCATCAGCTTGAATCATCTGTAGGCAGAGAAAAAAGGAATGTATCGAATTAGTTCAGTCTATTAACACAGCGTGTATAGACTTTCGAAGCAGCAAATAAGCAAGTATGAACAACGTGAGAATGTATAGACTTGAAATCCTTCAGCGACCTCAGTGTATAGACTTGAAAGCCTTCATGCGACCTCAGTGTATAGACTTGCAGAATGTTGCATTAACATGACATAGGGGAATGTGTAGACTTGGAGAACTGATGCATGAACAGTGCGTCGATGCATAGACTTGAAGAACTGATGCATGAACAGTGCGCCGATGCATAGACTTGAAGAACTGATGCATGAACAGTGCGCCGATGCATAGACTTGAAGAACTGATGCATGAACAATGCGCGGATGTAAAGACTTGAAGAACTGATGCATGAACAAGCCTAACAAGTGTATAAACTTTGATGTAAAGGCTTGAGTTACACAAGCAGTGTATAGACTTCACGATGCACACCCATATCTAATGTATAGACTTACCCCTTGAAGAGAAGTTAGATCTAGGTCAGTTCAGTGGGTCGACGCAATGACCCCATGCATCAACGCCTCCAACCTTATCTTCAAAGACATCTGAGGCATTTCAAGGCTGCGTCAACCTCGTGGGCTCAATGGGTTGACGCCATCTGAACTACTTATGAGATGTATAGACTTAGGGCTCTGAACGTATGTAAAGGTGACAATGTATGGACTTTGTAAGATGATCCAATGTACAGACTTGGAAATGGTTGTATGGACTTTGGAAGATGATGCATGAGATGAAGGACAATGTATAGACTTCACTTCGTGCAAGCTACAGCCCAATGTATAGACTTGCCACCAACGCATTGTATAGACTTGCTTTCAAGGAATGCACTGCTGTACAGACTTCATAAACGATGTATAGACTTAGAAGCATGCAGACTTGTGCAAACTCTGTACAGACTCTGCGATGTATAGACTTGAATGAGACATCGAGTGAGACGATGGATGTACAAACTTGGGCTGTACAGACTTTGAGCGATGAATTGACTTAGCGAGTGCCAGGCCGATGTATAGACTCTACCAATGTGCAGACTTTGACAATGCAGTGTATAGACTTCATATGAAGGTATGCACGATGTCTAGACTTGGTATTAAGGAATGCAAAAGACTCTGTACAGACTTGGATGCTTGTGTATGCATGAGGGCAATGTACAGACTTGGGAATCTTAGGGGGGACGACCCATCTAGAAGGGGGGGTCGACCCACTTCTGTCCAGACTATGCTGTGTGTGTGTGCATATGCCAATGTATATACTTTATGAGAATGCTTGGACTATGCACATGAATGAAAGCCACTCTCGCTGTACAGACTTGATGGAAGGCATGTGCAGTGATGTATGGACTTGCTAAATGATTCACTAATAGCCACATGAACTGCACTGTCCTAAATGATGAAGCATGAATTGATCTAGAGATATACATATTGATTTATAGTGTGAGACATCAACAAAACCGTAGGGATGCAACATGAGACTGCCTTTGGGATGGGGGAATGATGCGGTTCCGGAGAGTGATGTTGACCGAAGCTTCCTTCGGGTCATTCTGTTCCAAAGGTTTTGGGCGAATGAGATGTAAGGGAGCTGGAGATCCAAATATGCATGAGAGAGAGGCTGAATCATCTCCAGATTCGAAAGGAGGAGGACGAGGGACTGATTTTGGTTGAGGTGGCTTTAGGAGGACCAAGGGGCGCTCCGGCACCGGCTGAGCTTTTGGAAAGACGTAGGGCTCTTGACGTGGCATTTGAGGAGGGTTGATTAGGGTGAGTGGGTTTTGGGTAACACTCAGAGACTGACTGGGCTGTGAGATCAGGGTTCGGGATTGAGTGAACATGTTGATGTCCGCCCAGGGTTCATGAGCTTCTACTTCTATTTTCTCGTACCATCCCGGGAATCCTTCTACACCCCACATCTGAGTCCTTCTGAGAACTCGTGGTTCCATTCCAATCACAGTGTTCACCTGCTCATGCTGCCTTGAGGTAGATGGATCTTTAGTTTGCTGATGAGTTGGCAATGGGTTATGCACAATGCCGAGGTCCCTATTAGGCTTCTTGAGGTTGGCAATAGCTAGCTTCACATTTGTCCAATTGATTCTCCCCTCATCATTCATATCATATACCCAATCCCAGAATTGGAAGTAGTTGAAGATATCATGGTCGGGAGTTCAGTGGTATAGATAATACCTGGAGGTGTCGGCGTTAGGAGGGACCCTATCTCGTTGAGGGGGAAGCTGAATGGAGTCTGAGGACATAAGGGCAAAGAAGATGTCATCTAAAGTTTCAGGCAATGGAGGATAATTAGCCCTTTTTGGTCTAGGGGGACCGTAGCTTTGAGGTGGAGGGACATTAGAATAAGGCTTAGAATTACCTTGCCCCTGGCTAGCCGTAGCCTGAGTGGGATGGGAGGCCTGGAGATTGTTGGTCTTGAAGGACTGGCCAACTACATTGATCTGCTCATTTACTGTGACACCCTCGGTGGTGGGGACAACCAGGGTCTTTCTACTCTTAGTGCGAGGCTTGAAGAAAGGAGGCAAGGTAGAATTCCTTACTTGGGCTTGAACTATCCGAGCTCGGTTGTAGAGTTGGTGAAAGGTGTGGAGTTCACTAAGCATTAGGATGGCCCTAAGCTGTGGAGTGGCGTTGTTCACAAGCATGGTGACAGCCTGGGATTCGGGAATAGGAACCTCCGTCCTAGCAGCCATGATCCTCCATCGGTTTGCAAAGCTAATGAAGTCCTCGTCGGGCTTCATTTTCTCCGTGACTAGGTCAAACAATGTGGGGGAAATGGATGACATGTGACCAAAGTGAGCGAGGAATCACTCGGAGACTATATCAAAATTAACGAGATTGATAGCTGGCAAGGATGCAAACCAACATAGGGCCTCACCCTCCAGGGATTTTTGAAATAGATGGACCAATAAAACCCTATCGTGGAGCCATTGATGGGAATCCATAAGGAAACCCGAAAGGTGATGGTGAGGGTCGGTGGTACCATCATATCTTCTGTAGCTTGGAGCCTTGAATCCGGGTGGGAAATAAGCATTGGGGAGCTTACAATACTGGGCTAGCGAGTGGGGACGTGAGTTTGGCATACTCTCAGCCACCACCTGCCGAATGTATCTTTGAATCTCCTGCCGGGGGGATGGGTCCATTCCTTTCGAAGGGGCACCCATGGTTGGAGGAGTTGGGGGTGAAGGAACCCTTTGTGGAGGTGATGGATAGTTGAATTGGATTGGGCTTTCGGGAATGGGTCGGCTCGTGGACCCTTGGAAGTGAATTTGAGCACGGGTAGGTGTGACATGTGGAGACATGTGTGGGATGTCTGGAGCCTTCCCACGAGAAGCCATCGTGGCTAAGTCTGTGGGGGAATAATGGGATAGTACGCTAATCAATTCCAGATCTTCATGTGGAGAGAATGTTGGAGCCCGCGGGCTACCATGACCATGGTTGCTCAGGGAAGAAGAAGCCAAATCGGCGTGGACAGCCTCATTTGGTGTGGCCGAAAACATGCCTATGAAGGCATCCAAACTATTGTTCTATATTTGAAATAGAGGATTGCCCCTAATTCTGGAGTCAAATTGGGGAGGAAATTCCTCCTCGTAACCCGGATTTGAATAAACTTTCTCCATCCTAAACCAATTAACAATCAGTTTAGAATAAATAAAATAAAAGGTGTAAGGAGGGGGAATGTTTCCAACACAACCAAGTGTAAGCACAAGCAACGCACCAATTCACCTTTTTTTTCTTTTTCTTTTTCCACCTTTTTTTTTCTTTGTTCACTCGGGGGAGAGAAAGGAACTAAAGGCGTGGGATGAACTCCGGGAGCCTAGCAGAAATCTCACTCAAAAACCCAGGGTGATCTAATGTGACTTCTGATGGTACAACTAGCCCGGCAACCATGTGGGAATCCACGATCCGCGAGAACTCACGGAGGCTCCCGAATGGACTGAACCAATTGCACCCGAGTGGGAATCCTCAGGTGAAGGGTCCAATTCCAATGGGAGGGTTTCCTATAAGGGTGATGCCGGCTCTTCCTAAACCCAACCACGTAGCTTTAACTTGTAGGAATTAGCCACACAACACACAAGCACACAAACTAACAAAGAGGAACAATGTTTAACCAAGATAGAATACTATTACGGGAGAATACAGGAATAGGACAGAGGGCAGCCAAGGTGTTGGTCGTCAACAAACCTGGGCAGCCAGGTCGAAGGTCGCCCAAGAGGGAAGGGGCCCAGGGTAGTGGCCTTCTAGCAAGGGGAGAGGGCGGCCAGGTCGATGGTTGCCTGGGGCCCAGGGCGGCCAGGGTACTGGTCGCCCAAGAGAGGGCCTAGGCGGCCAGGAGCCTGGCCACCTTCTGTCCAACTTTCAGAAAATGAAAAATAGAGCTACGGAAATTGAACTAATGTAAAAGCATGGTTTCATTAATCCTTGACTTCAAGCATTAGGGACTTACAGTAGGCAGTAGAGGGTCCTCCGTGATCACCACTTCGCTTGTAGGCGCCCGAGATCGGCGTTTATTTGTTTTTTGTTTTTGTGAAGGGGGGGGAAGTGTTGATTGGAACGTACGGATGGACGTATCCTGAGTTCCTATAGAGAACAAGAAGAGAACATTAGAACGTGATCACCAGAGGTGTTTACCTGAACCTCACAGGGGGGATGATCACGGGGAGATGATTCAGATGGGGAGATGATGGGTTCCCTTCTTCCTCGTCCTCGGCCGGCCAATGGCAAGGAGCCCTGCTTGTCCCTTGTGCTGAAGTCCTGCAACGTAGCTCAAAAGAAAAGAAAATAATAAGCCATGAGTAATGAAATGAGTGTAATATCTACTCTAATGGACTGAATGAAAATGGGAATGATGGTGGCAATTTTACTTGGGGGTGGTGGGAAGGAGGGATGGCCGAGACATTCGACCACCCACCTTCCCTTTGTTTTCGGGAAGAAACCTCTTAAGTTTAGGGGCTAAGGGACACTACATGCAATGCTACATACTTACCTGGAAGTCGTGATGCAAGTAGGGAGTAGGAGCTATGAAGTTCAAACCGAATCAAAGGACGTAGGAGGAAGATGACCAGCGCGGCTCTTCTCCGATGCCGAATTCCTCTGGGTTTTCTCTCTAGATTCTACCTCGATTCTTTCTCCAAAAAATGGCTTCTGTCCTCCCCTTTCTCTGGAGAGCGACGATTTTGTGTATCTAACACGGAGTTTCAAATCGTGTGGGAAAGATCGTGCAGAACGAGGGAACAGACGTGCCTATGAGTCGGGCCACGTTCTCTGACCGGGTAAACAGAGGAAGCCGGCCAAACCTTTGGCCACCTTGAGGAGGAGGGCGGCCAGGAGGCTGGCCACCCACTTGGGGAGGGCGGCCATTGCCCTGGTCGCCCAGGACTGGAGGGCAGCCAGGCCTTTGGCCGCCCAGACCATGCTCCTTGGGCCCCTAAGTGGGCGAGGCCCAATAGCTAAAAGGCTAGGGGCTGGGCTTAAAAACTCAAACACCGGTAAAACGAGTACAACAATTAAGCGTCATTTACACAAAGGTCCATTGGGGATCTGCGGGATGTCCGAAATTAGGCGTCTACAATAGGACCGAGGAATGTTGGAGGAAGATAGGAGCCTGTCTCCGATGTGGAAGCTGAGAACATTGGATTCCTAATTGTCCACTGATGAATGAGCAAGCCATCAAAGATGAGAGGATCCCGACAAAGAAGCAAGGCCGTATCCAAGCTCTCCAAGTGACGGAGCCAATGGAAGGAGGAATCGTGGAAGGTACACTAATCGTTTGCTCTAGGACTGCTAAAGTTTTATTTGATACTAGAGCAAAACATTCGTTTATTGCCAAGAATTTTGCTGCTGCTTTTACCAAGGAGCCTGAATGGTTAGACTTAGTAATATCTACACCTATCGGGAACAAGGTCGACCTCACACATCATTACCCAAACTGTGAGATTATGGTTAAAGGAAATAATCTACCTGTCGACCTAATTTGCCTAGATATGGAAATGTATGATGTCATACTAGGTGCCGATTGGTTATCCACATACCAAGCAACTGTAGATTGCCAGAATGGCAAGATAACTTTTGTGGATTACCCAGAACTGGTATACATTAGCCCTCGAACTAGATCACCTCTTATATCAACCCTCCGAGCTAGTAAACTTATAAGAAAGGGATGTATGGCTTTCATTACATTTGTAACTACCACGGACATCGAGGAGTCTAAGCTTGAAGACATCCGTGTAGTTCAGGATTTTTCTGACGTCTTTCCAGAAGAATTACGCGGCTTACCCCTAGAACGGGAGGTGTCATTCACCATCGACCTTGTCCCTGGTGCTGGACTTGTTTCCAAGGCACCTTACAAAATGTCTTCTGCTGAGCTAAAAGAGTTAAAGGAACAACTAATGAAGCTATTGAACAAGGGTTTCATCTGGCCAAGTACTACCCCATGGGGAGCACCTGTGCTATTCGTCAAGAAGAAGGACGGATCGATGAGACTCTGCATCGACTATCGGCAGTTAAACCACCTTACAGTCAAGAACAAGCACCCACTGCCGAGGATTGATGAATTGTTCGACCAAATATCTGGAGCTAAATATTTCTCCAAGATTGATCTCTCGTCTGGTTATCATCAGCTAAAGATCAAAGAAGAAGACATCCACAAGAGTGCATTCCAAAGTAGGTATGGGCATTAAGAATTTACTGCTATGCCATTCGGATAAACAAATGCCCCCGCAGCTTTCATGCAGTTAATGAACAGCATATTCAGGCCACACTTGGACCAGTTCATTGTGGTCTTTATCGATGATATTTTGATTTATTCAAAGTCTGAAGAACACCTCAAGCAGGCATTGCAGATATTGAGGGAACACAAATTATATGTCAAATTCAGCAAGTGCAAGTTTTGGCTCGAGGAGGTATCCTTCTTGGGCCATATAATTTCGAAGAATGGAATTTCCATGGACCCATCAAAGGTCGAAGTTGTGAAGAATTGGGAGCGACCAACTAATACAACGGAGATTCGAAGTTTCTTGGGGCTAGCTGGTTATTACCGGCGTTTCATCAAGGACTTCTCAAGAATTACTATTCCTCTCACCCGATTGACTTGCAAGGAAATACCTTATAAGTAGAAGGAAGACTGTGAGAAGAGTTTCCAAGCTTTGAAAGATCTCTTGACCACAGATCTAGTCTTATCATTGTCAATTGAAGGAGAGAAGTATGAGGTATATATCGATGCTTCTGGTATTGGCCTCGGCGGTGTATTGATGCAAAATGGGAGAGTCATTGCATACTCTTCCCGGCAACTGAAGAAGCATGAAGAGAACTACCCGGTTCATGATTTAGAGCTAGCTGTAGTTGTAGCACCCCGAATAAAGTTACATAGGATAAGTCTCCGATAATAAGTTTTTGAAATCAATATAGATATATAAAGAGGTCCAAACCAAATTAAAAGTGTACAACTCAAATATATATATATTTATCCCTACATATAAATAAATACATGAATAATATATAGAATGAAGAAATAAGTCAAAAAGGAAATGACTTAACTAAACTCTTAAATGGGCCTTAACATGTATATTTTAGTTTTCCTTTAATATAATTTTTTTGAAGTCAAAAATAAATTAGCCATGATATAAAACTAACCCCTTTAGCTAATTATATAAATATAACACCTTAACCAAAATGTTATAGCTCAAACTGAACCTTCGAGCATATATGCATATATATATATATAAGCCTTAAATTAATATTATAAGCTTAACACATGTTAACATACAAGACTAAAGCCCAACCAAAAAGAGATAAACTCGAAATGGGCCTTTAATAATGTAGGGAAGGGGCCAACCCAAATTATAAAACTTAGAACTTAAACTTACGTGGGCTTCACATATTAACCTAAAGATAGTGGGCCACTAAAGAGAATATATATGAAACTATAATAATAAAGGGGTTTTTCGAGATATATATATTTAAACATAAAATGCACGTTCGATGGTGGATTTGCGTGAGCTTTAGGTTTCCTTTTCTTTGAAAGGGCAGGCGGCTGCATATGGGGAAAGGTTGCGCTCAATCATGGGAAGTCCTAATTCCAATAGGATACAAGCCATGCTAGGACTCAAGAGGCTTCAAAACTCTATAAATAAGACTCCTAGGCGATGGCGAAGCCATCTAAACCTACTGCTGTCGCTATTGCACGTAGAAGCTAATAAGCTTCTTTCCTTCATCTTCTTCGCTGCGTCTTCTTCCTGTTCGAAGCACTACGGCTGCTACTACTATTGTCGTTACAGTCCTCATAGGCTATCGTACGTGAAGGGAGAAAGACCGTCTCGTTCTTCTTCTTTTGAGCTGTGGTCCTTCGTGTTGCAGCGACTGGAGTAGCTGCCACTGCTACTACTGCAGTTGCCCTTGTTATATTATTTTCTCTCCTCTATCTGCCATCCAAACCAAGTCAAAAGAGGTAGGTGATCTCTCTCCAAGCAAAACTGTTAGTAATATAATCTGTGCATGAAGTGTGTTTTCTAATCATTTTTTGTAGGTTTAGCCCAAAATCACCGCATGCATGTTACTGTTACGGCTGTAGTTTCACGTAAAGTTAACAAAGTTAATGTATGATTAAAGAATTTTTATCCATATAATCACGTACCTAAAAATCATGAAGTATATATGATTAGAATCTTCATATTTTTCTTTAATTTTACATGACTTCATAAGATAATATTAACTAGTTAACAATTTAATTAACTAATATATGAATTTATAGAGTTACTCGGCGAATCACGAACTTTACTATAACATGTTAGTTATAGGTTTTTACTTTGACAATTTGTTCGTGGGCGCCGGAGTGTCCTTTGGACATGAAAATTTATAGACGTGTTGTTGGGGTGGAGACCGAGGTAGTGAAAGTAGTTGCACCATTTTTCGTGCCCCCTATCTCAAGATCCCCCGTCTCTCAACGAAAAATTATTTTGAACGTCTGGTTATGTAGAGTTTTTCGAGCCCGTCATTTCGGTATATCATAGGCTCGATTCCGACATAGTTACGTCGAGAAACGAGAGAGTTGAAAATCGAATTTTTTTGAAATATCGACTAACTATAGGTCGTTAAATGCAATTTGGACGCCACTGTACAGTGGCGTCAATTTAACTAATATATATATATCATGTATGTATATCTTTGAAAATCCATATTTATTAAAATATGTAACAGAAAATTATAGAAAATATATTTATGGAATCCTTAAATTTTTCTCCTAATTATCATATACTCTATTTTTTGAAATTATTTTATATAAATAAATGTCTCTTTGAATGTACATTTTTGAAACTATTCAATTAAATAGATATTGACGTGAATTCTTGTTAAATAAATTAAGTTAAAAATCATAAAATTAACGTCCCTCCAAGAGGACGCTAATTAATAAATGACGCCACCCACGGGCGTCAAATAATATAAGTTTATTTAATTATAGTTAATTATAGAATTGGATGGACATGAATTCTATAATTAACGTAATCATGTTCTCACCGTCTTCTTCCAGTTTTGACCTATACCTCGGATCTTTTGGCACTCTCATCTCCATAGATGGAGTCTCCGTTTCATGATTAGTTCACGTTATACACCTCAACTCTCGGTGACATACGAGCCCTCCGTTGGACATTCTGTTCCTTCGGACTGGCAAGTAAGTCATTGGGACCTCCGTAAGTCTCCTCGTAGCCTTGGATTCCCTCAAGGCCGACTGAGCTGGTTGTACCTTAAAAACCTCAGATCCGATCCGTGTCACTTTGGTTTTTCGTTAGTCTTGACACTCTACTCCTTTTGGAATCTTCTTGTCATCAATTTGAGAACATAACCCTTTGACTCTGTCTTTGGCCAATTCTGATTCTGAAACTTTAAGGGCTGTGGGTCCGCGACTTTTCAGTGCCGGGTGGGACGGAAGTCCAATTTTGTAAACCATGGTAATTCTGGGTGTGGCATTGCACCAAACTCTGTACATCTGTTATATTCTGTTATTCTGCTATATCTGTTATTCTGCAAACTCTATTAATTCTGTTATTCTGATAATTTGTTGCTTGGTTATTTTGATAATTTAAATATTCTGCTTTATTGCTTATATTTATTGGAACTCTATTATAATTTGGCCAATTCTGAAGTTATGTTCATCCAAGTAACTGTCCTTGTTATATTATGATAGCTTGTCCTTGACTCTGCATGGGAATTCATCCCTATTTCTCTTGAGCTCGTAACTACCTTTGACTTTAATATTCATCTTTCCTGTTAGATTGATCGTCTTGATTTTCTAGTTCCATGCCTTGCATCTTCATGAACATGTTAATTGGCTAATCACTTATATTCTGCTTGATGAGAGATGTAATTCCTACTGAGCGTTTCGCTCACCAGCCTATCTTTAACGTTTTTCAGGTAATGACATTGAAGATAGTCCATCAGTTGGTGAAGGGCCAGAGTGTTGAGCGTTATGGAATCGAGTCTGTGTCTTTTATCTTCTTGAGTCTTGTCCTATCATTGAGTCTTTTCCTTTTTTATTAAGAGTAATGAGTCTTTTCATTTAAATATGTAAGTGAGTCAAGAATTGTAAGTTTGACTTTTGATATTAATAAGAATTGTATTTTTGTCATTATTGTCTAGCCTTGAAGTTGTGTCTTATGAGTTGCTCTGATTATTCACGACTGTATCGCTGCCACGTTCCGACCAATACGTTCCGCTGCTATCGGATCGGGGCGTGACGGCAGTGGTATTTGCCTTAAAGATCTGGAGACACTACCTCTACGGAGAACAATTCATTGTGTACTCTGATCACAAATGTCTCAAATATATATTCTCCCAGAAGGAATTAAACATGCGGCAAAGGCGTTGGCTCGAGTATCTCAAGGATTTCAATTTCACTATACAGTACCATCCTGGTAAGGGAAATTCTGTTGCTGATGTCCTCAGTCGAAAGCTGAGAGTAATATTGGCCAGTTGCATGATTCAAGAATGGAAGCTATTAGAGGAATTCTCTAAACTCAATATTAGCACTGACGAGCAAGACGGGTGTATTACTCTAGCCCATATGAGTCTACATCTGGATTTGCTACCAGAAATTCGGAAGCTACAAGAAGCAGATCCTACACTAGTGGAGATAAGGGACAAGCTAGACGAGAGACTTGATTTCAAGCTGGCATCCGATGGAAGACTATTATTCCATGAACGGACATGTGTACCCGACTGTCCCAAGTTGAACAAGAAGATTTTCGAAGAAGCTCATCGATAGAGGTACACGATTCACCCTGGAACCACTAAGATGTACCAAGACTTGAAGAGAACTTTCTGGTGGCCTAATATGAAAAGGGAGGTAGCAGACTTCGTATCTCGCTGCCTAACTTGTCAACAAGTGAAGGCGGAGCATCAGAAACCCGCCAGAAAGATACATTCACTAGACATTCCCAAGTGGAAGTGGGAAGACATTGGCATGGATTTTATTATGGGCTTGCCCAAGTCTAGAGGTGGACATGATGGAATTTGGGTAATTATCGATTGCCTAACTAAATCGGCTCATTTCTTGCCTATCAAAAGCTGATGGTCGATTGATGTCCTTATTGCCTTGTATATCAAGGAGACTATTAGATTGCATGGAGTTCCCGTGTCGATCGTATCCGACTGAGACCCACGCTTTACCTCTCATTTCTGGAAGAGTCTACAACACTCTCTAGGGACGAAACTCAACTTTAGCACTACTTTCTATCCCCAGACAGATGGACAGACAGAAAGGATAAATCAAGTTGTTGAAGATATGTTGAGAGCATGCATTATGGATTTCGGCGGTACTTGGCATGACCACTTACCCCTAGCCTAATACATATATAATAACAGCTATCAAGCCAATATCCAAATGGCATCTTTCGAGGCACTCTATGGCAGAAGTTGTCGATCTCCAATATGCTAGGACGAAATCGGTGAAAAGTAAATTCTAGGCCCAGATATGGTGAGAGACTCAATTGAAAAGATACTTCTCATTCGAGAAAGGCTAAATATGGCACAGTCCATGCAGAAGTCATATACTGACAATAGAAGAAGAGATCTGGAATTTCAAATTGGAGACCATGTTTTTCTCAAAGTATCTCTTGGCTGAGGTATTAGAAGATTCGGTGTTAAAGGCAAACTTACACCAAGGTTCATTAGTCCATTTGAAGTGCTGGAAAGAGTGGGCGAGGTAGCTTACCGCATTGCCTTGCCTCCACAACTATCAGAGGTGCACAATATATTCCATACTTCCATACTGAAGAAGTATGTGCACGATCCTCTCCACGTCCTCAACCACACTGACTTGGTGATACAAAAGAACCTTACTTATGAGCAGAAGCCTATGAAGATACAAGAAGTCCGCGTTCTAAGGAGAAAGACTATCCCTATGGTGAAAGTCCAATGGGAGTGATGCTTAGAACAAGAAGCTACTTGGGAAACCGAGGAGTCTATGAGAAGGAGATTTCTGGAACTATTCTAGTCCGTAAGTACTCCTCACCCTCTATGTCTCATATATATGCAATTAAATTTGGGGACCAAATTCTTTTAAGTGGGGGAGGGTGTAGCACCCCAGATAAAAATGAGAGCGAAATAGACTTTTTCCTGAATTAATAAAACCTTAAATAACTCTATAAGAAGGCCAAAATAAAAAGTTGGAATGCCCATTAGGGGCCACTATATAATATACACCCCTTTACTTCATATAAACCCCACGTACAGAGGTTTTCCTTTTCAAAACACAAGAGAGAAGGGCGCCCCCTTACTAGGGCGCCATTCACCTAAATGAAGCCCTTGTATAAGGGCGCTATTTTCTCACAAGGCCACATCCCGTGGTATGGAAGCCCACAGTATACATAGAACCCACTTTACAAACCCCACCAACCAACCAATGCTACTAAATTAATTAACTATATAAACATATATCATGTTTAGGGCTGACCAACATGGGGTGGGATACACATTGTTACGGGGCCCAGGTGTCTGCCACCCAGAAGGAAATAGTGCCCCTGACCTGGGCGCTATATCCATAGGGCGCCCCTGCCATGGGCGCCATTTCCCTTCTCATAGCAATATATATATACAGAGGATGTAACGTCCACATGCATGGACGCTATTTACTTAAACAAAGACTGCCTGGGGAGGCGTCATTCCCTGAGACCTAATAATGTGAGTCGATTAGTGGAAACAATAACAACTTGTGTTTGCTGGCAATGGACCCATGACGGAACATGTACAGCAAGGCTTCAGATCTGGTTTCCCATAGAGAGACTATTCCCTATAAACAACTCTCCACATCCAACATAGAAGGCCTTACTGCCAACCTGCCATTCCTCTGCCATTACAGAAGAGAAGGTTGTTTATGCCTTTTCTCTTCTCCACCTACAGAAGAGAGAGCTTAACATTTTCTCTTCACGTGCAGGTTACGTACAGCATCCTGCGGCTGGAGGGCTTGGCTGCAGAGGGCTTGGAGGGTTAGGATTCACGTTTAAACTAGTCAACCACCTCAACAGTAGGTGTTCTCAAGATCTAGCTTAGCTAGTAGTTAATATAAGTTAACATGCATGCTAGTTAAGCCTTTCATAGCCATAATCTGGCCACCTTAGTCAGGGGTATATCAAAAGACTTAGTGGAAAGGTTAGGCTATGCCTATCTAAAATACTAACTCTTGCGTGAGTAGATCCTCTGCCAAGTACCCCATGTACATGCTGATTATATAGTTGTCATTACTCATAATCTATCCCAATTTCTTGTAAATTGATCCATGTTTAAAAGTTAATATCCATGAAATTAAAATCAAAAATTGTTGCATCAGCGTGACCTTGCAATCCTGCTATTTTTTCATGTCTATATATGTCTCTACTTCCCGATTCTGTGAACATGTTATAAATCATGAATAGTAAAGTTACATGATTATTAGCCACATGTTCAGGGATTTATATCTATTGAACCAAATCATGAAATTCCTACATGAGCATGACTCTGGAATCCCCAGATTTTTCTCTATTTTATCATGTCTTCATTTCCAGAATTCGTGAAATTTCGCATGATGAACAGTGTTTTGAGTCTCTGGAGCACCCTAGTGAAGGGCGCCCTTGACCAAGGCGCCATTCAATAGGGCGCCCCTAGCAAGGGTGCCATTTCACCTTGGGGCGCCCCTGGCCAGGGCGCCATTCTCCAGTGTGGATTAAAACCCCCCGATCCCGTGATTAGCTTGTAAAACCCTATTGATTAGCCTGTTAAACCTGTTATCTGTTAAACCCTACTGATTAGTTTGTTAAACATGTTAAACCTGTTACCTGTTCAACTTGTTATCTGTTAAACCCTGTTGATTAGCCTGTTAAACCTATTAAACCTGTTAAATTTGTTACCTGTTAAACCATGGTGATTAGCCCGTTAAAACTGTTACCTGTTACAGCACGTGTAAACCTGTTATACTGTTAGAAACCTGTGATTGTTAACCTTATGAAATATAGACCCTCTGGAAAGTCTCTATTTTCTAAAATAGAGACTCTTTGGGGAGACTCTATTTTAACCTTCTGAAATAGAGACCCTCCGGGAAGTCTCTATTTCTGAATCCCGTTAAACTTGTCACATGTTAAACCAGTTACATGTTAAACCTGATCCTATTAAACCTGACACCTGTTAACCTGGTAATTACTTACCTTGTTAAGCCTGTTAGCTGTTAAACTTATTAATTACAGAGCCTGGTAATTACATATCTTGTCAAACCCTGTTAATTACATAGCCGTCGTTAAGCCTTGTTAATCCGATAGCCTGATAATCACATAGCCTGCTAAATCTAGTTACATAACGTGTAAACCTGTTATCCTGTTAAATACACAATTATTTTCAACACTCTGAAATAGAGACTCCCCGAGAAGTCTCTATTCTCTGAAATAGAGACCCTCCGGGAAGACTCTATTTCAACATTGAAATAGAGACCCTCTGGGAAGACTCCATTTACTGAAATAGAGACCCTCCGGAAAGACTCTATTTCAGCATTGAAATAGAGACTCTATGGGGAGACTCTATTTACTAAAATAGAGACCCTCTGTAAGGGCGCCATTTCCCTGCAACCTAGAATTTTTGGGCTTCTGTCCAGCCCTTACCCAATGATCCTTGGCCATCTCCTTAACCTTGAATTGCCTATGTGTCATGCATTTTAAGTAGATGGTCATAATTCATCATTTACACCTGATATTGTCCTTGAATTCTATTCCTAAAAAGCTACCTTATGTTTCTACAATGTGTAAACTTCTTAAAATTTTATATTGGCTTTATAAATGAGAGTGGATGTCAAAAAGTATACATAAAATGTTGTGTATCATATAGGTCCCGGTCTGGTCCTGGGAGGAGCACCCGAAGGTATTTGTGCCCATGGGAGTTTATTAACCACGGTGTTTGGCATTGCATCGAAGTAATTGCGTGCTTGACTTGACTTGAGACATTCTCACTCACTCTCTAGTGACATGCTTGACTTGCCTGAAATGAATTGCTTGGCACGAAAAAAAAGGGGGGCAATTACTTACTTGAATGAAATAAATGAAATAGCCAATTCCATTACACTACTTGTTATTAGACGAGCTTGAGATCACTTGCTTAAATATTGCTTATTACCTTCTTGGAAAGATTTGCTTGAATATTGATTTCTTGGAAAGACTTGTGCAATTACTTGATAGTTTCTCATTGATACATCTTATTGATATTCACATGATACTCTCTCAATACAATTCTTGATATTCTTGTTTGATCCAACATGCATCATTATATCGCATGAACTTGTAATTAACTTAAATATTGTTAGAACTTGAGATATAAATCCTACTGAGCGATTCGCTCATCCAGTTGCAATTTAATATTTTTCAGGAAATTTGGATAGTGACCACCGCCCGGATGGGAATGATACTTTGATGGAGGCATCATTCACGACTCCCTCTGGCTCGGGTCGTCTTCACACCTCGGAGTTGTTTGAGCTCGGGCTTCACTCCATGTGGGCCCAATTATCCATTTTGTGCTTTCTATTTGAATCGTTTGATGTATTTTCCCTTTTATTTGAGTCATTTCCCTAGGTCTTTGGTTTATTTCACTATGTTTGAGTCATTATCCCCTTGGTTGGCTTATTGGACTACTTTTGTCATTACATGTAAAGCCAGGGGTAGTTTGGTCATGTAAAAGGTTGGGTCCCTATAAATAGGACCCCAACCCCATTTGAGGAAGTTAATGAAATTGGCCTATTTTGATTCCAGAATTCAAATTTTCTAGTGGAGTGAATCCTTTAGTGAGGGTGAGAAACCCAGGGAGAGAATCCCCCCCCCCCACTTTCTCTCTCTCTCTCATCAAGGGAGGTTCGCCCCCCTCTCTCTCCTCACCCTCCCACCTACTTTCTCTCTTCTTTTCCTTCCATTAAACCTACTCCAACTCACCACACCCCTCTCTTTACTCCACCCCAACCCCAAGAGATCGCCACCCAATCCTGGCTCCACCATCCAACTCCCAACTACCCACTTTCCCTTCCCAAGCAAGCCTCCACCTTCCCAAGGCTGAAAGGGCTCAAACCCTAGGCCAAATTCAAGTTTTCCCTCCTCTCTCACATTCCCTCATATCTTAGGTCACCCCCAAGAAGGGACCCTTGGATCTGGCCGCCCCATTCCTCATCCTTCATCCTCCCTTGAGCTTCTCCACCACCACTCCCACTAACCCTTGTGCAGAGACCAGCAGCCAGCCCCCCTGCATCCCCCCCTCTCCCTGCACCTCCACCACACCCTATCCACCCCCCTTACCTCCCCCACATCCCCTTCCTACCCTTCCACCATCTCCCATCACCCTTTAGCACCATCTCCACCCCAAGCTTGTGCCTACTTGGAGCTACACCGGCGGTTTTGCTCGCGACTGAGAGTGTTGTAGAGAACCAGCAGATTGAAGGGCCGGCCATGTCATCATCCTGGCGCCCATGGAATCACAAAAGGCATCATCGGAAGCGTCTCCCAGTCTTCTTCGCAACGGTGGTGGCCTCACTCCGTTCTGAGTTCGTGGCTACCCGGGGGGGGCCGTCTTCGCCGGACTGCGCATCCGCTTCCTGACAGTCAACCTGAAGTGAGTTGCAGAGGCTCCCACGACCAACCTTTTGAAGTTATGGAGGAGGGCCTTGGCAGAGAGTTTCTACGACAAGTCTAATTCCAGTACCACGAAGCGGCACCCTGTTCAGCATCCGGAACTGTGAGTTCTCATTTTTCTCCCCCGGGTGCGCTGGTCAGTTCCCCCTGGAACTGATCTGACACACGCACACTGTTCGGGCCCTCACCACCTACTCCAATCTCCTATGGCATTCCCGTGGGTCTCTGTTCGAAGAGGGTTTGACCATGAATCCAACGACTCTAGCCACGCCTGAATCAGAGCTCGGGAGCATCCGTGGTAGCCTCGTCTTCCTGCTGCAGTGGTGCAGAAGCTGACAGAACCAGAAAGCAGAGGCCATGTTCACGACTCTGCAGTGACCATCGCCGTCCTTCAGAAATTCCAAAAAAAATAGGACGTCCTCCTGGGCCAACCCAAGAGATTGTGCCACTGGTTTCATTGCAAACGGAGTTTGGGACAGTCCGCAGTGGTGTCAACACCGACTGCCTATCCGTTGTTCCAAAGAGTGGACAGAACCAGTGCCATCCTTTCAATTAGTTCCTAGCTCCCCTTTCCCCTCCCCGCCCAGCCGGCTTACAGCCCCTCCCTATGGGAGGTAGTGTTTGGATGTATATGTGGCTTCCCCTCCCCTTGTTCCACCCCCTTGCATGGGGAGTAGTGTTGTAATCCCTTAAGCAGGTTGAAGCTACACCGGCGCAGCGTGTGGGGAATCCACGCTTCCCCGCTCGCCCACGTCTCCGAGCGGGATCGGTTTCTTCAAACCGGTCGAGTAAGTTCTCTACTTTTTGCTCTTATTTGCTATGTTGTTCTTTCAATATTAGTTCATAACTTTGCTGGCCCGACAGAGTGAGTGCCCGGTCCCGTTAGCACCTTTGCTTTCGAGTGGCCGCCGTGGGGAAGAGTGTGTGACCCGTGCCCTCAGCACAAAGTCAGCCCATTGATTTGGGCAGTTTGTACCCTTGGGAAGAAACCTTGGCCTTGCTGGCCCTCTACCAGCAAGGGGCCAGCCCTCACAACCTCAGCTCGCCATCACCGAGTTACCCCCAGGTTTTGGGTGAGTGTTGGGTAAGTGGTCACCGATATCGGTCCGTTTCTATTGCAAATTGTGCTTGCTTGTTGCGTCGGTCTTGTGGCTATCACCCCCCTAGGTGATGTCACATCATACTTGGAGAGGGGAAATCTAACCACCCAAGCAGAGAGGCCAAACGAGGTCTAATTTGACCCGACGAGGCCCAGCTCCTTGAAGTGGCAGCCCCAGGGCCCACTTATTATAAGCCTAATAACTTATTCGGATCAAGCACATTCTAGGCAGCCTTCGGGTTGGGAAGTCTGAGCATCAGTTCGATCGGGAAAGCTCCTTCGGAGCCCAGTATTCCCTGCCCAATCCATGCACTCATCGCTCGGGAAGCATCTCCTGGGGCAGTGCCTCATGCTCGGGCCGACTGATGAAGCTTATCTGTACGGCCGTTATGCGTCCCTTAAAAGCTGGGAGCTCAAGGGGATAAGCGAGATAAAGAGCCTGCAAGGAGGACGTAACCTCCCCCCGAAACTCCTCACCTTACAAGGATCATTCACTCAATGAGCCACTATTTAAACTGGAAGAACCCTCATATGAGAAGGTAAGCCAAAAAACCCTGAGTAGGAGCCACTTCACCTTTTGGTGGAGAGGGATCTCGCGCCCCCATCTTCCTTCTAACTTCTTCCTTCGCACCAGTGCTCTACTACTCTTGTTGACTTAAGCATCGGGGGATTTTCCCCGGAGATCCATCCCTGGGCACCTCTGACTTGTTTTCCCCCTTACAGTTCATACTCCAAGTGTACGTGGTCATCCTCTTCCCCACTCAGGAGTAGCGCGAGATCGCCCCTCTTCATCTGGCGCCGTCTATGGGAAATGTACAAAGAGACATCATGGTGCGAAGAAGTTCTAGCAGGAGGACTACCGGCGACAAGGGAAAAGCCCTGGCAAAGGAATAAGGTACGTGTAACGACCCGAGAATCCGATTATCGGGAAGGCCCAATAACCCGAGACTCGCACCGCCACCCACGAGCCCGAAGACTCGGAAGGGTTAAAAGGATGGTGTGGAGACTACACAAGTATCACAAATAATTGTAGAAATTAAACAGTTTATATGATTAAGCAAGAAATAAATTAACATTTTACATGATACATGGTCTACAAGATAAAATAAAATAACAACAGTAGTCCACAACTCGTACTGAGACAAGAAAGAAAAGTACAGCTACACGGGGCATACCCCGGCTCTGACCTCTGGCACTAACGCTGGGCACCTGAACCACGCTGAGCCTCAGTCGCGCTCCTCTGAGCCGCGTCTCACCTGAAACACGGTGAAAATAAGCAGGGAATGAGTCTCGGAGCAAGACTCAGTAGGGATCACTCGAACCCTACCTCGTAAAACAGAGAACCGCTACGCTAGCAGTAAGTGAGTACCTCAAAAGAGAAAGCCCTGAAACTATAGATATCGGTCTCACGGCACGAAAACTGACGCACACGCCACGGCGAAACAATCAAAACTCAATGGTCAGCATGACCAAAACATGAAGTTCAAAGTCACTGAAGCTGACGGTCTGCCACTCTCTGTCCAGAACAGGAGTACCTCCCACTAGAAGCACAGTCGGTAGCGTCCCCTGACGTGTTACACCGCACCGCAGGTGCCCTACCTGACGTGGTAGCGCCTACCAGAGGCACGGACACCGTACAAGTAATCACAAAGCAAGTGACTAGCTGGGGTCACGCCCGCCGACGTGGGTCCAACCGCCCCCAACCACGTGTGCACACACAAACCATGCGTCCTAGGTTTGGCCTCTAACTGGTTTTCCCCTTGAGCTGGACTCTGGCTACAGACGAGGGGCCCGACGGAAACCAGTCTAAAAATCATCCTCAGGGTAAGCCTCTCCACCAACTCCCAGGTGGGACCACTAAACGTGTAAGCAGGCTATGACTAGTGGAGGGTCGCTGAGGGAGTAGACTCTCAAGCCACGGAAAATAATGTCACTGTCGGACCAGTATAGGGACCTTTCCTCGTACCCACACCGTCGCACGGTGACTCCCGTCAGTGATGAAACAGGGCTGCAACCCACTCGGGGCAGTCCAGAGCATGATGAACCAACTCTGGTGCGTCACAGGCTATGGCAGACTACCCCTGGTGCGCCGCGGTAACCTGATGGACCAACTCAGGTGCGTCAGACACTCGGTGTGAAACGAACTGTAACGCGCCTACGCTAGTGCGTCACAGCACCTGACGGACCTAAACAGGTGCATCAGGGCACGAGTGAAAACTGAACGTAACGCGCTCCTCTAGGGGCGTTACGGAACCTAACGGATCACGCTGGTGCGTTAGGCCACGGGATAACACAGGCCATGACGCATGCCGCTCGGTGCGTCACGCTCTCTAACGCACCTACCCAAGTGCGTTAGGGAGAGGGGTGGATGCGTTAACTCTAACGCTCCTACCCAAGGGCGTCACACTACCCTGATGCCCCACTCTGGGTGCGTCAGGTGTCTATGACCCCCAACGGTCATAAACCAACGATCGGAATCACTGTAACGGTCTAACACCAGGGCGTCACAGCACAGTGGCGGTCTATCGTGGGACCGTCAGGCCCATGAACGCCACGCCTAAAAGCCAGCGAAGTGTAACGCACCTCCCTGGGCGCGTTACACCGTGTGGTGGTCACTGGAACGACCGCCACAGCACTCCGACGGCGAAACGGTGAACAAGCACCAAAAATGGCAACCACGCCCCCATACCTCCATGGGAGAGGGGGAAATCAAGGGGGAAGCCCCCTGGGGACCCCTAACATTATTATAGGCCATCAAAATGCCGAATCGTGGCTCAAATCCATAGATCGGGTGAACTCTCCCCAAAACATGATTTTGCCCCAACCCGCTTAAAAATGCCCCTCTCGGATCTCATTCGGCCTACAAATCACAGGGGATGACGAGATAAGCATAGGGATTCGTCCCCTACCTCAATGGAGCGAAAGCTCCGCCGAATCTTTGCCGAAATCAAGGAAGATGCATTTAGAACCCTCATTCCTTCACGCCTCCCACGAATGCCGCACGCCCCCAGGATCGTCTCGCCGCCGCCTACGTCGTCGCGCCGTCGCCCACCGCCGTCTGTAGCCGAAGGGGAGCTCTCCGCGGTCGTCGTTGGTTGAAGAGAGAGAGGAAGAGGCGCTCACGGTGGGGGAGGAAGAAGAGGAAGAAGAAGAAGAAAAGGTGGGAGAGAGAGAAAAGAAGGGGGGTATTTATAGAAAATCCAGAAATTCTGGAAAATACCAAAAAATAGAAAATCACGTTTCCACGATCCTCGGAACGCACCGATCGCAACGTTACCACTCTCGTCTAGGTGAATGACCCGGTTCACCCGCAACAAGATTCCGAAGGATTTGCCGAAACCCATACCAGAAATCAGAAAACACACGCAGAAAAGCCGCGGATGCACTTCGGGCCTCCGGAACGACTCCGGATCGCGTCGATCCGAACACGAAAGATGTCTGAAACGAAATTTCAGATACAACGGAGCCGAACACTCTGAAAAAGTAGATCTGGGACCCAAAAAGAAGGATCTGAAAGATCCAGGATATTACAGTACGCCTTCCCTCCTTATGGAGAATTCCCCGTCGAGCAACCACGCCAATGAAATACCTCCGTCGGTTGTGGGGGAACAGCTTCCCGGCGGGAGTACCGACGCTCTCCAAACCTCCAACGCAAAACTTGATGTCCTCATGGATTTCATGAGGGCTCAGGCGGCCAGTGAGGAGAAGTCACATCTCCCTCGGAAGAGCCCCCCCTCCCCCCCTCCCCCGCAGAGATGCCTCCCAGCAAACCGATGGAGGCCATTTTACAGCCTGGGGGCGGCAGCTCATCCGCAAGCAGTCAGGAGGACCATCCCATGCCCCTCCCCCGGAGCAGGAAGCCTCCTCCACCCCGAGGAGGGAGAAGTCCAGAGCACGTCGACCGTTCACGGATACTGAGGCCCCCGAGGAACGCCGAGATAGCATGCAAGTGCGTCCTCCCAGCCCCTTGGGTCAACGACAGCTAGAGCTGTCTCTCCGGCTATGAGACATTGAGAGGGGCTTCGCAGAGCAAGAGCGCGCCCTCCGCGCCTTGCAGAAGACCTCTCCTGTGGAAGACGAGGAGCGATCCCCGTTCTCTGATTATATCTTGAAGGCCGAGATTTTCTCCAGGATCTCACTTCCGACCTTCAAATCGTATGACGGCCAGGGAGACTCGGCCGATCATTAATAAAGTTTTGATGCCCTAATGACCTTGCCAGGGGCGTCTGACGTGATTAAGTGCCGAGCATTTGTGACCACTCCGGTTCAGGGTGCTCAGGCATGGTTTAAGGCCCTCGCCCCGGGCAGCATCCACAACTTCAAGCAATTCGGGTGAGTGTTCAAGGGAAGCTTCGCCGACAGCGGTCCTCCCCGGTCAGTGGCGGGATTACTGGCCCTCAAGCAGGAATAGGGGGAGAAGTTGCGGGCTTATATCAACTGATTCAAATCGAAAGCTCTACGCATCCCCCGCCTGGATGTTGCCTCAGCCATCACCACACTAACCGGGGGCACCCGCGATGAGAACCTACGGCACGAGCTCGTGCTGCATCCTCCCACCTCCCTCATCGAGCTAATGACCCTTGCCCTGTGCCACGCAGAGTGCGAGAAAGTCCTCAGCGCCTGCCGAGGCATGATAGGCACAGGTCGGGAGGGTGACAAGAAGCGACCGTCCGAGCAAGGGACGGGTCAAGGAAAAAGGCCGAACCAGGACGGAGACCGCAAAGAGCCGTCCCGAAAGTATGAGTAGTATAACCCTCTTACCGCTCCCATCTATGAAATCTACGAAGACATCAAAGGCTCATGTCTCCTCCACCAGCCCGAGCCTATGAAGGCCAAGCACCGTAATCACCGCAAGCATTGCTTGTTCCACAGCGATCACGGACATCACACCAGCGATTGCCATCAGCTTCAAGATGAGATCGAGCGCCTTGTCCGCCAGGGACACCTATCTCGATACGTGACTGGGCAGAAGGAAGACTGATGCGCCCCCGAGGAAATCGACAATGCCCATCGGGGAGTCCACATCAACGTCATCGCTGGCGGCAGGGCATCAGGAGGAGATAGTAGCTGAGGAAGAAAGTGTCACACCGAGCGGGCGAGCCGAGCCTCTGTTGAGCCCCCTAAGGCCCCACAGGCGAGCGAACCGTAGGCCCTGGTATTCTCCGACCAGGACCTGGAAGGGTTAACCACCCCGCATGACGATGCTCTCATTGTATCGGCTACAATAAACCATTATAACGTAGATAGGATTTTAGTTGACAATGGTAGTGCCCCTAATGTATTATCCTATGAATGTTTCCTCAAGATGGGAGAGAATACATCTAAACTCCGCCCGATCCGAACCCCCCTCTGTGGGTTCAACGGCCAGACAACTTATCCCGAGAGAGCCCTGAGCCTGCCAGTTACTATTAGCACCCCACCCAAAACTGTTACAGTTATGGTGGACTTCATCGTGATTAAAGGGATGACGGCCTAGAACACCATCTTCGGCCGAGGTATCCTCAGAGTTATGAAGACTGGCCTCTTTCGTCCGGTCCTGTACCCTACATGGCTCGCCAACGTCATCATGGTACCGAAGGCTTCGGGGAAATGGTGAATGTGCGTAGACTTCATCGACCTCAACAAGGCTACCCTGAAGGATTGCTACTCGCTACCGAGCATCGATCAACTGGTCGACTCAACCTCTGACAACGAATTGCTCAGCTTCCTGGACGCCTACTCCAGTTACCATCAGATCAGGATGGACCCAAATGATATCGAGAAGACCGCCTTCATCACTGACTTTGGCGTACACTGCTACACCCGAATGTCATTCGGGTTGAAGAACGCTGGAGCAACGTATCAGAGACTGATCAACCACATCTTCGAGGGACAACTCAGTCGGAACGTCAAGGCCTACATTAACGATATGCTCGTCAAAATGCCGAAGGCCGAAGACCATCTTGCCGACTTAGCCGAGGCCTTCAACACCCTCCTGAGGTGCAACATGAAGCTCAATCCTGCTAACTGTGCCTTCGGAGTCAGATCCGAGAAGTTCCTAGGCTTCCTGGTAACTCAGCGTGGGATCGAGGCCAATCCTGACAAGGTTCAGGCCATCCTAAACATGCGGCCACCCACCTGCATCAAGGACGTCCAATGCATTACGGGGCGCATTGCTGTGCTCAACCGCTTCCTATCCCGAGCGGCCGAATGATGCCTACCCTTCTTCAAATTATTGAGGGGACCCAAAATGGCATCTACTACGTTCACTTGGGATGAGTAATGTCAGAAGGCTTTCGTCGAACACAAGGAATTCTTGGACTTGCCCCCAGTGCTGTCCAAGCAGATCCCGGGCGAAGCTCTGCACCTTTACCTCTCGGTGACCCCTTTCACAGTGAGCTCGGTCCTAGTCAGGAATGACGCGGGGGTCGAGAGACTAGTTTACTATACCAGCAAGGTGCTTAATGAGGCTGAGAGAAGGTACCCCACAACTGAGAAACTCGTGCTAGCGTTGGTTACCTCAGCCAAGCGCCTCCGACCCTATTTTCAAGGGCACTCCATCGTCATATTGACCGACGAACCCCTGAAGAAGATTCTCTTTCACCCTGAAGCCTCGGGACACCTCGTCAAGTGGGCCATCATGCTCGGGGCCTACGATGTTTCGTATCGCCCCCGCTCGGCCATCAAAGGACAGGCCCTCGCAGACTTCATCACCGAAAGCACGATTCCGATTGAATAAGCACCTCCACCTGCACTCGCACCCACCTGGGACCTGTTCATCGACGGGTCCTCCAAGTCAGCCGAAGTGGTGCCGGCATCCTTCTCAAGTCCCCCGAAGGAGCAGAGCTGCCGTATGCCTTGAAAGTCAACTTCCAGGCATCCAACAATGCCTCCGAGTATGAAGCCGTTATCTCGGGGGCCAGGATGGCCCGACGACTGGGGGCCGAGCGAGTCAGGATCCACACCGACTCCTAATTAGTCGCTAGCCAGGTTAACGGTGATTACGAAGCTCGGGAAAGATAAATGATCAAGTACCTCCAGGTGGTCAAGAGGATGGCCCGACTTTTCGAGAGCTTTGAGGTAGTCCGATAGCCAGGGAGGAAAACTCTCGAGCGGACGCCCTCTCTCGCCTGGCCTCCTCACTCGACCCCGAAGGTACTCAGTCGATCTTCCTCGAAGAGCTCGAGCGACCGAGCATCGAGTCCAAGCTTATGGCCATTGACACAGCACCCCCGAGCCACTGGCGAACCCCCTACATATCCTGGCTCCAGGATTCTCAAGAGCCTCCCGACCCCCAGGAAGCTCAGAAACTCAAGTACCAAGCTCGGTATTTCGTCATGCTAGACGATGCCTTGTACTGCAGGTCTTTCTTCGGTCCCCTCCTCAAGTGCGTCGGCACCGACGAAGCCAGCCGAGCGGTTCAGGAAGTACACAAAGGCATCTGCGGCGTACACCAAGGAGGAAGATCGCTCGCCAGGATCTTGCTTCGGCAAGGTTACTGGTGGCCCACTCTCCAGCGCTACTGCACGACCTACGTACAGAAGTGCGATTGATGTCAGCGCTTCGACCATCTGATCCACCAACCCGCCGTAGAGCTCATCACCCTTGCCGAGCCGTACCCCTTTGCTCGGTGGGGGATTGATATTTTGGGACCAGTCCCCACGGCCCAGGCTCAGAAGAAGTACGTCATCATCGCCATCGACTATTTCACCAAATGGATTGAGGCCGAGGTCACCACCAGGATCACCGAATCTGTCGTGTGGAGTTTCATTTGGAAGTCGATCATTTGTCGCTACGGTGTCCGCCGAGTGATCGTGAGCGATAATGGTTGGCAATTTGATTCTCATTACTTCAGAGACTGATGTTCCGACCTAAACATTCGCAACCACTTCACTTCGGTAGCCCACCCTCACGCCAACGGACTGGTCGAGAATGCCAACAAAACTATTTTGAAAGGCATCAAAACCAAGCTCGGCAAGGCCAAGGGAAGCTGGTTCGAGGAATTACCGAGCGTACTATGGTCACATCGAACTACTCCGAGACGGCTACCGGTGAAACACCTTCCAGCTGGTGTATGGCATAGAGGCCATGATTCCATTGGAGGTCGGCAATCCTTCTCTCCGAGTCGTCCACTTCAAATCCGAGGTGAACGAGCAGAAACTGCTAGAAAACCTCGACCTAGCGGACGAGATCCGAGAGATTGCAAATATTTGAGCAATGGAATACCAACGGCGTGTCACCCGATACTACAACTCCAGAGTCTGAGACAGACATTTCTAGCCAGGGGACTTCGTCCTGAGAAAGGTCGAAGCCTCTCGACCACTGGAAGCGGCGGGGAAGCTAGCCCCTAACTGGGAAGGCGCCTACCGAGTGGTTGAGACGCTCGGGAAAGGGGCGTATCGATTGTCCACCATGGAATGAGCACTCGTCCCTCGGACATGGAACATGACAACACTTCGAAAGTTATACTTTTGAACATCTGGCAACCATGCATATGTAAGCAAAATAGAATAAACGCCATCCTTCTCTTTTCATTGAACTCTGGTGTATATCAAGTAGGCCGCAGCCAATACAATATACAGTTCAGCAAAAAGAAAAATTACATCCACTGGTACTATGTCACGAGCAGAGCGCTCGGTTGACTCGGTAGGCACTCCTACGTCTAGCCACTGACTCTGCCTAGTGCAAAAACTGGCTCGGATAAAGGATAGCCTTCCCGTTGGTTCGAGAAGCCCCGAGGAAAGGTGCCAGAGGGATTGGAAGGACAACAAAAAAAAAGATGGGAGAATTCGACCCAAGACAAATGAAGAGGAAGCTTGAGACAGCTCCCCTTCTAGGCAATGGCATCGACGAGAAAGCAGGGAGCTTAAAGAGCTCCCCCTCCCATCAGGATGGCGTCGACAGGTCAGGGACAGGAAGGCGACATGCTCCAGCATGTCGAACCCTCTCCCAAACCGCCCTTCGACTGTCGAACCCTCTTCCAAACTGGAGTAGCAGAGCTTCCCTCCTACTGCCGTCTGCCTCATCGTCTTCTGAATCGCTTTCCATGCTCCGCCGAGATCGACAGCACAACGCACTTCGCGGAAAGGGAAGAAGGAGAAATCGTCAGGGATGGCCTTAAGCGATGAAAGGAAGAGGAGACGCCCCTTGGACCTTTTATAGGCCGAAGGGGGAGCTGATCGCCTTAAATGACTCTCCCCTTAAAAACACGCTAAAGGACCCTTCCCTGAGATGGTTACCTCATTTCCCAACACCCCCCTAGCGGGACGCGCGAAGTGGCAAGTCATTTAGGGCGGCATGGAAAAGCAGAAAGGTGCCAGTGCCATGCCAGTTATCTGATAGATCGGCACGCGCGATATCTGCAGAGAAAATCGGTGCCTTCCCCAACAACTACAGATATGGTAGTCAAATCATGCCAAAAGCGGTAAGGAATAGTCAATTCAGCACTTAATATTGCCGCTATTATACTTTCCAAAAAAGATTTTCTTGCAACTACATAAGGGAAAAGAAAAAGAAAGAAAGAGCTTGTACATCAGGCATCGGGCCCATCCCAAGGCTTAATAGACAAGGGCCCCTCAGCACCAGACGATCTGCCCCCGGTACTCTCGGCGACGGCCGACCCAGGCACTGACCCCACCTGTGTGTGAACTGTCTCAGTCGTGTGCCTTCCCGAGGGTGCTGGAGTTGGCGATCACTCGGGCGAGGTCAAGGCCGCCCGACCCTCCTCTTCTCTCGACGTATAGTGGGAGGAGTCATTAGAACCCCAGTCCGAGTCATAGCGTTGCTCGGAGGGAAAAATGAGCCCAGATGCCTGGGCCTCAGCCTCTATGATGGCCCGATTGAAGTCTTGGGAGAAGCCCTTCCGAAGGCCCCGACGGTAGCCTGACTCATAGTAGAGGAAGGCAGTCGTATGAAGAGCTGTGTGGTAAGCCTCTGAGCATTTATATTGCTCGAGCGCTTCCACCCCGGCCAACTCTGCCTTCCCCTCAAGCTCGGCTATCCTCTATTCTGACTCGGACAGCCTCCTCTCGGCCTCGGCCCGTGCATCCTCGGCCCTCCAACTCGATCCTCGAGCCCCTCTCGCTCGGCCTTCCATTGCTCGTCGCACTCGACCTGAACTCTGCGCTCTGCTTCCAGGAGCTCATTCTTCAGATCGACCATATGACGGGCCTGGGCTAGCTGCTCAACCAGCGACCGAGCCTCCGCCTGTCTTGACTGCACTTGTGCCCGGAGCGAGGCCACTTCCCAACGAAGATTCTCGAGATCGAGGGTCAAACGCTCGACCTTCTGATCAAGCGCACCGCGGGTCCATAAGAGAGCCTCACGCTCCGATTCCGCACGAGCGTACGTGTCCACTGCCTCGGCCCCTAGCTGGGCCAAGACCAGACCACCCTCCATAATCTGCTCGAGAAGCGTGGAGGGGGGACTTTTCCTGAGCTCTCCTGGTACGGCTCCCGAAGCTATGGAGTGGCACCTCTGGTATAAAGGAGCATGGACGCTGAAGGTATTGGTCGAGGGAGGAGAGACCCTCTCTAGGGCTACCAGGACTGGGACACCTCCCCCGAGCGACCTTACCTCGGGGGCCCCACCAGTTGGCTTGGGTTGGGCCGCCTCGCCGCGTACCTCCCCGGCCTCGATCGGCTGCGACTGATTCGCTTCATCCTGCGACCTTCCAGCCTCGACCGGCTAGGATCGGACTCCTCTGTCTAGCGCCCCCTCTATTTCGCCTGGCACCCCGACATCAGCCATGGTCCCTCCGACATCTGCTCCCTCTTGCTCCAGAGAGAGAGAAGGCAACAGGGGAACCTCATCGGTCGGGCAGGCGACCTCTGCCTTTCTCCCCCATTTCTTCTCAGCAGACAAGGCCTGCAAGGAAGACCTCAGCAACTTCGCCACGGGATCCTTGCGCTTGACCCCCCGGCGTTCGGAAGCATCATCCCTGGCGACCCTCTTGCCCTTATCTCAGGCCCGGGAGGAACCCTCCGAAGTTTGAAGATCACTCGGAGCCGGCGTATCATCCACGTCAATGACCTCCAGCTCGGCCGACGGTGCCTCCTCCTCAATCGCTCGCCTCAAGTCTGAACGAAGGAGAGTAAATTATGAGAAGGAAGGCACTCATCTGATAAGAAGAGAACGAGCCCGTGAGACCCTTACCTGTCGGCAGCAGTGCTCGAGAAAGGTACTCCTCGATGTTGGACGGGGTCAACAACTCAGCAGTCGGCCGGCGATTCTGTAGAAGGATAGCAGCATCCCTCTCCACCTCCGGAGAGACCTCTGTTTGCTTCAGAGGAATGTTCGAGTGAAAATTGGGCACCGTCGGGAAATCCCAGACCACACCGACCGCGGATGCGCCCACCCAGAAATATTGGGTCTTCCACCCCTTGTGAGAGGAGTCCTTCACGGAAAGGGACACGCAACTCCTTTTTTGCTTCGCCTGGATGTAAAAGAAGCCCTTCCTAGCAAAAAGGTTCTCCTTCAGCTCGAAAAAATAATGGAAGAGGTCCAGCGAGGTGCTCACCCCACTCTGGCCATAGAGGAAAATGAAGGAGAATATAAGGGTATCAGAGTTAGAGACCATCTAGACAGGACCCAGCCGGTAGAACCGAAGCAAATCGGCGACAAAGGAATGGAGGGGTAGGCGAAAGCCACACTTCTGAGCCAAGAGGAAGGAACATAAGAGGCCGGAATGAGTGGCCAGGCTAGACTCATGAGGTTCATGCGCGAAGAACTGAAACCGCCAAGGCAGCCCATACTGGTTCTCCAGTCGCTTTACATCAGCCTCGCCCAGTTCGCTGCGAAGAGGCTCCGACGGCACCAACAAAGACCTTGGGGCCTGTTTTGCCCCCCGCCCCTCGGCCTTAGGATTTTGGTCCGCCATGGAACAAGAAGAACTGGAAGAAGAAGGGGAAAGCTCTGGACTAGAGGACTCCGGAGGAGAAGGAAGTTGACGGATCGCCGCCTCGGTAATCTCTTCCAGCTCCGCGAAAGCCGCTGCAATTCTCCACTCTTCCGAACTGCTCTCGCGGCGCATGAGCCCCCCTCAAATTTAAATGTAATAGAAGGCAAAACCCTAAACCCCAGAGATAAAGGGACGCAAACAACGCACAATGCTTATAACCCCTAGCTAGAAGCGGCGCGATGTTCCGATCTTCCATAGAGGGGCCTTCTTGCAAAAATTCTCAGAATTATCATCATGACGGGCGTATTTTCAGGACAAGCCACATCATGTGGCCCCTGTAGATAGAGATCTCCACCCAACTAGAGCCACAAAAGTCCAGCCCAAATGCTACTCATCCGACCCTAATTTTGGCTCGGGAGTAGGAGGGGGACAAGTGGAGAGGGGAAATCTAACCGCCCGAACGGAGAGGCCAAACGAGGTCTAATTTCACCCGACAAGGCCCAGCTCCTTGAAGTGGCAGCCCCAAGGCCCAGCTCCTTCTTGCAAAATGAGGCCTAATAACTTACTCAGATCAAGCACTTCCTAGGTGGCCTTCGGGTTGGGAAGTCCGAGCATCAGTTCGATCAGGAAAGCTCCTTCGGAGCCCAGTATTCTCTGCCCAATCCATGCACTCATCGCTCGGGAAGCATCTCCTGGGGTAGTGCCACATGCTCGGGCCGACTGATGGAAGCTTATCTGTACGGCTGTTACGCGTCCCTTAAAAGCTGGGAGCTCAAGGGGATAAGAGAGATAAAGAGCCAGCAAGGAGGACGTAACCTCCCCCCGAAACTCCTTAACTTACAGGGATCATTCACTCAACGAGCCACTATTTAAACTGGAAGAACCCTCCTATGAGAAGGTAAGCCAAAAAACCCTGAGTAGGATCCACTTCACCTTTTAGTGGAGAGGGATCTCACGCCCCCATCTTCCTCTTAACTCCCTCCTTCGCACTAGTGCTCTACTACTCTTGCTGACTTAAGCATCGGAGGGTTTTCCCTGGGGATCCATCCCTGGGCACCTCTGACTTGTTTCCCCCCTTGCAGTTCATACTCCAAGTGTACGTGGTCATCCTCTTCCCCAGTCAGGAGTAGTGCGAGATCGCCCCTCTTCAATACCGAGTGATGAGAGCTAGAGTCACTGATTGGTGTACCGTCAGCTAGTCTTGTGTCTTACCTTGTATTTTCCAAGTTATTGTTGAGGCTTGTAATCGTATGGTACATTTTGGTCAGTTATGATTAAGTTGGATTGGATTATGCCAAAATATGTAGCATTATCGATTAATTTGGGATATCACTATTCCGATTAGATAATTGTCATCTTGGACTATGGATAGCATGTCTAATTCTAAGTTAGTGATAAATACCGAGTACTATGCGCACTCTGACTCTACGTGAATGAGACGATCTATATAGACACGTCGCGCCTCTGGGAATCTTCTGCGCTCAGGGTGTGACACTGGAGTTGGCGATCCCTCTGTTGAAGCAAAGGCAGTCCTACTCCCCCCTTCACTCGACGTTGGAGAGGGAGAGTCGTAGTATCCTCGTCCGAGTCATAGCGCTGCCCGGAAGCAAAGACAAGCTCATCGAGCACCTGCTGCTGGGCCTCAACGATCGCTTGATGGAAGCCTTGGGCGAATCCCTTCCGTAGCCCCCGACAGTAGCCTGGCTCGTAGTACAAGAAGGCGGTCTTCTGGAGAGCTACATGGTAGCCCTCCGAGCTTCTATATCATTTGATCGCCTCCGCCCCAGCTTGCTCCACCTCCTTCTTAAGCTCGGCTATTCTCTACTAGACCTCTAGCAACTTCCTCTCGGTCTCGGACAGCTTTGCCTCGACCTCAGTCCGCGTGACCTCGGCTTCCCCCCCGCACTCGCTCGGCCCCTCGGACCTGGTTGTTGAGCTCCTCTCACTCGGCCTTCCACTACTCGGAGCGCTCGACCTGAGATTGACGCTCCTCTTCTAGGAGTTCGCCCTTCAGGTATGCTATATAGCGAGCCTAGGCCAGCTACTCGGCCAGTGTCCGAGCCTCCTCCTGGCTCGACTGAGTCTGAGCTCGAAGCGAGGCTACCTCCCGCCGAGAGACTTCGAGCTCGGATGTCAACTGACCGATCCTCCGATTGGACTTAGCGCGGACCCAAGAGAGGGACCTCTCCTCACTGTCCAGCCGAGCGAAGAAATCGGTTATCTCGGCCCCCAGCTGGACCACGATCAAGACACCCTCCATAACTCTCTCGAAGAGTAGAGAGGGGGGACTGCGTCTGACCTCCTCCCGAGCTAATGAAGGCACCAGAGATCGGCACCTTTGGTACAGAGAAGCCCGAACTGTGAAGGCGCCGGCCGAAGGAGGAAGAGCCCTCTCTAAAAGAGCCGAGGCTAGAGCATCCTCCCCGAGCGTCCCCATGTTTGGGACGACAATGCTCGGCTCGAGTCGCATCGTCCCGCATCACATGTGCTCTACAAAAAGTGGGCGGCCATCGTTTTGTCTATTCACGGCACTGGGCAGCCAGTCACCTGGCTTCCTCCTGGTTTGATCCTTCTGCTTCATCTCTGTTTCCTTGTCGTACATATCTATATTATATTTACCGCATCATTGCATATTAGAAATTTCCATTAGAATCCTTATCCATAGAGGTTTTCAAATTAAACAACAGGGAAGGTGAGTGATCAAAAGTCTCGGCCATCCCCCCTTCCCAACATCCCTCCAAGTAAAGACATCATCATTTTTTTTTACTTTGTAGTCTATTTCGAGCACTTGATACATAACTTAGTTCTAATCAGTGTTTCTCTTTATCTTTTTGAGTTTCCAATTCTATTTTCAGGACTTCTGTACAGCGAACTACACAGGGCTCTCCGTCCTTGGCCGGTCGAGAATGGAGAAGTCAGGACCCTGCAAGCTCCCTCCCTGAGGCACACCATGCAATCATGCTCCTATGGGAATCAGGTAAAGCTTCCTTGGCGATCACATTCTAATTATGTGCACTGTAATGTCAGGAATCGAGGCCAATTGATAGGGCGTCCGTCCCAGAGGGCCCATTAGTCGCACCCCATGAAAAGCCTCGCATTGCTCCCCAGCGCCTATAGTATTGAGATAAATCCCAAAAAGGCGAAGGCAATATGAGACATGCCACCTCCTAGGAATTTGAGTTAAAGGACTAATAGGGAGGTTTCAATTTATTTGTTGATTTGTCTCCCAGCATTCCCAATGGTGTAGGCCTTTCTACGAGCTCACCAAGTCGAGAGTCAAATTCCATTGGGATGACAAGTGTCAGGCAGCCTTTGATGGATTGAAGGACTATCTATTTAATCCTCCTATCTTGAGGCCACCCACTCCAGGCAAACCATTAATTCTTTATATATCTGTCTTGGATGACTTTGTATGAGTTGTCCTTGCACAAACGGATGAAGATGGTAAGGAGACAGCAGCTTACTATTTTTCTTTGTCTTTTCGAGTTTCCATTTCTATTTTTAGGACTTCAGTACAGCGAACTACACAGGGCTCTCCATCCTTGTCTGGCCGAGAGTGGAGAAGTCAGGACCCTGCAAGCTCCCTCCCCGAGGCATACCATGCGATCATGCTCCTATGGGAATCATGTAAAACTTCCTTGGCGATCACATACTAATTATGTGCACTGTAATGTTAGGAATCAAGGCCAGTTGACAGGGCGTTCGTCCCAGAGGGCCCATTAGTCACACCCCACGAAAAGCCTCGCATTGCTCCCCAACGGCTACAATATTGAGATAAATCCTAATAAGACGAAGGCAATAAGAAATATGCCACCTCCTGGGAATTTGAAGGAATTTAAAGGACTAATATGGAGGTTTCAATTTATTTACCGATTTGTCTCCCAGCATTCCTAAAGGTGTAGGCCTTTCTACGAGCTCACCAATTCGAGAGTCAAATTCCATTGGGATGACAAGTGTCAGGCAGCCATTGATGGATTGAAGGACTATTTATCTAATCCTCCTATCCTGAGGCCACCCACTCCAGGCAAACCATTAATTCTTTATATATCTGTCCTGGATGACTCTGTAGGAGCTGTCCTTGCACTAACGGATGAAGATGGTAAGGAGACGGTAGCTTACTATTTGTCTAAACTTCTTAACCCCTGTAAGAAGAAGTATACGGCCATGGAGAAGTGATGTGACACAACCTAAGACCTATATTGCAAGCAATGCAACGGGCACGACAATGTCACACAAGCAGACTTACTCGCATTTGGCACACTCGGTTCCGTAGGTGGACTGGTGATGGGGTGAGGGTCTGAGGATGGACCCGAAGGTTTTCAAGGGTATGGCCGGCTTGGGGAGGACCCCTAAGGGCCTGGGGTTGCCCAAATTCACGGGTGGTCAGCACGTCGAGGGCGTGGGTATATTGGTCTCGCTCACAACTCACCCGCGGTGGACACTCACATAGTAGCAATTTGAGATCGGGCACTCAACTCGCCGGTCGACGGGCAACTAGAAACGATACTAAGACAAGCAAAAGTAAGACCAGCAGAGGAAGTGTCCAGGGGCTCACCTGATCGGTGTGAAGACACTGATCCCTATCGGAGACGAGGGCGAGCGAGGAAGCGTGGGCTTACCCACACGCCGTGCCGGAGAAGCTTCAACCTGAAATTTAAGAAATTACACCACTACTCACCATGCAAGGGGGTTGAACAAAGGGAGGGGAAGTCAAATTTACATTCAAACACTACCTCCCACAAGGAGGGGCTGTAAGCCGGTCAGGTGGAGAGGGGAAAATCGATCTCGGAACTAATTGATAGAAAGTCGTCGGTTCTGTCTACCCTCTGGAACAGGGGACAGGCAGTCGAAGTCGGTGCCACTGCGGCCTCTCCCAAACTTCATTGTTGACAAGACTAGTGGGAAACCCTTCGTAGTTAACCCAAGAGGACATCCAATTTTGGGGGGAATTTCTGAATGACGGCGTTGGTCGGGGCAGTGGCGCGAACAGGGTCTCTGTTTGCTGGTTCTGGTAGCTTCTGTACCTTTGCAACAGGAAGATGAGGCCGCCACGGATGCTCCCGAGCCTTGATTCAAGAGTGGCTAGAGTCTTTAGATTGGTGGTTGAGTCCTATTCGAACAGAGACCCACGGGGGCACCAGAGGAGGCTGGAGTAGGTAGCGAGGACCCGAACAGTGGTCGGGTGTCAGATCAGTTCCAGAGGGAACAGACCAGCGCACCCGAGGGAGAAAAATGAGAACTCACAGCTCTGGACGCCGAACGGGGTGCCGTTTCTTGTTGCTGGAAGTAGACTCATCGTAGAAGCTCTCAGCCAAGGACCGCCTTCATAACTTTAGGAGGTTGGCCATGGGAGCCTCTGTAGCTTGCTTCTGGTTGACTGTCAGGAAGAAGTTGCACAGTCCGGCGATGACGGCTCCTCCGGGAAGCTCCGAACTCATACGGGGATGAGGCCACCATCGTTGCAAAGAGGACTGGGAGACGCTTCCAACGGTTCCTCTTGTGCTTCTAGAGGCTCCGGGATGAAGTTGTGGCAGGCTCTGCAACCAGTGGCTTCTCTGCTGCCTGCGAACTGGAATGAAAGGGTGGAGATAGGTAATCGGGGAATGGTGTAGATGGGTAGAGAAATGAGGTGGATGTGTGTGGGGGCAACCCCTGGCTGTGAGGGGGTCTGGGAGGGGGTGTTCCAAGGTGTGGGAGGGGGAGAATGGGGTTTGGAAGGGGGTCTAGCAGATGGTCGGAGGTGGAGCTGTGAATTTGGTGTTGGGAGGGAGAGAGAGGTGGATTTGAATTTGGCTTAATGAGTGGGGTTAATGCTGGCCTAGGGGAGGGGAAAGGGTGCTTGGGGAGGGGTGTTCTGCCTTGGGAGAGTGAGAGATTGCATGGGGGAGTGGGAGGATTGTGTTGGGAAAGGATAGTGGGTGGTTTGTGGTTGGAGGGTGGAGTGGGGATAGGTGGAGGCTACCTTCGGGATGGGGTGGAGTAAAGAGAGGGGTTGTGGGGAGTTGGAGAGGCTTTAAGGGAGAGGGAAGGAGAGAGAAAGTAGGTGGGAGGTTGAGGAGAGAGAGAGGGATAGGGGAGGGGAGCTTCTCACTCCACTCTAATGGCTTCTCACCAAATGAAACTCAATTTTCTGGACTCACAATAATAGATCTTCATTAACTTCAAATGGGGAGAGTGGGGTCCTATTTATAGGGATCTCACAATTTACAACAAGTCAGTGACTTTTGGACCAATGACAAATAACCAAGGGGGAAGGGGGTGCCCTTGGGCCTAGCCCAATGAATTGGGCCCAATAACCAAACTAATGAACCCTATGACACTTAACTTAGGTAGATGACTCATTAACCTAGGTACATGACTCAAATAAAAGGAAAATTACAATGATATGACTCAAATAAAATAAGAAAATTACATGCCAAGACTCAGAAAATGTGACGGACACAATGGAGTACTGTCAGTGAGCAATCGGAGCGGTGGAAAAATGTGAAGGGTGAGAGATGCCCCCATCAAGAAGACTTGTGCCACTCTAACCTGGGTGGTGCAGAAATTGAAGCACTACTTCTTAGCTCATGAGGTCCATTTGATTGCTCGCATGAATCTTATCAAATTACACCTTGAAAAATCTGTTCTCACTGATAGGTTAGCATGATGGCAAAGCTTTCTCTCTCAGTTCGATATCCAGCAAAAAGCGATTATAGGCTATGCCATAGCAGAACATCTCGTTCATCACCCTCTCCCTAGATTCGATCCTGCTTGATCGGAGTTTCCAGATGAAACTAATGTCCATTAATCAACCTTCTGATCCCGTGTGGACACTACATTTTGATGAAGCTCTGAACTCCCATGGTAGGGGTATCGGTATCATTCTTCTATCACCTGAGGGTGTCACCATTCCACAAGCCTTTTAGCTTGCATTTCTAGTTACAAACAATATAGCTGAATATGATGCTCTTTTCACCAGACTTGAGGCCGCCCATCAATATGGTACAACTGAACTGGAAATTGTAGGTGATAGTCATCTTATTCTCCGTCAAGTGCTCACCAAATGTCGCACTCTAAATACTAAGCTTAAGCCCTATCAGGAACTCACCTATGTTTATGCCAAGCTCTTTTCCAAGTTGATCTTTGTCCATGTCCCTCACGACCAAACCATTCTAGCTGATGCTCTTGCATGCCTGGCATCTTCCTTGACTTTCCCTCTTGGCAGGCATTTTGAATCTATCATCATCCATAGGCATCTTACTCTCTTCACTATGGATGTTGTGTTCCTTAAGGTTAAAGAAGAGTTGTTAAAGAAGGTTAAGGAAGGTGAAATCATTAAGAAAAGTGAGGTCACGCTACTAGAATTAAAAGAAGAGTTGGCCGATGAGGAAAAGCCATGGTATTATGAAATTGTGAAATATTGTAAGGATCGGTCATATCCTAATGAAGCCACCGTACAAGAAAAGAGAGCCATAAGGAGAGTCGCTCAACAGTACCCCTTGGTTGGAGGAGTGCTTTATAGAAGAATCTCACTGGTGTTCTTCTTAAATGTCTTGATGATGATGAAGTATGGAAGGTCGTTAAGGAGGCACATTCGGGAGTGTGTGGTGGCCACGTAAATAGCCAAATGCTTACAAAGAAGATCCTTAGACAATGCTTCTACTGGCCCACTCTAGATGGGGATTGCACTATCTATGTCCGTAGGTGTGTCAAGTGTCAGCTTCACACTGATAGAATTTATTCTCCTGCTTCTTCACCCCATCCTATGTCCTCTCCATGGCCTTTCTCCATGTGGGCTTTCGATATCATTGGTCCCCTTGGTGATTCCAACTCCCTCACCAAATAAAAGTCAGTCATCCTCACGATGACGGAGTACTTCACCAAGTCAGTAGAAGCGGAAGCGTACCTAGGGATTAAAGCATCAACTGTATGCAAGTTCATCATGAAGAACATCATCGCCAGGTTCGGGAGTCCCAAGCACCATCATCACTGATAACGGACCTCAATTCATCTCTTAAGAGTCTCAATACCTCGGCAACAAATATAAAATTGTATTGCACCTGTAGAAACCCGATAATTAAAAATGAGAAATAAATTTTTCAATTTTATTATGTAATTAAAATTTTCGTGAAATAATTAAATTACATTTTTACTATATGAAATAAACTAGTTTATTGAATTTAGTTGAATTAACTAGAAGTAAATAGAGATTAAATACTTTAAACCTTAGATAAATCATAGAAAGCCCAATAAAAGTCCATGTAATGGACTAGGATCACAATTGGCCCATTGGATAATCCATAATGGGTTGGATTAATGGATTAATTGATTAAAGGATTTATTAAAAGATAATTAGAGTAAAATTCGTAACATGTGTTTAATATGTAATTTAAGGGATTAAAATAACCCCATTTCTAGAAGTTTGGCACAAAAATCGACCCTTACCTAATAGTCCACCTTGGACCAGCCGTTTTTACATTGGTTTCACACCAAATGGAGGCTAGGTTAAGAAGAAAAATTGGAATTTTCTTCTAATTCGAAGTTGGAAAGTTTGGCATTGTTAGGCAAAGAATCTTGATGAATTTGGCCAAGTTTTGGCTATAAATAGAATCACATTCGACACTCAAATCATCCCTGGAGACTAAGGTTATGCTGCTGCGAAGATTGGTGAGGATTTGAAGGAAGATTTGGAAGATCAAAGAGTTTCTTATTATTCAGGGATATTTCTTTAGATCCTTCTAAAGGTAGATGTCTCTCAGGCTAAACTCTAATTAAAGCATGTCATCATGTTTATTTTTCTGTCCTCTTTCCATTGATAGCTCATTTATTAAATTCCGTTATGAAATGAACAAGTTATGGTCATTTTATTGGAGGGGTATTCCCATTTTTTTATCAGGTCCAGAACGTGCTATACCTTAGTAGCGCGTTCTGAACGCGCTGCCCTGACATAGTGCGTTCATACAGAGTGTTTTCCCGCCCTCAGGGGTCTAGCAGAAAATTAAAAAAATAATAATATTTTCCGGAACGCGCTACCCGAGGGTTGCGCAATCTGAAAGATCGCGCTAGCAGAGGCTAGCGCGTTCATAAAGTTTTACCCGGAATACCAGGGGTCAAAATAATATATTTTGAAAAAAAATATATAAACACATGATTGCGCTAGCACTGGCTAGCGCGTTCAAAATAATATACCCGGAATGTCCGGGGGTCAAACAAAATAATTTCAAAACCAACCCACCACACCTTAGTGCAGTGCAGTGCAGTGCGGCTCGGCACAAATAAATAAATAAATGTACTAATATTTTCATATCTACTTAATTCAACTCACAACTCGAGCCCACATCCTATGCCCCTTGGGTCCTGACCCAAGGGTGAGCTCTCCAACATATAAAGCCATAGAAGTTTTTCTAAACTTCCAATGTGGGACTAAAGATTAGTCACTACACATTATGAACACAATATGAATTATAACCTTTGGAATCTCCAATAATTATAAGTATTTAGTCACCAAAAGTAAGAAAAGGCAATAGTAGCATGTTTTAATTCTTACAGTATATTAAAAAATTATTTTTGTAGACCAAAATTACTTTTACATGTAAAAATCTAATTTTAACCATATTAGTAAATTAATGCATGAAAAATATTTCCAGCATGTTAAAAATGACTTCCAATATGATAAAATTATTTTATACAGACTGAGATATAAAAACTATTTTCAGCATGTTAAATCTATTTAAAACTATTTTTTGTGCATGTTAAACCTAATTTCCTATTAAATAATTAGTAAATTGATACATGAAAATTACTTCCAGCATGTTAAAATTTCTTCCAGCATGATAAAATTATTTCTAGCATGTTAGAATTATTTTTGGCATGTTAGAATTATTCTCAGTGTATTAAAACTATTGTTCAGCATGATGATCCTATTTTCTTATCAAATAATTAGTAAATAAATATAGAAAAATAATTTTCAGCATGATAAAATTTATGTTGTTATCAGAGAATTTCTGTAATCAGCATGGTAAACTTATCTTTATCATCTTATCAGTAAGTTAATGTGTGAGAATTATTTTAGCATGTTAAGTATTAATTTTAGGATGTTAAAAAATTAATTTTCAGCATGAAAAAATTAAATCCAGCATGATTTATCATCTTCTCAGTAAAGTAACGTATTAAAATTATTTTCAGCAAGTTAGAATTATTTTCGATATAAAAACATATGTTCATAACCAAATTCTGATTTTGATAATAAATCACCGTTTTGGCTAAACCAATGCATTTCTAATGTACACAAATTTCATGTAATCATGCCTAAACACTTGTAAATCAAATGCACACAAGATTAAACCATGGAATTAAATTAATTCTATTAAACTCTAATTACTTGGATTTTCTTCCTAGTTACCGTTCTTTCTTGAATTCCACGACTTAATGTCGTTAACAAGATGCCTTAAAATTATTATTCACTCCTCTTGCTACTTTTGAGATTTTTGCCAAATCTGTACTTTTTACAAATGAGCTTATTCTTGAAATTCATTGGCCATAGTGTTAAGTGGATGTCTAAACATACTTGGGATCTTATGATCCACTGACCCAATGCCTGGCATGAATGGGATCCGGTCTGGTCCTGGGAGGAGCGCCCGAAAGTACTTGTGCCCATGGGAGTTGATTGACCACGGTGTGGCATTGCACCGAAGTGCATGACTTGCTAGATTTTACGGCATTCTACTATTCGTACTTGTTTACTTGTTACTTGTTTACTTAAAAATTACATGAATTACTTGACTTGCGTGAAAATGGCCAATTACATGAAATTCTTTACTTGTTCGAAGTCATTACTTGGAAATTCATCTTGATATCATATTATCTCAATTACTTGGAAATTCCATTCATGTTTATACACTTCCCGATACAAGTTAGAAAATTATTTAAATTGTTAATACTTAAAGATTACCTGGTTCTTAGAGATATAAAATCCTACTGAGCTTTTAGCTCACCCTACGTTTTCGTTAATTGTTGCAGGAAATGAAAATGAACAAGGGAATAGACAAGAGTGAGAGAGTGATTTTCCTTTTTACCTAGGTTTATGTAGATCATTAGTATTTTTACAAGAATGATGTACTTTGGAATTGGAAGTTGTAATTTGCTTTTATGGCTTATGAATTAGTGATGTAAACTTCATTTTGATGGAATAAAAGTATCATTTTTCCATTGATTTATATTTTTAGAAATGAAATTGTACATGCTCTGATCGACACGCTTGTTTACGACTAGTTTGAGTCTCGATATTCCGCGTTAGGGCATGACAGTCTTTGTGGTATCAGAGCCTAGGTTACATAAAATCCTAGATTTCATAATTTTAGTTTCATTCTTAAACTTAGGTTAGGTTTTAGATCAATATTTAGAAATTGGATAGGTCTCAAAACCTTCCCGGTAAGATTTGGGTAGAAACATGGGTTAAGTTTTAAGAAAAAGGGAATTATCAGGAAATAAATACCAAAACAAAAATAATAAACCTTGGAATTATGGTTTCAGGCTAATTCTCACAAATGGCCACCGAGAGAGCTCAATGGCACGAGATGCAGCAGACCGTCCAAGGCTTAACCCAAGCCCTCCAACAGGTTGCTCAAGGAGGAGCAAACCGAGGAGCTAGTGATTTGCATAGGAATTTTTGAAGCATGAACCCTCCCAAGTTCGCTGGATCTACAAATCCGGACGAAGGCGAACACCGGATTAAGGAGATCGAGAGGATATTCTGAGTCATCAATGCACTGACGAGGAAAAGGTCCTACTCGCTACTTTCCAATTGGAAAGGGATGCACGTGCCTGGTGAGAATCGGTCGAAGCTATTTTACCGCACGACCAAATTCTATGGGAAGAGTTCATGGAACAGTTCAATAGTAAATATTTTTCCGACCGAGTGCAAGAAAGGAAGGCCGCCGAATTTGCCGCTTTGAAGCAAAGGGGTTTATCGGTAGCCGAATATGAAGCACAATTTTCAAGGTTATCTCGATACGCTCCACATCTCGTGGGTACCGACAAAATGAAGGCACGGAGATTTCTTAACGGCCTTAAGCCGCAATATATTACTCAACTCGCCCCGATGGATATTCAAATATATAGTGATGCGGTACGGAGAGCACAACTCCTAGAAGATGCAACGGAGTTATCGGATGGCATCCGAGGAAGAGAAGCCAAGAGAGAGCAAGTTACGGGAGCCGGAAGTTTCAAACCTTCCTTCGGGAAGAAAAGGCCCAATGACAGGCGTAACTTCATCAAGGACGGGCGTAATTTCAACAAGGGTGGACGTAACTTTCAAGGGGACAAGAAGCCGAGAACCTTTGACAAGCAAATTGTTCCTTTCTCTACGTCATCAAAGGAATTATGCAAATACTATGAGAAACCCAGACACAAAGCCGAGGAATGCTGGAGAAAACTCGGCGCATGTCTTCAATGCGGGAGTCGAGAGCATAGGATCCCGAATTACCCTCTTCTCAACGAGCAAGCTCCACCACCGGCAAGACTTCCTATTATTGCCAAAAAGTAAGGAAGACTTCAAGCTCTTATGGATGCGGAAACTACCGAGGAAGGAGGCATCGTGGAAGGTACTCTTTTCATATACTCCAAGCCTACCTCTGTCTTATTTGACACCGGAGCTACGCATTCATTTATATCTAGAAGATTTGCTGGTCTTTTACCTATGAAGCATGTTCCATTAGATTCTACACTCACTATTACTACCCCTATTGGAACGGGAACGGAGATTAAACATTTCTATCCTGCTAGTGAAGTTCTAATTAGCGGTTATAACTTACCCGCTGATTTGGTATGCATGGAGATGGACAGATATAATGTTATTTTGGGTGCCGACTGGCTATCTACACATGGAGCTAGTGTCAATTGCAAGTTGGGTACGGTAACTTTTATTGGTTACCCCGACCTTCTATTTTTTGGCACCAGGCATTCCAAGCACATATCTCTTATTTCGACCCCAGCCGAGAAATTGGTAAGGAAGGGTTGTGCCGGTTTCTTAGTTTCTATCACTATGATCGAGCACACGGAACCCGTTCTAAAGGACATTCCTATCGTTCGAGATTATTCTGATGTATTTCCGGACGAGTTGCCTGGTATTCCTCCCGAGAGGGAAGTGATTTTCTCTATTGATTTATTTCCAGGAGCTGCACCAATTTCTAAAGCTCCATATCAGATGTCTGTCGTTGAAATGAAAGAGTTAAAGGAATAACTATTGGAGTTATTGAAAAGGTATTTATCCGACCAAGTACTTCACCTTGGGGAGCCCCGGTCCTCTTTCTTAAAAAGAAGGATGGTTCGATGAGGCTATGTGTTGATTGTCGGCAATTGAATCAACTTACCATCAAGAATAAATATCCATTGCCGAGGATTGATGAATTATTCGACCAAATTTCTGGAGCTCAATATTTCTCAAAGATCGATCTTCGATCTGGTTATCATCAATTAAAGATCAAGGAAAGTGATATTCATAAGACGACATTTCGGAGTAGGTATGGACATTACGAGTTCACCGTTATGCCTTTCGGCTTTACAAATGCGCCTGCCGCATTCATGCAATTAATGAACAGCGCATTCAGGCCATACCTCGATCAACTTATTGTTGTCTTCATCGACGACATTTTGATCTACTCCAAGTCCAAGGAAGAACATGAAGAACATATCAAGAAGGCCCTTCAATTATTAAGAGATCACAAGCTATATGTCAAATTAAGTAAATGTGATTTCTAGTTGGAGGAAGTTTCTTTTCTCGGTCACATAATTTCCCGGAACGGTATCACCGTCGATCCTTCAAAGGTCGAGGCCGTAAAGAACTGGGAAAGACCTACTAGTGTGACAGAAATTCGAAGCTTCTTGGGATTGGCTGGCTATTATCGAAGATTTATCAAGGACTTCTCAAAGATCGCAGTATCTTTAACAAGATTGACAAGGAAGGAGAATCCTTTTATATGGTCCGAGGAATGCGAGAAAAGCTTTCAAACGTTAAAGGATTGTCTGACGACTGCTCCTATTCTCACATTACCTACAGAAGGAGGATGATTCGAAGTATATGCTGATGCATCTGGAATTGGCCTAGGTTGCGTATTAATGCAACATGGCAAGGTCATAGCTTATTCCTCATGGCAATTGAAGAAGCACGAGGAAAATTATCCCGTACATGACCTAGAACTGGCAGCTGTAGTCTTTGCTTTGAAGATCTGGCGACATTACCTCTGTTGTAACACCCCGGTTTTTAAAATCTGAAATTTAATTGAAATAGTGAATTTTTAATTTAGATAAATGAATTTCGGAAATCAATATTATATTCCTCAGTGAATAGTGCTAGAGTAATTTTGACTTTCTCACAAAAATCTAGAAAAATAGTAAATTGATAGAGAATGATTTATGAAACAACTTTACCTTCTTGAGTTTTATCAGTAAAAATCTGTAATTAGATCTATTTATCGTTTAAGTGAGTTTCATTAAATAATATTTTATTCCTTGGAATAGTACCATCGAAAATTCTTCTACTTGATAAAAATCCATAAAAATGGTAATTAGGTTTCTGGAAGTGTATGTAACAAATTTGTCTTCTGGGATTAACCCAGTAAAAATCCGTAGCAAGATCTATTTAATGTTTTAAGTGAAAGATCCACACTTTTCAACCTTTACCTAACCTTGACTTCAAACACAAAATTCGACCTTAATACTCAACCATTTCATCTGAAACTGGTGTCAAATTAAAGGCCATGATCTTAACTTCAATAGCCCTCTAAAAATTGCTCAAAACCCTTACCCTAATTGAGGCGGCTGGTCGAGTTTTGACTTGGTCTTGCTTGGCAACGCCTTGTCCAACACGCCTCTTGTGGCGTCGATTCCTCTCACCACAGACCATCCCAGAACGTGTATAAACTATCAAAATGAAGCCCTTTCAGTCTATTTTTATTTGGTAGCCGCGACAGTCGCTGAAGTTTTCAGATCTGGGAGATATCTCACGTTGAGTGCGTGGGTGTCGGCTTCCTTCTTTCTTTCTTCCTCCTTTGTTCTTCCTTGTTCTTCATCAAATTGAGGTAGGTTCTCTCGGGCTCAAACAGCAAATGATATATCAAAATGTTCAGCATGAAGTCCTCTTTCTTTTGATATAGAAAGCCCTAAATTGCATGAACCATGTTTAGAGTATTTCTGCTCGAAGTAATAGCATGCCTAAACCTAGTTTTGATGTGTTCATCCGAGTTAATTATGATTTCGAGTTTCAATTACTGATCTTTATGTACCATATCATACATGGTTGGATTCAACATTGAGTTAGATTTCTTTTGATGTAAGAAGCCCCAATTTCTATTAAGTGTAGCATGCGAATTTAGTCATTTAGTGAGCCATGTTAGAATCATGTTAGAACCAGGGTTTAAGTTGTTCTTCCTTAGATTAAGTGATGAATTCGGGCTGTGAATCAAAAAGTAATCCATGCATCTTATATAGTTTTTCATGTTCGTCATTTTAATAGTAAAAGCCCCAAATTTCATTGCATATAGTGAGAGAATTTTACGATTTAGTAGAAGCATGTCAATATCTAGGTTTTCATGTGTTCATCCTAGAATAGGTTAAGATTTAATTGATTTCTGTTAAAATTAGTGTTTTAAATCGCTTGTTTTATGACCCTAGTATGTATATTAATAACCCTAGATCATGTGGTTAAGATCCCAACTCAATTGGACCTCAATTGGGTGAGTTCATACGTTTTCTGGGGCCAAGTCCATTTTTGTTCTTGCAGGGGTCGACCCCTGGGGTCGACCCGTTTTCTGGGAGCCCTGGCAGGCCCGAGGGTCGACCCCAGGGGTCGACCCATCCAGCACCCAGCAAGGGTCGACCCATACGGCCAGAGTGTGGGGGTCGACCCATTCTGCAGGATTTGTGGGGGTCGACCCCAGGGGTCGACCCATCTCACTGGCAGACCCCATTTTTACAGGGGTCGACCCCAGGGGTCGACCCATGTACCAGAAACCCAGTTTTTGTCGTTCTTCGACCCGAGGATCGATCCGGATCATTAGGGGATCGACCCATTTAACTTAGACCAATTGAAAAGTATATTCTTGAAGAACTAGTAACCTATTCATGTACCCCTTTGACTTCAATTAACATTGGTCCTTACATGCAAACGTAGTGTAAAAACATGCCATTTGTCATCTTCATACAATTGTTAAATAGAAACCCACATAATTAGTGGTTAATGGTGAAACTAAATCTCTGTTAATACATGCTATTTCATTCCTGTACGAGCTTGTTCCTTTACCTTATCATCTTGAATCATCCTTTGGCAAATTGGTTTAATGCAAATGATAATGGATAATCCTTGATATATTAACTTGGTAATTAGGATTAAATTGATTGTTAAGTTGCTGTTTTAGTCCCTATTACTCCAGTAGAATGGATTACTTACACACTTGAACGGTATACTGTCAGCCGTTCTTTCTTGACCCCGTGGACCGAGTTTTGGTCCAGTTCTTATAAAGCGGCACCGAGGTGACCGTATCAACCGAGTTTTTGTCTGGAATCCAAGGACATGTTAGTCCTTAAAAACTCATACTCTTGACAGAAATTCCTCTGATTAATTGGCCATTAAAATTGACTGAATGTCTGGACGTGTGGGACTTTGGGCCCATAAAAATAAATGCCATCGCATCATAAGGGCCCGGTCTGGTCCTGGGGAGAGCGCCCGAAAAATTACTGAGCCCATGGGATGCTAATGACATGGTGGGGCATTACACCGAAATACTTGCTTGCTCGTTGCATCTATGACAAACATCTCTTGTTACTTGTTACTTGTTACTTGGTGGCGATTGAATTGATATTACTTGCTTGTGGCCAATTCTTTACTACTGTCTCTTGTTATATCTCCTGTTATAAATTCTTGTACTTGTTATCTTGTTAAATCTTGACATCACATATTTCTTGACCTTGCAAGATCTTGTTATTACGTTGTTTCATTATATCGTTATCGTCATTTATTTCTTTCTTAGTAATGCATATAAAAATGTAATTTACTTGTTAATCACTTAAACTATGCCTGATGATAGAGTATAATTCTTACTGAGCTTTTTGCTCACCCCTACTTCCAACCCTTTTCAGGTTATGCGAGTATCGGTACGTGCATTGGGAAATGGATCAGTGTGATCGAGTGGAACCTGGAACCTAGAGTTGGAGTCTGCTCTTTCATTTTCTTGAGTCTAGCTAGTCTAGTTATTTCTTTTTGTTATTTATTTTGAATCTTTTATTATAAGTGGTGTCAAAATATATCTTTTGAAATTAATAAGAGTTCGTATTTTCTCAAAATGTGTGTCTGGCCTCTTTGTATTTTATTGTGGTTATTCATCTTCCGCTCTTGTTATCGTGACTTGTCTCTTGCCACGTTCCGAGCATCGCTTCCCGCTGCTATCGGTTCGGGGCGTGACAATTTTGGTATCAGAGCCTCCTTGCCTGAGTCCCTTGGATTTTGTCCAAGTGTTGTCTCCTTGCCTGAGTCCCTTGGATTTTGTCCAAGAGTATAGGTTTTCTTAAGTTATAGGTTTTCTAAGTTTTGCATTGCATCCCAATGACCCGGTATATCAAAAGGTGTTGTTCGAACGTTAGGCTACGCCTATCGGGAAGGTCACACACTTGCGCGAGTGGTCTTCGGATCAATTATCTCCGCCAGGTACCGAGTTTTGGTCATGTCTAGGTGCATAGGACCCTTAACCTTGTTAAAGTCTAAGAACCCGACCTGGTGAGATTGGGTAGAAACTGGGGTTAAGTAATTAAATATATGCAAGATTATGTTGCGTTACACGTAAGGGTAATGAAAAAGTTAACCATATAACTATCTTGCAGGTCTCTAAACCCTTCTTAAAATGAAACCGAGTGGTTCCACTGGTAAGCTAAGTTTCGGTTCCGCGAAAGGCTGGCGAGTCCGTCGTAAGGAAACCCGACGTAATAAGAAGAGGAAGAGTAATATTACGCAAATGGAATGTAAGTACTGTCACAAACTTGGTCATCTCGCGAAGGAGTGCTGGCGAAGGAGCGGAGCGTGTCTACGTTGCGGAAATCAGGATCATAAAATAGCTAGCTGTCCTAAGTTACTTCCACAAGCAAAACTACAAGAGAAAAATCGGAACCCACTCCTACCGAATGAAGAATTATATATGGTATCGTTCTCTTTTATCCCTAGCTATAGCTAAATTTCTTTCGTCATTAGTTGTATAATTAACATGATATTTTGATAGATAGTATAATTAACATGTTATTTTGATAGATAAAATCATCTTAGTTTAAACATTCACATAATTAGTAATACCCGGTGAATTTGGGGACCAAATTCCTTTAAGTGGGGGAGGGTGTAACACCCCGATTTTTAAAATCTGAAATTTAATTGAAATAGTGAATTTTTAATTTAGATAAATGAATTATGGTGTTGTCCGAACGTTAAGCTACGCCTATCGGGAAGGTCGCACACTTGCGCGAGTGGTCTTCGGATCAATTATCTCCGCCAGGTACCGAGTTTTAGTCATGTCTAGGTGCATAGGACCCTTAACCTTGTTAAAGTCTAAGAACCCGACCTGGTGAGATTGGGTAGAAACTGGGGTTAAGTAATTAAATATATGCAAGATTACGTTGCGTTACACGTAAGGGTAATGAAAAAGTTAACCATATAACTATCTTGCAGGTCTCTAAACCCTTCTTAAAATGAAACTGAGTGGTTCCACCGGTAAGCTAAGTTTCGGTTCCGCGAAAGGCTAGCGAGTCCGTCGTCAGGAAACCCGACGTAATAAGAAGAAGAAGAGTAATATTGCGCAAATGGAATGTAAGTACTGTCACAAACTTGGTCATCTCGCGAAGGAGTGCTGGCGAAGGAGCGGAGCGTGTCTACGTTGCGGAAATCAGGATCATAAAATAGCTAGCTGTCCTAAGTTACTTCCACAAGCAAAACTACAAGAGAAAAATCGGAACCCACTCCTACCGAATGAAGAATTATATATGGTATCGTTCTCTTTTATCCCTAGCTATAGCTAAATTTCTTTCGTCATTAGTTGTATAATTAACATGATATTTTGATAGATAGTACAATTAACATGTTACTTTGATAGATAAAATCATCTTAGTTTAAACATTCACATAATTAGTAATACCCGGTGAATTTGGGGACCAAATTCCTTTAAGTGGGGGAGGGTGTAACACCCCGGTTTTTAAAATCTGAAATTTAATTGAAATATTGAATTTTTAATTTAGATAAATGAATTATGGTGTTGTCCGAATGTTAGGCTACGCCTATCGGGAAGGTCGTACACTTGCGCGAGTGGTCTTCGGATCAATTATCTCCGCCAGGTACCGAGTTTTGGTCATGTCTAGGTGCATAGGACCCTTAACCTTGTTAAAGTCTAAGAACCCGACCTGGTGAGATTGGGTAGAAACTGGGGTTAAGTAATTAAATATATGCAAGATTACGTTGCATTACACGTAAGGGTAATGAAAAATTTAACCATATAACTATCTTGCAGGTCTCTAAACCCTTCTTAAAATGAAATCGAGTGGTTCCACCGGTAAGCTAAGTTTCGGTTCCGCGAAAGGCTGGCGACTCCATCGTAAGGAAACCCGACGTAATAAGAAGAAGAAGAGTAATATTACGCAAATGGAATGTAAGTACTGTCACAAACTTGGTCATCTCGCGAAGGAGTGCTAGCGAAGGAGCGGAGCGTGTCTACGTTGCGGAAATCAGGATCATAAAATAGCTAGCTGTCCTAAGTTATTTCCACAAGCAAAACTACAAGAGAAAAATCAGAACCCACTCCTACCGAATGAAGAATTATATATGGTATCATTCTCTTTTATCCCTAGCTATAGCTAAATTTCTTTCGTCATTAGTTGTATAATTAACATGATATTTTGATAGATAGTATAATTAACATGTTATTTTGATAGATAAAATCATCTTAGTTTAAACATTCACATAATTAGTAATACCCGGTGAATTTGGAGACCAAATTCCTTTAAGCGGGGGAGGGTGTAACATCCCAGTTTTTAAAATCTGAAATTTAATTGAAATAGTGAATTTTTAATTTAGATAAATGAATTTCGGAAATCAATATTATATTCCTCAGTGAATACTGCTAGCGTAATTTCGACTTTCTCACAAAAATCTAGAAAAATAGTAAATTGATAGAGAATGATTTATGAAACAACTTTACCTTCTTGAGTTTTATCAGTAAAAATCTGTAATTAGATCTATTTATCGTTTAAGTGAGTTTCATTAAATAATATTTTATTCCTTGGAATAGTACCATCGAAAATTCTTCTACTTGATAAAAATCCATAAAAATGGTAATTAGGTTTCTGGAAGTGTATGTAACAAATTTGTCTTCTGGGATTAACCCAGTAAAAATCCGTAGCAAGATCTATTTAATGTTTTAAGTGAAAAATCCACACTTTTCAACCTTTACCTAACCTTGACTTCAAACACAAAATTTGACCTTAATACTCAACCATTTGATCTGAAATTGGTGTCAAATTAAAGGCCATGATCTTAACTTCAATAGCCCTCTAAAAATTGCTCAAAACCCTTACCCTAATTGAGGCGGCTGGTCGAGTTTTGACTTGGTCTTGCTTGGCGGCGCCTTGTCCAACACGCCTCTTGTGGCGTCGATTCCTCTCACCACAGACCATCCCAGAACGTGTATAAACTATCAAAATGAAGCCCATCCAGTCTATTTTCATTTGGTAGCCACGGCAGTCGCTGAAGTTTTTAGATTTGGGAGATATCTCGCGTTGAGTGCGTGGGTGTGGGCTTCCTTCTTTCTTTCTTCCTCCTTTATTCTTCCTTGTTCTTCATCAAATTGAGGTAGGTTCTCTCGGGCTCAAACAGCAAATGATATATCAAAATGTTCAGCATAAAGTCCTCTTTCTTTTGATATAGAAAGCCCTAAATTGCATAACCATGTTTAGAGTATTTCTGCTCGAAGTAATAGCATGCCTAAACCTAGTTTTGATGTGTTCATCCGAGTTAATTATGATTTCGAGTTTCAATTACTGATCTTTATGTACCATATCATACATGGTTGGATTCAGCATTGAGTTAGCTTTCTTTTGATGTAAGAAGCCCCAATTTCTATTAAGTGTAGCATGCGAATTTAGTCATTTAGTGAGCCATGTTAGAATCATGTTAGAACCAGGGTTTAAGTTGTTCTTCCTTAGATTAAGTGATGAATTCGGGCTGTGAATCAAAAAGTAATCCATGCATCTTATATAGTTTTTCATGCTCGTCATTTTAATAGTAAAAGCCCCAAATTTCATTGCATATAGTGAGAGAATTTTACGATTTAGTAGAAGCATGTCAATATCTAGGTTTTCATGTGTTCATCCTAGAATAGGTTAAGATTTAATTGATTTCTGTTGAAATTAGTGTTTTAAATCGCTTGTTTTATGACCCTAGTATGTATATTAATAACCCTAGATCATGTGGGTAAGATCCCATCTCAATTGGACCTCAATTGGGTGAGTTCATACGTTTTCCGGGGCCAAGTCCGTTTTTGTTCTTGCAGGGGTCGACCCCTGGGGTCGACCCATTTTCTGGGAGCCCTGGCAGGCCCGAGGGTCGACCCCAGGGGTCGACCCATCCAGCACCCAGCAAGGGTCATATGCTAATGCATCTGGAATTGGCCTAGGTTACGTATTAATGCAACATGGCAAAGTCATAGCTTATTCCTTAGGGCAATTGAAGAAACACGAGAAAACTTATCCCGTACATGACCCTGAACTGGCAGCTGTAGTCTTTGTTTTGAAGATCTGGCGACATTACCTCTATGGTGAAGCCTTTACGGTGTATTCTGATCATAAGAGTCTCAAATATTTATTCTCTCAAAAGGAGCTCAATATGAGACAAAGACGGTGGTTGGAATATTTAAAGGATTTCGACTTCTCTATACAATACCACCCCGAAAAAGGCAATGCCGTAGCTGATGCTCTTAGCCAGAAGCCAATGGCCTTATTATCAAGTTTGATGGTTAAAGAATGACATCTAATTGAAGAAATGGTCAACTTAAACCTCAATATGGAGGAGAAGGAAGGCGGAGTCTTTATTGCTAATATTCGACTCCAACCTGAGTTACTCTCGGAAATTAAGGAACGGCAAGGTGATGATCCGTTGAGCGTGGAAATTAAAGAGAAATTAGATCAACGACCGGATTTTCTTCTGGCTGATGATGGAAGGTTATTATTCAAAGGAAGAACTTGCATACCCGATTGTTCTACCATCAATGGTAAAATCTTGGAGGAAGCACATCGGTCAAGGTACACTATTCACCCCGATGCTACAAAAATGTACCAAGACCTCACGAGAACTTTCTGGTGGCCTAATTGAAGAGAGAGGTAGTCGAGTTCGTAAGCCGATGTTTGGTGGGTCAACAAGTCAAGGCCGAACACCTCAAACCGGCTGGCAAGCTCAAGCCTCTCGAAATACCGGAATGGAAATGGGATAGCATCAGTATGGACTTCATTGTGGGATTGTCGAAGACCCGAAGTGGTTTTGATGCTATATGGGTAATTGTGGACCGATTAACAAAGTCCGCTCACCTTTTACCTATCAAGACTAGATGGACCGTGGATGTTCTAGCCGCTTTATATATCAAGGAGATCGTAAGGCTACACTGTATTCCAAGCTCTATTATTTCTGAACGAGATCTGAGATTCACCGCTCATTTCTGGAAGGTTTTACAATCGTCTATGGGTACTAGACTAAGGTTTAGTACAGCTTTTCACCCTCAGACGGATGGACAAACCAAGAGGACGAATTAAATTATTGAAGATATGTTGAGAGCATGCACGATTGACTTCGGTGGTAACTGGCATGAACACTTACCATTGACTGAGTTTGCTTACAACAATAGCTATCAGTCGAGTATTCAAATGCCACCATTCGAAGCATTATATGGCCGAAGTTGCAGATCGCCTTTATGTTGGAGCGAGGTTGGTGAAAAAGGATTGATGGGTCCCGATATTGTCCAAGACACAACTCACAAGGTCCAGTTAATTCAAGAAAGATTAAAGATTGCTCAATCACGGCAAAAGAGCTATGCCGACAACTAGAGGAGAGACCTTGAGTTCTAAGTGGGGGAGCATGTCTTCTTAAAGATCTCACCCACACGAGGAATTAGAAGATTCGGCATCAAAGGAAAGCTAACTCCAAGATTTATCGGCCCTTTCAAGATTCTGGAGAGAATCGGCGAGGTAGCATACAAGCTGGCTTTACCTCCTCAACTGGCCAGTGTACATGACATATTTCATGTATCCATGCTAAAGAAATACGTCTATGATCTTTCGCATGTGATTCAATTTGAAAAGTTGAAACTCCAAAAGGACTTATCATATGAAGAAAGACCGTCAAAATATTGGATCGGAAATTACACCAACTGAGGAATCGGGCCATACCGATGGTGAAAGTCCAATGGAGCAAGCGTGGCTTCGAGGAAGCAACCTAGGAATTGGAAGAATCCATCAAGAAGAAATACCCGGATTTAATCTCAGGTTAGAAATTCGACCTTTCTACTCGAATTTTTGACTTTTAGTTATATAATAAGAATTTGGAGGACCAAATTCTTTTAAGTGGGGGAGGCTGTAGAAACTCGATAATTAAAAATGAAAAATAAATTTTTTAATTTTATTATGTAATCAAAATTTTCATGAAATAATTAAATTACATTTTTACTATATGAAATAAACTAGTTTATTGAATTAACTAGAAGTAAATAAAGATTAAATACTTTAAACCTTAGATAAATCATAGAAAGCCCAATAAAAGTCCATGTAATGAACTAGGATCACAATTTGCCTATTGGATAATCCATAATGGGTTGCATTAATGGATTAAAGGATTTATTAAAGGATAATTAGACCAAAATTCGTAACATGTGTTTAATATGCAATTTAAGGGATTAAAATAACCCCATTTCTAGAAGTTTGTCACAAAAATCGACCCTTACCTAACAGCCCATCTTGGACCAGCCATTTTTACATTGGTTTCACACCAAATAGAGACTAGGTTAAGAAGAAAAATTAGAATTTTCTTCTAATTCGCAGTTAGAAAGTTTGGCATTGTTAGGAAAAGAATCTTGACGAATTTGGCCAAGTTTTGGCTATAAATAGAACCTCATTCGACCCTCAAATCATCCCTAGAGGCTAAGGTTACGCTGCTGCGAAGATTGGTGAGGATTTGAAGGAAGATTTGGAAGATCAAAGAGTTTCTTATTATTTGGGGATATTTCTTTAGATCCATCTAAAGATAGGTGTCTCTCAGGCTAAACTCTAATTAAAGTATGTCATCTTGTTCATTTTTTTTCCTCTTTCCATTGGTAGCTCATTTATTAAATTCCGTTATGAAATGAGCAAGTTATGGTCATTTTATTGGAGGGGTATTCCCATTTTTTCATCAGGTCCAGAACGTGCTATACCTTAGTAGCGCGTTCTGAACGCGCTGCCCTGACATAGCGCGTTCATACAGAGGGTTTTCCCTCCCTCAGGGGTCTAGATGAAAAATTTATTTTAATCATCTTCTCAGTAAAGTAACGTATTAAAATTATTTTCAGCAAGTTAGAATTATTTTCGGTATAAAAACCTATTTTCATAACCAAATTCTAATTTTGATAATAAATCACTGTTTTGGCTAAACTAATGCATCTCTAATGTACACAAACTTCATGTAATCATGTCTAAACACTTGTAAATCAAATGCACACAAGATTAAACCATGGAATTAAATTAATTCTATTAAACTCTAATTACTTGGATTTTCTTCCTAGTTACCGTTCTTTCTTGAATTCCACGACTTAATGTCGTTAAACATGATGCCTTAAAATTATTATTCACTCCTCTTGCTACTTCTGAGATTTTTGCCAAATCTGTACTTTTTACAAATGAGCTTATTCTTGAAATTCATTGGCCATAGTGTTAAGAGGATGTCTAAATGTACTTGGGATCTTATGATCCACTGACCCAATGCCTGGCATGAATGGGGCCTGGTCTGGTCCTAGGAGAAGCGCCCGAAAGTACTTGTGCCCATGAGAGTTGATTGACCACGGTGTGGCATTGCACCGAAGTGCATGACTTGCTAGATTTTACGGCATTCTACTATTCGTACTTGTTTACTTGTTACTTGTTTACTTAAAAATTACATGAATTACTTGACTTGCGTGAAAATGGCCAATTACATGAAATTCCTTGTTCAAAGTCATTACTTGGAAATTCATCTTGATATCATATTATCTCAATTACTTGAAAATTCCATTCATGTTTATACACTTCCCGATACAAGTTAGAAAATTGCTTAAATTGTTAATACTTAAAGATTGCCTGGTTCTTAGAGATATAAAATCATACTGCGCTTTTAGCTCACCCTACGTTTTGGTTAATTGTTGAAGAAAATGAAAATGAACAAGGGAATAGACAAGAGTGAGAGAGTGATTTTCTTTTTTACCTAGGTTTATGTAGATCATTAGTGTTTTTACAAGAATGATGTACTTTGGAATTGGAAGTTGTAATTTGCCTTTATGGCTTATGAATTAGTGATGTAAACATCATTTTGATAGAATAAAAGTATTATTTTCCCATTCATTTCTATTTTTAGAAATGAAATTGTACATACTCTGATCGACACGCTTGTTTACGACTAGTTCGCGTCTCGATATTCCACGTCGGGGCGTGACAGCATCATTCTTCTTCTTACTATCCACAGGACAATGGCCAAGGAGAGGCATGTAATAAGACACTAATTAAGATCATCAAGAAAACATGTGAGTCTAATAAATTCTTGGACTGGACAGAAAAGCTTGTCGAAGCTCTATACACCTATCGCACTTTCATTCGCACACCCACGGGGCAAACCTCGTTCGCCCACACTAATGGGATGGAGGCGGTAGTTTTCTTCAAGATTCTTACCCCTTCTCTCAGGGTACAATTGGACAAGGAGCTCTCTATTGATGAGCGTTGTGAATCCCTCCTTGCCCAAATGAAATTCTTGGACGAGAAGCGTCTAGTCCCTGTTAAGCATGTGCACGTATATCAAAATAGGCTCACACATTTTTACCAAAACAAATTGATCGAGAGAAAGTTTAAGGTCTGCGATATGGTAATCAAAAAAGTTTTTTGTAAAATTTGGTGGGCCCCATTCTAAACTTCAACCAAATTGGGAAAGAAGGGCAAGCTAATAGCAAAATCAAATTAAAAGGTACATTCCGCATTAACTAGCCAATGTAGTGAAAGAAGTGTACCCCGGTAATGCTTATAGGCTAGTTAATGCGGAGGGTGAAGAGTTTGCTCACCCTTGGAACAGGCTTTATTTTAAAGTTAGGTGTGTAGACCGCCATGGTACATGGGTTGATGAAGCTAGAAAAATCAAAACATCTAATTCATTCTTCACTCTTGATAATTTAAACCGGGGTTAATCTATGCACACACACATGCTCCACCCTTAAAATCAAACGGTGCGAAATCCGAAGGAAGTCAAAGCTAGCCTGAGAGTGCAAGTTGCTACCTGTGCTCTTCTCTTCGGTTCACGATGAGGGAGTGAGACCTTGGGTTAAACTATTGAACCTACCCACCGTCTTAGTAGGAGGAAGTCATAGCCCAAGGGATAATAAAGTAGAGCCTGAGCAAAGCTAAAATCAGCAACATATCAACATCAAAAATCAAATGCATGTCAAGAGGGTCAAGTCTCCGTAGGGAAAACCTGGTCGTAAGAATGCATCACAAGAAGGGCAATGCAAGAGAAGAAATGATCCCCACAAGCCAAAGATCGAACCCCAATAGGAAATAGGGCAGGGGAAGGACATCGCCCAAGTTTTTTGAACTCTCTCGTGAACCTAAATACTTTCTTCCCATCTCCTGAAGAGGTGCACCCAAAACTTGAGGGATGGCAGAGACGAACCAAGGAGGACGTCACTGAATGAGATTTTGAGTGAAAACACAATTGAAGCACGCTAGCCCTTGAATAAATTATTTTTAAGAATGACTAATGAATTTATGGTGGTGAATGAGTAAGGTTTCCGGCCCTCGTACTATGGCAGCCTCGGTAGGAGCAGATACCCTTTGTTCTGCGCATCTTACTTAAATGGGGCTATGTCAGGCTGCGACATCAAAAAAATATAAAAAGGAGAGCGAAAATGTTATTTTTGACATGTTTTCAAAAAAAGGGGGAAAAGAAAAGAAAAGGGTTGTTTTTGACATGTTTTCCAAAAAAAGAAAGAAAACGGTTGTTTTTGACAAGTTTTTTTTTAAAAAAAAAAATCATCTGCCTGAGTGCATCGCATGATTAGCATATTTAATTCATGTTTGCATCTGCGTGCTTGCATGTTGAATTATTTAAATCCGGTATTTCTTTTGCCTTAGTCGAATGAAGGCCCCTTGACCCATTCATTATCAAGGTGAGGGTTGAGATAGTCACTTGTTTATTAAGCAAGGGGCCAAGTCAGAACGGAAAAACTAACTTGTTTGCTTTAGATGTGTTATGCAGGAACAGGAGGACAAGGAACAAACACAAACACAAAGGCAAGCTAATAGCAAAATCTGTTCTTTTCATTTCACAATCATATTATTTCAATACATGGTTTACATCAAAAGAAAACTCTCTAGGTAGTGTACAAGATATCTTACTAACTCTCGCCACCACCCTCCTTGCCAACCTCTTGCCTAGAACTATTTGCCTCCCCATGTGCTCCACCCCTAGGAGGAGCCTGAGGAGGTCATATTGGTCCCTGAGAGGTAGTAGGCCAATCACCTTGCGCTCTCACCTTTGCCTCCACATTCCTCCTATACTCGGAGGAGCTGGCATGACAACTAGTGCTGGAGTAAGCACTAGGTCACCCCTCTCACTGGGCACGCTCATGCCCTCTCCTGTAGCGCTCCTCAGCATTCCTTAAGCACTGCTCTGGTACCCCCAGCCTCATCCTCAGCTCTAGAAGCTCGCCATCTCTCCTGTCCCTTTCCCTCTACTGTCCATCCCTCTCCTATCTCTTCGTCTCTGTCTCACACTCCCATCTTTGTCTCTCGCACTCCCTCTCCTCTCTCTTTCACATCGTCTCCCTCGTCTCTAGCTCCAGGGAGATCCTTAGCTCCACTACGTCCCGAGGTAGCTCCTCAATAGCTTGTGACCTTAGCTCCTCCTCAATCCCCGCCACTTTAGCCTCATGTCATGCCTCTGGTCGGGTGGTGCAAGCAAGCTCCTACTCGAGCTCAACTACTCGGCCCTCCTACTTGGCTCGCTCGATCTCTGCTCGGATCACTCAAGCAATGTCCTCCTATAGCTCTATCGCATGTCAAGCCCGTAGGGTGAGTTAGAATTGCAATACTTAAATTAATTGGTTAAGCCATGCTTGCGAGGCTTTGAAACTCACATGTGCGGTCAACTCTCGCTCTGCCTCCTCGGCGCGCCTCACAGTGGCTAAGAGCTGAGCCTGGTCCATCACTATTGGCCCACTAAAACTGGAGGCCGCTCTTACCCCTGCCACCACTATTGCATGCTGCCGGGCACGCTGAAACATAAGGAAGATGGTTAGTGGTTATGTATCATGAATTCAGGACATAAATAAAGTATGCATCATACTTACCAAAGTTTGAAGGGCCTTCTAAAGTGCTGGCCAACTGGAGGCCTATCTCCCCTAGCATAGTCCAGAGAGTCTGAATCATGTCATCTCGTACATCTTGCATTCATTACATGTTTGTGTTCAGTTAAAGAAGCTTTAGAAGCACTAAAAATAGCATACATACCCGCATATCCCCCAGCTGGAGTTGCTGGCAATAGGTAGCTCAATACTGTTGCATGTAATCCAAGCTATCTGGAACGTGTGACTCCACCAGAATGCCCCGAGTCTTTTGTCACGGCGATCTCCCTTGAGTTGGTCACGGCGGTCTTCTCTCGAGTCTTTTGTCAAATCTGGCATGGCGTAGATACCTCAACCCATTCATGAGGTAGTCCTAAAGTCCTCATCGCCAACCGAAGACGTAGGGGCTCAATCTCGTTCAGGCAGTGGACCCAAATGTCCCGCCCAGAATGAGGTCGGTCAGCCTCCACCCACAGATGGTCTATATCATTCATCCCTTGGTAGGGCCTCCAAACCACTTGCATCACATGAATACATCGGTAAGTTCGTAGCAACATGCATAACACCACATATAGATGAAAGCTAAGGCATGCATTCATACTGATTCTTTAGGAAAGTCGTGCAAGTCCTGCCACACCACCTCTAGTTGAAACTAGTGGAGAGCTGGAATCCTATCCAACAACCAACACCGCCCTAATGGAACAATGGTCGGATTCCTCAGCTGTGTCTACTTATGGAAAGATAGAAGTAGCTCCATAGCTGCATTCATTCATTCATAAGTGGAGAGGGGAAATCTAACCGCCCAAACGGAGAGGCCAAACGAGGTCTAATTTAACCCGACGAGGCCCAGCTCCTTGAAGTGGCAGCCCCAGGGCCCACTTATTATAAGCCTAATAACTTACTCGGATCAAGCACTTCCTAGGTGGCCTTTGGGTTGGGAAGTCCAAGCATCAGTTTGATAGGGAAAGCTCTTTCGGAGCCCAGTATTCCATGCCCAATCCAAGCACTCATCGCTCGGGAAGCATCTCTTGGGGCAGTGCCTCATGCTCGGGCCGACCAATGGAAGCTTATCTGTACGGCTGTTACGCGTCCCTTAAAAGTTGGGAGCTCAAGGGGATAAGGGAGATAAAGAGCCCGCAAGGAGGACGTATGATGGGGACATCTCCCGCCACTTCATCTTCTCCAGGCCCCAATGATCGTCGATGGCGTATGGTCTTGATTCGCCTCTTTATTTCAAGTCATTTGATGTGTTTTTTTCCCTTATGTGAGTCTTGTCATGTAATTTCCCTTTGTATTTGAGTCGTGTGCCTAGGTTAGCAAGTTATTTACCTATGTTTAGAGTCAAATGGGCCTCTAATCCATCAATTGGGCCTATTGAGCCACCCTTGGACATGCTTGGTCTTTGGTGTAAATGTCAAGGGTATTATGGTCATGTAAAATGTTGGGCTCCTATAAATAGGACCCCAACCCCATTGTGAAAACAAATGAATAGTTGAATAAAAATTTGAAATACAGTTGAGTGTTCCTAGAGTGACAAGCTCATTCCCATTTCCCCTCTCTCCCCTCTCTCTCTCTACCACTCCAAGAAGGGGGCGACCCTTTCTCTCTCTTCCCCCATCCCCAATTTTGAATTTCTTTTTCTCTCTTCCCCGTTCAATACTCATTAAAGCTCCTCTCCCCTCCCCATACTCCATTCAATTGTCCCATTACTTCCCCATCTACCAAAGCAACCTTTGGTATTCGTAGGCACCCCTTCACTCTCTCCAAGCCATTTTTCCCTTTCCCAAGCAACCCTTTCACCTCCCCAAGGCCCCAATTGAGTTCCACACCCCTTGAAGGTTGTGCCCTAGCCTCTCCCTCTCCCCCAACCTCCCCTGGTCGTACACCCCATCCTCCCCTTTGGTTTGGTCGACCAAGCCAGCCTTCCACCTCCCACCTAGGCCAGCTACGCACCCTGCCCACCCTGCTCAATCTCCACCTGCTCCAGCCCTCCTAGCTCCGCCCTCCTCACCTCCCCACACAAGGAAGTCATCTATGGGAAAGGAATTCCTATGTCTTGGCACATCACACCACTTGGCATGAATAGTAAGTCGTGTTCTTTCATTCATGACACCCACATGTCATGTCGGATGCATGATTGGTCTATATATGCGTGTAACGGTCCTCCCCCATTCAACATTGGGCACACACATGATAGGTCCGCATTTGGATGCCCCGGCCCCCCAATTTTCAAATCCTTGATAGGGAGTATAGATATGCTCGGTCTACTTTTGGTTGCCCAGGTCCACCCAACACCCCTAGGAGGGCAGCACTTACAAAATTGCATGAAAACCTTCGCAAGCACATCAGCAAAAATAATGAGACTTACAAAAGACAGGTCGACTCTCACCGATGCCACCAAGAATTCCGTGTCGGTGATTTTGTGATGGTAAGGATTAAGAGGCTCTCCCCGGGAGCTATCTCAAAACTGATGCCTCGTGGGCTGGTCCCTTCCAGTTTCTGAGGCGCATTGGCACGAATGCTTATGAATTAGACCTCTCCAAAGATTACGGAGTAAGTCCCACATTTAATGTGGCTGACCTGGTGCCATACAGGGGCCCCACGGTGGTACCCAGTGAGGATGTTGAGCCTATTCTTTGCTTTGAGAGAGCACCCACCCTTGAGAGAAAGCCATCAACCAAGAGAGACCAGCGCGAGTAGGTTGAGCGGATATTGGATGAACAGGTCACTACCACCAGGAGCAAGATGTATGAGCGCTACCTTGTTAGGTGGAAGGGCCGGCCTCCATCGGCAGATTCGTGGGAGGCCCTACTATAGCACTCTCAGAGCAGGGAGGACTCTTATTTGATAGAGTCGAGTTCTCCACACCCCGGGAGTATGATAGGGACATCTCCCGCCACTTCATCTTTTCCAGGCCCCGATGATCGTCAATGGCGTATGGTCTTGATTCGCCTCTTTATTTCGAGTCATATGATGTATTTTTTCCCTTATGTGAGTCTTGTCATGTAATTTCCCTTTGTATTTGAGCCATGTGCCTAGGTTAGAAAGTTGTTTACCTATGTTTAGAGTCAAATGGGCCTCTAATCCATCAATTGGGCCCATTGAGCCACCCTTGGACATGCTTGGTCTTTGGTGTAAATGTCAAGGGTATTATGGTCATGTAGAATGTTGGGCGCCTATAAATAGGACCCCAACCCCATAGTGAAAACTAATGAATAGTTGAATGAAAATTTGAAATCCAGTTGAGTGTTCCTAGAGTGAGAAGCTCTTTCCCACCCCCTCTCTCCCCTCTCTCTCTCTCTCTACCACTCCAAGAAGGGGGCGACCCTTTCTCTCTCATCCCCCATCCCCAATTTCGAATTTATTTCTCTCTCTACCCCATTCAATACTCATTAAAGCTCATCTCCCCTCCCCATACTCCATTCAATTGTCCCATTACTTCCCCATCTACCAAATCAACCTTTGGTATTCCTAGGCACCCATTCACTCTCTCCAAGCCATCTTTCCCTTTCCCAAGCCACCCTTTCACCTCCCCAAGGCCCCAATTGAGTTCCCCACCCCATGAGGGTTGTGCCCCAGCCTCTCCCTCTCCTCCAACCTCCCCTGGTCGGACACCCCATCCTCCCCTGTGGTTTTGTCGACCAAGCCAGCCTTCCACCTCCCACCTAGGCCAGCTGCGCACCCTGCCCACCCTGCTCAATCTCCACCTGCTCCAGCCCTCCTAGCTCCGTCCTCCTCACCTCCCAACCTCCTCCATCAACCCCCTAGCATCCCCCTCCACCTCCCACAGCCCTTAGACCCTTCCCCCTTATTGCAACTTCTCCCATCCCCACCCCTTTCTACACCATTTACCATTCAGCTCAGGCCAGTTTGCAGGCAGTATTGAAGGCTCTAGTTGCAGAGTCTGCCCCGCCACCATCTCGATGTTCCAGAAGGCACAACATATATTTCTGGAAATCCCTTCAAGTCATCTTCGTAGGCCAGGTGATCCCGCCTCAATCCGAGTTCGGAGCTGTCCAGGAATATCGTTCTCGTCAGGCTGAGTGTCCGGCATCCGGGTGGAGATCAGAACCACACTGCAAAAGCTACTCCGGCCAGATCCCTATTCTCCTGGGTGCGCCACTTGACCGGGATGAGATACTATAAGTCCTCTGTCCAACGCAGCAAACAGAGCATCGTTCGGAGGTCGGAGCTCCCCGTTCCATTTATTCTTCCCCAGGAGCGCAGATCAGTCCCGTCAAGGCCACACCGACACCCCTTCACTCTATGGGCCCTAGATCTCTGCTCCGACCTCCTCTGGTGTTTTTTCTGGTTGCTACTCGAAGAGGACACTCCCACGGTCGTATCGATATAAGCTGCGTTGCCTTCGGAGCTCGGAGTCACTTGGAGCGAGGACGTCTTCCGGTGCCTTCGATTCTGGAACAGACAGAAGCTGAACCAAGGGGTCCAGTTCAAGAGCCTTCTTCAGCCTCCGCACCCCGAGAGTATGATGGGGACATCTCCCGCCACTTCATTTTTTCCAGGCCCCGATGATCGTCGATGGTGTATGGTCTTGATTCGCCTCTTTATTTCGAGTCATATGATGTATTTTTTCCCTTATGTGAGTCTTGTCATGTAATTTCCCTTTGTATTTAAGTCGTGTGCCTAGGTTAGCAAGTTATTTACCTATGTTTAGAGTCAAATGGGCCTCTAATCCATCAATTGGGCCCATTGAGCCACCCTTGGACATGCTTGGTCTTTGGTGAAAATGTCAAGGGTATTATGGTCATGTAAAATGTTGGGCGCCTATAAATAGGACCCCATCCCCATTGTGAAAACTAATGAATTGTTGAATGAAAATTTGAAATCTAGTTGAGTGTTCCTAGAGTGAGAAGCCCTTTCCCATTCCCCCTCTCTCCCCTCTCTCTCTACCCTCCAAGAAGGGGGCGACCCTTTCTCTCTCTTCCCCCATCCCTAATTTCGAATTTCTTTCTCTCTCTACCCCATTCAATACTCAGTAAAGCTCCCCCTCCCCATACTCTATTCAATTGTCCCATTACTTCCCCATCTACCAAAGCAACCTTTGGTATTCCTAGGCACCCCTTCACTCTCTCCAAGCCATCTTTCCCCTTCCCTAGCCACCCTTTCACCTCTCCAAGGCCCCAATTGAGTTCCCCACCCCTTGAGGGTTGTGCCCTAGCCTCTCCCTTTCCCCCAACCTCCCCTGGTCGCACACCTCATCCTCCCCTTTGGTTTGGTTGACCAAGCCTGCCTTCCACCTCCCACCTAGGCCAGCTGCGCACCCTGCCCACCCTGCTCAATCTCCATTGGCTCCAGCCCTCCTAGCTCCGCTCTCCTCACCTCCCAACCTCCTCCATCAACCCCCTAGCATCCCCCTCCACCTCCCACTGCCCTTAGACCCTTCCCCCTTGTTGCAACTTCGCCCATCCCCACCCCTTTCTACACCGTTTACCATTCAGCTCAGGCCAGTTCGCAGGCAATATTGAAGGCTCTGGTTGCAGAGTCTTCCCTGCCACCACCTCGACGTTCCAGAATGCACACCATATATTGCTGGAAATACCTTCAAGTCATCTTCATAGGCGAGGTGATCCTGCCTCAATCCGAGTTCGGAGCTGTCCAGGAAGATCGTTCTCGTCAGGCTGCGCGTCCGGCATCCGGGTGGAGATCAGAACCACAGTGCAGAAGCTACTGCAGCCAGATCCCTATCCTCCTTGGTGTGCCACTTGATCGGGATGAGATACTATAAGTCCTCTATCCAACGCAGCAAGCAGAGCATCGTTCGGAGTTCGGAGCTCCCTGTTCCATTTATTCTTCACTAGGAGCGCGACCGACACCCCTTCACTCTACAGGCCCCAGCTCTCTGCTCCGACCTCCTCTGGTGATCTTTTCGGTTGTTGCTCGAAGAGGACCCTCCCACGGTCGTATCGATATAAGCTGCGTCACCTTCAGAGCTCGGAGTCACTGGGAGCGAGGACGTCTTCCGGCGCCTTCGATTCTGGAACAGACAGAAGTTGAACCAAGGGGTCCAGTTCAAGAGCCTTATTCAGCCTCCGCACCTCAGGAGTATGATGGGGACATCTCGCGCCACTTCATCTTTTCCAGGCCCCGATGATAGTCGATGGCGTATGGTCTTGATTCACCTCTTTATTTTGAGTCATATGATGTATTTTTTTCCCTTATGTGAGTCTTGTCATGTAATTTCCATTTGTATTTGAGTCGTGTGCCTAGGTTAGCAAGTTATTTACCTATGTTTAGAGTCAAATGGGCCTCTAATCTATCAATTGGGCCCATTGAGCCAACCTTGGACTTGCTTGGTCTTTGGTGTAAATGTCAAGGGTATTATGATCATGTAGAATGTTGGGCTCCTATAAATAGGACTCCAACCCCATTGTGAAAACTAATGAATAGTTGAATGAAAATTTGAAATCCAATTGAGTATTCCTAGAGTGAGAAGCTCTTTCCCATTCCCCCTCTCTCCCCTCTCTCTCTCTCTCTACCACTCCAAGAAGGAGGCGACCCTTTCTCTCTCTTCCCCCATCCCCAATTTCAAATTTCTTTCTCTCTCTACCCCATTCAATACTCATTAAAGCTCCTCTCCCCTCTCCATACTCCATTCAATTGTCCCATTACTTCCCCATCTACCAAAGCAACCTTTGGTATTCCTAGGCACCCCTTCACTCTCTCCAAGCCATCTTTCCCCTTCCCAAGCCACCCTTTCACCTCCCCAAGGCCCCAATTGAGTTCCCCACACCTTGAGGGCTGTGCCCCAGCCGCTCCCTCTCCCCCAACCTCCCTTGGTCGCACACCCCATCCTCCCCTTTGGTTTGGTCGACCAAGCCAGCCTTCCACCTCCCACCTAGGCCAGTTGCGCACCCTGCCCACCCTGCTCAATCTCCACCTGCTCCAGCCCTTCTAGCTCCGCCCTCCTCACCTCCCAACCTCCTCATCAACCCCCTAGCATCCCCCTCCACCTCTCACAGCCCTTAGACCCTTCCCCTGTGTTGCAACTTCGCCCATCCCCACCCCTTTCTACACCGTTTACCATTCAGCTCAGGCCAGTTCACAGGCAGTATTGAAGGCTCTAGTTGCAGAGTCTACCCCGCCACCACCTTGACGTTCCAGAAGTCACACCATATATTTCTGGAAATCCCTTCAAGTCATCTTCGTAGGTGAGGTGATTCCGCCTCAATCTGAGTTCGAAGCTGTCCAGGAAGATGGTTCTCGTCAGGCTGCGCGTCCGGCATCCAGGTGGATATCAGAACCACAGTGCAGAAGCTCGTGCGGCCAAATCCCTCTTCTCCTTGGTACGCCACTTGACCGGAATGAGATACTATCAGTCCACTCTCCAACACAGCAAGCAGAGCATCGTTCAGAGTTCAGAGCTCCCCGTTCCATATATTCTTCCCCAGGAGCGCAGATCAGTCCCGTTAGGGCCTGACCGATACCCCTTCACTCTACGGGCCCTAGCTCTCTACTTCGAACTTCTTTGGTATTCTTTTTATTTGCTGCTCGAAGAGGACCCTCCCATGGTCGTATCGATATAATCTGTGTCACCTTCGGAGCTTGGAGTCACTTGGAGCGAGGACGTCTTCCGGCGCCTTCGATTCTGGAACAGACAGAAGCTGAACCAAGGGGTCCAGTTCAAGAGCCTTCTTTAGCCGCCGGCGACCACGCTAAATTCTCCAAAAATTCTGAAGGCTTCCTGGGCCAACTCAAGAAGTTTTGGTGCTGGTCTAGCCCACTTCTGACTTCGGACGGATCCATGGAGGCTCCATCAGCGAACTCATGTCCTGCCAAGACTGAGCGGACAGAACCGCGGGATCTCTTCTACTTCGGCATTCTCCACCCCGCCTGGCCGGCTTAAAGCCCCTCCCTGCAAGAGGTAGTGTTTGTTGTAATCACACAACTCCCCACCCCTTGTCCAACCCTCCTACATGTGGAGTAGTTCATGTAATCATTTAAACAGGAAGAAGGTTCACCGACGCAGTGTGCGGGGAAACCACACTTCCCCGCTCGCCCACGTCTCCGACCGGGGTCGGTTTCTTCAAACTGGCTAGGTAATCTCTCAACCCTTGCTCATATCCTAGTGCTTGTTCAATTAATATCTGCCAATGCTCCGCTTGAGTGTAAGAGAGTGCTCGGTCCTAAAACACCCTCACTTTCAAGTGACCACCGTGGCGGGAGAGAGTGATCTGAGTCCCTTGTGGCACTCGGTCAGCCCATCACTTCGGGCTTCCATATCTTTGGGGGAGAACACATTCATAGCCTTGCTGGCCCTCTACCAGCAAGGGTCTAGTCCCACCACCCTCGACTCGGCATCACCGAGTCACCCTTGGGTTGAGCGTGCGCATCGGTGAGCGACCGTCTACGATAGTCTCTAATTTATGAATTGTGCTTGTGTTGGATAAGTCCGAGGGTTATTTGTCTAGTTGCTACATTCTATAGGGTGTTTCACATCAATTGATATCAGAGCAAGTTTTAGATTTGTCTCTACTAAGTCTAGTCCTAGGGCCATTGCATTTTCACCCGGTGCATCACCTTTGTCCACTAGAATGGCCACCTCATACCCGTCACATCCTTCTTCTTCGTCTTTCCCCAGGGATCCCAAACCCCATGGGATTCCCGCTGCCAACAAGGTTGACCGCATCAAATCCTTCATGAAGGCCATGCCCATCATTATTGGGCGGCTTGATGACATCGATGCCCGACTCGGTCGACTTAGGAGAAATGGTCTTGCGCCAAGACTGAATGAGAGTGCCCCTCTAGAACATGTGGATAGTCCTCTTTTAAAACTCTTAAAACATAAAACCCCCACCTTTGACGGATGCCACGGTCCAAGCCATTATGTAGAGTGGGAAGCTTCGGTGGGCCAATTCTTTCAATGGTACACCGTGACTGAGAGAAGAAAGTGAACCTAGCCAAAATGCACCTTTCCAAGCGAGCCAGTGATCATTGGTCAACTATTTAATGTGTAAGGAGGCTCCGCGGGCAAGCCCCAATTGCCACTTGGGAAGAAATAAAGGCCAAACTTAGGGAAGCCTACGCTCCCCAACACTCCCCTTCCCACCCGGCTAGACAAAGCCTGAGGAGCACTACCACTCCTCCACACTCACCCTCTCCATTCCCACCCGGTCAACCCAAGACCTCCCTTAGGGCCCAAATTCCACCACTCCCAATAATTCCAACTCCGATCACCACCACCAACTCTCCCCAAATCCAAGGATGACCCACTTCCATCCCTCTACAACCGGTCGATCCCAAGGGCAAGAGACCCTTAACCGACCCAGCTCCCCCCATGATGACCACCACTCCCCAACCCAAAGTCACTCACCCAACCCTCATCATTCAAACCCAAGTGGACCCCATGTCCACCCCTCCACCTAGGCCCATGACGGCCACCACCCCCCAATCCACAATCCATCTCCAAACCCATACCCCACAAGCCTCCTTGGTCCCCACCACTGCCCCTCCATCATCCCCAAAAAGGGATGTACCCCCCAAATTCAATCAACCCAAACCTCCTCACCCAACCCACCTTCCTCTTCCAACCCCAGTCCTCCCTCAACCTAGGCCTCCACTACTTCCCCTACCAATCCCAAATCAACTTTCCCTTTACCCTCCACCTCGGATGCACCATACACCAACCTTCATCACCCCACCCCCAAAAGACCCTCTCAACCTGCTTCAAACAATAAACAAGGCCATGAGTGAACATGAGGAGACCACGGCCCACAAGACCGAATCCCTGGGAATGAACACAAACCCAAAGCCTTCCCCACCCTTTGAGGAAATCCATACTCATATCAATAAAGAGGAAGGACATCAACTCATCCCCGTCCCAATTAACCCATACCTCCCCAAGCCAATCAATTTCACCCAAAAGGTGGTGACCATAGGAGAACTCATCATCAAATGGCTCAAGCAAAATCCCATCCCTCATGCCTTGAACTTACAAACCCCAACATTGGAGCACCCTTTCCACTTAGTACCCATTAACTCCTCCCACACCACATTCTAATCCTCCTATGAGGTGAAGACTTTGGATGATCTTATCAAAGGTCTAGAATGGCAACTTGAGCTGACTAGCATGTTGGCTTTGGGAATCGACCGACCTAAGGGGCTCGACCTCACTCACCTATGTGTCAGGGTCCATCACCTCAGTCTACACTATGGGTTGCTACACTAGAGACCTCCTTTTTCTTCTCCCTACACCGGAGGAACCCGACCTTATTCACAAACTAGAATTTGTTGTCTCGGGTAGAAAGCCAAGCCCTCCCCTCATGGCCGACCCACCCACCAAGAACTTTGGCCCAATTGTTTCATTAGAGGAGGATGACCCACCACCATTTGAGGACCTTAAGGACATAGAATACCTCTTCCTTGGCAACCCATTCCATGACCCCTTTGATCCCTCCCAATGGAAGCCAAGGAACCCATGGGACCTAACCGCCCTACCCACCACCCACCTTTCCCTACCCCAACCCACCATGTTAGACCCAATCCACCCCTTCCTAGACTCGGGTTACACCATGGGAGTTGTGACTCTAGGCAAAACACACATATGGATTAGCGAGGATCCTCTCTCCAAGATGTCCACCTTCCTAGATCCCTACGACCCTTTTGAGTGGAAGCTCAAAGGCCACCCCACCACCCCAAACAAGGAAGTCATCTATGTGAAAGGAATTCCTATGTCTTGGCACATCACACCACTTGGCATGAATAGTAAGTCGGGTCCTTTCATTCATGACACCCACATGTCAAGTCGGATGCATGATTGGTCTATATATGGGTGTAACGGTCCTCCCCCATTCATCATTGGTCACACACATGATAGGTCCACATTTGGATGCCCCGGCCCCCCAATTTTCAAAACCCTTGATAGGGAGTCTAGACATGCTCGGTCTACTTTTGGTTGCCCAGGTCCACCCATCACCCCTAGGAGGTCAGCACTCACAAAATTGCATGAAAACCATCGCAAGCACATCAGCAAAAATAATGAGACTTAAAAAAGACATGCTGACTCTCACCGATGACATCAAGAATTCCGTGTGGGTGATTTTGTGATGGTGAGGATTGAGAGGCTATCCCCTCAAAACTGAGGCCTCGTGGGGTTGGTCCCTTCCAGGTTCTGAGGCGCATTGGCATGAATGCTTATGAATTAGACCTCTTCGAGGATTATGGAGTAAGTCCCACATTTAATGTGGCTGACCTGGTGCCATACAGGGGGCCCACGGTGGTACCCAGTGAGGATGTTGAGCCCATTCCCTCCTTTGAGAGAGCACCCACCCTTGAGAGAAAGCCACCAACCAAGAGAGACCAGCACGAGCAGGTTGAGCGGATATTGGAAGAATAGGTCACTAACATCAGGAGCAAGGCGCCTGAGCGCTACCTTGTTAGGTGGAAGGGACAGCCTCCATCGGCAGATTCGTGGGAGGCCCTACTGTAGCACTCTCAGATGAGGGAGGACTCTTACTCGACAGAGTCGAGTTCTCCGCACCCCAGGAGTATGATGGGGACATCTCCCGCCACTTCATCTTTTCCAGGCCCCGATGAACGTCGATGGCGTATGGTCTTGATTCGCCTCTTTATTTCGAGTCATATGATGTATTTTTTCCCTTATATAAGTCTTGTCATGTAATTTGCCTTTGTATTTGAGCCGTCTGCCTAGGTTAGAAAGTTATTTACCTATGTTTAGAGTCAAATGGGCCTCTAATCCATCAATTGGGCCCATTGAGCCACCCTTGGACATGCTTCGTCTTTGGTGTAAATGTCAAGGGTATTATGGTCATGTAGAATGTTGGGCTCCTATAAATAGGACCCCAACCCCATTGTGAAAATTAATCAATAGTTGAATGAAAATTTGAAATCCAGTTGAGTGTTCCTAGAGTGAGAAGCTCTTTCCCATTCCCCCTCTCTCCCCTCTCTCCCCTCTCTCACTCTCTCTCTCTACCACTCCAAGAAGGGGGCGACCCTTTCTCTCTCTTCCCCCATCCCCAATTTTGAATTTCTTTCTCTCTCTACCCCATTCAATACTCATTAAAGCTCCTCTCCCCTCCCCATACTCCATTCAATTGTCCCATTACTTCCCCATCTACCAAAGCAACCTTTGGTATTCCTAGGCACCCCTTCACTCTCTCCAATCCATCTTTCCCCTTCCCAAGCCACCCTTTCACCGCCCCAAGGCCCCAATTGAGTTCCCCACCCTTGACGGATGTGCCCCAGCCTCTCCCTCTCCCCCAACCTCCCCTGGTCGCACACCCCATCCTCCCCTTTGGTTTGGTCGACCAAGCCAGCCTTCCACCTCCCACCAAGGCCAGCTGCGCACCCTGCCCACCCTGCTCAATCTCCACCTGCTCCAGCCCTCCTAGCTCCGCCCTCCTCACCTCCCAACCTCCTCCATCAACCCCCTAGCATCCCCCTCCACCTCCCACAGCCCTTAGACCCTTCCCCCTTGTTTCAACTTCGCCCATCCCCACCCCTTTCTACACCATTTACAATTCATCTCAGGCCAGTTAGCTGGCAGAACTGAAGGCTCTAGTTGCAGAGTCTGCCCTTCCACCACCTTGATGTTCCAAAAGGCACACCATATATTGATGGAAATCCCTTCAAGTCATCTTCGTAGGTGAGGTGATCTCGCCTCAATCCGGGTTCAAAGCTGTCCAGGAAGATCGTTCTCGTCAGGCTGCGCGTCTGGCATCCGGGTGAAGATCAGAACCATAGTGCAGAAGCTTCTGCGGCCAGATCCCTATTTTCCTTGGGGCGCCACTTGACCGGGATGAGATACTATCAGTCCCTTGTCCAACGCAACAAGCAGAGCATCGTTCAGAGTTCGGAGTTCCCTGTTCCATTTATTCTTCCCCAGGAGCGCAGATCAGTCCAGTCAGGGCCTGACCGACACCTCTTCAATCTACGGCCCCTATCTCTCTGCTCCTACCTCCTCTGGTGTTCTTTCCGGTTGCTGCTCGAAGAGGACCCTTCCACGGTTGTATCGATATAAGCTGCGTCACCTTTGGAGCTCGGAGTCACTTGGAGCGAGGTTGTCTTTCGGCACCTTTGATTCTGGAACAGACAGAAGCTGAACCAAGGGGTCCAGTTCAAGAGCCTTCTTCAGCCTCCGGCGACCATTCTAACTTCTTCAAAAATTCTGAAGCCTTCCTGGGCCAACTCAGGATGTTTTGGTGCTGGTCTCGCCCACTTCTGACTTCGGACGGATCCATGGCGGCTCCATCAGCGAACCTTTGTACTGCCAAGACTGAGTGGATAGAACCGCGGGATCTCTTCTACTTCGGCATTCCCCACCCAGCCTGGCTGGCTTAAAGCCCCTCCCTGCGGGAGGTAGTGTTTGTTGTTAGTCACACAACTCCCCACCCCTTGTCCAACCCTCCTACGTGAGGAGTAGTTCATGTAATCATTTAAATAGGAAGAAGCTTCACCGACGCAGTGTGCGGGGAAACCACACTTCCCTACTCGCCCATGTCTCCGACCGGGGTCGGTTTCTTCAAACCGGCCAGGTAATCTCTCAACCCTTGCTCATATCCTAGTGCCTTTTCAATTAATATCCGCCAACGCTCCCCTGGAGTGTAAGAGAGCGCCCGGTCCTAAAGCACCCTCGTTTTCGAGTGACCACCGTGGAGGGAGAGAGTGATCCAAGTCCCTTGTGGCACTCGGTCAGCCCATCACTTCGGGCTTCCATATCTTTGGGGGGGGGGGCACATTCATAGCCTTGCTGGCCCTCTACCAGCAAGGGTATAGTCCCACCACCCTCGACTCGGCATCATCGAGTCACCCTTGGGTTGAGCGTGCGTATCGGTGAGCGACCGTCTACGACAGTCTCTAATTTGTGAATTGTGTTTGTGTTGGATAAGTCCGAGGGTTATTTGTCTAGTTGCTGCATTCCATAAGCCGCTTCACATTACCGTAACCTCCCCCCAAAACTCCTCAGCTTATAGGGATCATTCACTCAACGAGCCACTATTTAAACTGGAAGACCCCTCCCATGAGAAGGTATGCCAAAAAACCAAGAGCAAGAACCACTTCACCTTTTGGTGGAGAGGGATCTCGTGCCCCCATCTTCCTCCTAACTCCTTCCTTCGCACCAGTGCTCTACTACTCTTGCTGACTTAAGCATCAGAGGGTTTTCCCCGGGATCCATCCCTGGGCACCTCTGACTTGTTTCCCCCCTTGCAGTTCATACTCCAAGTGTACGTGGTCATCCTCTTCCCGGCTCAGGAGTAGCGCGAGTTCACCCCTCTTCATCTGGCACCGTCTGTGGGAAACGTACAAAGAGCCATCATGGTGCGAAGAAGTTCTGGCAGGAGGACTACCGGCGACAAGGGAAAAGCCCTGGCGATGGAAGAAGGTGAGCCTTCCCTCCCCACGGATAATTCCCCGTGGAGCAACCACGCCAATGAAATACCTCCGTCGGTGGCGGGGGAATAGCTTCCCGTCGAGAGTACTGACGCTCTCCAAACCCTCAATGTAAAACTAGATGTCCTTGTGGATCTCATGAGGGCCCAGGCGGCCAGGGAGGAGAAGTCGCATCTCTCCCGGAAGAGCCCCCCCCCCCCCCCCCCCCACGGAGATGCCTCCCAGCAAACCGCTGGAGGCCATTTTACCCTCTGGGGGAGGCAGCTCATCCGCAACCAGTCAGGAGGACCATTGCATTACCCTCCTCCGGAGTAGGAAGCCTCCTCCACCCTGAGGAGGGAGAAGTCCGGAGCACGCCGACCGTTCGCAGATACTGAGGCCCCCGAGGAGCGCCGGGACAGCATGCAAGTGCATCCTCCCAGCCCCTCGGGTCAATGACAGCCAGAGTTGTCTCTCCGGCTGCGAGACTTTGAGAGGCGCTTCGCAGAGCAAGAGTGCGCCCTCCGCGCCTTGCAGAAGACCTCTCCTGTGGAGGACGAGGAGTGATCCACGTTCTCCGATTATATCTTGAAGGTCGAGATTTCCCCCAGGATCTGACTTTCGACCTTCAAATCGTATGATGGCCAGCGAGACCCGACCGATCATTACGACAGTTTTGACACCCTAATGACCTTCCATGGGGCGTCTGACGTGATTAAGTGCTGAGCGTTCGTGACCACTCTGGTTCGGGGCACTCAGGAATGGTTGAGGGCCCTCGCCCCCGACAGCATCCACAACTTCAAGCAATTCGGGCGAGTGTTCAAGGAAAGTGAAGTGGGGCTATCTCGCACTGCTCCTAAGTGGGGAAGAGGATGACCACGTACACTTGAAGTGTGAACTGCAAGAAGGGAAACGAGTCAGAGGTGCCCAGGGATTGATCCCTGGGGAAGACCCTCCGATGCTTAAGTCAGCAAAGTAGTAGAGCTCGGATGCAAAGGGAAGAGCTAGGAGGAAGATGGGAGCGCGAGATCCCTCTCCACCAAAAGGTGAAGTGGTTCCTGCTCAGGATTTTTGGCTCTTGCCTGGCTTACCTCTTTGTAGTAGGGCTTTTCCAATTTTAAATAGTGGGCCGTCGTACGACTGATCCCAGTAAGCTGAGGGGTTTCAGAGGGGGTTACGTCCTTCACGCGGGCTCCTTTATAGCACGTGGACTCTTGGTTTCCCCTATCCTCCTGAGCTTCCTGCCATTAAGGGACTCGCAACGGCCGTAATCAATAAGCTTCCATCAGTGAGCCCAAGCGTTAGGCACTTGCCCAGGAGTGGTCTCCCGAGCGATGAGTGCATGGTCGGGACAGGGAATAGGGGGCTCCAAGGGAGCTTTCCAGATCGAACTGATGCTCGGACTTCCCAACCCGAAGGTCGCGTAGGAAGCGCTTATTCCGAGAGAGTTTTTAGGCTTATACTAAGTGGGCCCAAGGGCTGCCACTTCAAGGAGTTGGGCCTTGTTCGGTCTGGTTGGACCTCTTTTGGCCTCTCTGTGCGGGCGACGAGATTTCCCCTCTCCACTTGTCCCCCTCCTACTCCCGAGCCAAAATTAGGCTTAGATGAGTAGCATTTGGGCTGGACTTTTGTGGCTCTAGTTGGGTATAGATCTCTCTCTGGTAGGGGCCATGTGATGCGTCTTGCCTTTGAAAATACGCCCTTCATGATGAATAAGAGAAGGCCCATCCCTAGGAGATCGAATCACCGCGCCGCCTCCGGTTTAAGCATTGCGCTTTTTTGCGTCCCTTCATCTCCGGGGTTTAGGGTTTTGCCTCTCTTTGAATTTATATTTGAGGGGGGATCCTGTGCCGTGAGAGTAACTTAGAAGAAAGGAGAATCGCCGTGACCATTGTGGAGCTGGCAAGGGTTACTGCGGCGGCGATCCATCAATTTCTTTCTCCTCCGAAGTCTTCAGAATCAGAGCTTTCCCCTTCTCAATTTGCTCTTATTCGTGTAGATCTGCGACGAGCGGCCGAGGAGGAGGAGAAGGAGGCACCGTCAGTCGAGCTGGAGGTCATCAATATGGATGATACGCCGGCTCCGAGTGATCTCCCAGCTTCGAAGGGCTCGCCTCGCGCCCGTGAAAAGGGCAAGGGGGTCGCCCGGGATGATGCTTCTGAACGTCGGGGGGTCAAGCGGAAGGATCCCGTGGCAAAGTTGTTACGGTCTTCGATGTAGGCTCAGTCTGTTAAGAAGAAGCGAGGGAGGAAGGCGGAGACCGCCCACCCGGTTGATGAGGTTCCCCTGTCGCCTCCTCCCTCTGCGGTGCAAGAGGGGGCAAATGACGAAGGGATCGTGGCCGATGCTGGGGCACTGAGCGAAGCAAAGGGGGCGCTAGACAGAGGAGCCCGATCTGAGCCGGTCGAGGCTGGAGGGTCGCAGGATGCAGCGACTCGATCATAGTCGACCGAGGTCGGGGAGGTACATGGCGGGGCTACTCATCCCGAGCCAACCGGTGGGGCCCCCGAGGTAGGGTTGCTCGGGGAAGGTGCCCCAATCTCGGCTGCTTCGGAGAGAGTTTCCCTTCCGTCAACTAGTTCCTTCAGCGTCTGGGCCCCCCTGTACCAGAGGTGCCGTTCTATTGCTTCGGGAGTTGTGCAGGAGAAGCTCTAGAGGGGTCCCCCCTCCATGATTTTTGAGCAACTTATGGAAGGCAGCCTGATCTTGGCCCAGTTCGGGGCTGAGGCAGTAGGTGCGTATGCTGGGGTGAAGTCGGAGCGGGAGGCTCTCTCGTGGGCCCATGGTGTGCTCGATCGGAAGGTTGAGCGTCTGACCCTTGATCTTGGTGACCTTTGTTGGGAGGTGGGCCCACTACAGGCTATGGCGCAGTAGAGCCAAGCGGAGGCTCGGACGTTGGCGGAGCAACTAGCCCAGCCCCGTCGTATGGTCGACTGGAAGAATGAGCTCCTAGAGGCAGAGCGTATAATTCAGGTTGAGCGCGGCGAGCCGTGGAAGGCCGAGCGGGAGGCGCTCGAGGGCTGAGTCTGAGGGGCTGAGGATGCATTGACCGAGGTTGAGAGAAGGCTGTCCGAGTCAGAATAGAGGATAGCCTAGCTCGAGAGGCAGGCGGAGTTGGCCAGGGTGGAGGCACTCGAGTGACATAAGTGCTCAGAGGCCTACCACGCGGCTCTTCTCCAGGCTTCCTTCCCTTACTATGAGTCGGGCTACTGCTGGGGCCTTCGGAAGGGCTTCTCCCAGGGCTTTGATCGGGCCATCTTAGAGGCAGAGTGTAAGTCCCGTGCCTTAGTGGATCCTTAGTGGTTTGGATCTAATATTTGTTTTGGAATTTCTGGCTATTTTCCTGTATTTTTAGGAATTTTTTTGGTATTTTTCCGGATTTATTTGGAGTTAATTGAGGGTTATTAGAAATTAATAAGATTTTAATATATATAATAATTATATTATATATATTTTAATTTTATTTTCTTTTCTTTTAATCCCTCACCCTCACACCCTCTCTCTCTCCCCTCGTCGATCTCCTCTCACCCTCACGCTCTCTCTCTCCTCACGCGATCGCCCCTCTCCCCTCTCCTAGGGAAAGCAGGCAAGACGACGTCGGATTGATGCGTGGTTGGTGCCGGTGGATTCCTCGCGTCGAGAGGAATGCGTGGGTACCCATTTCAGCGCGGTTCGGTGATCGTGGGAGCTGGACGGAGTGTGAAGGCTCCGTGGACCTACCTCGGTGCATGCGGCGTTATCGGCCGTTTTGGCTTGCAAGAGGTAGGGGGATGGACTCCTGAACTCGCTAGGATCCTTTCCTACAGCATATTTTCATGTTTATGCTCTTGTGGTATGTATGTTAGCCATTTTCATTTTCGAGCTTATTCCATGTTATGCTTGTTTAATCTAGTTTAAGCATGGTTTAAACTAGTTTTAGTTGTAGTTTGTGGGTGTGGACGTGTGTTTGGCAGGTTTTTTTCAGGTTTCTACGTTGATACCTGGCGATTTCCATCGCCCGGGAGGGAACCGGTTTTAAACATAACCCTTCTGCAACCCAGGTGATGTGACGGTCCTGCCAGGAACCGTCACATCCCTAACGGTCTTCCGGGAACACGTTACTTCAATGTAACGGCCCTTCGCGGGGGCGTTACATTGAGAGTAACGGCGGGGCTCCCGACCGTTATTTTCTCGTTGGTTTGCGTGGACCCGGTCAGGCGGTTAACCTGACGGCCAGTCGGTCGGCCGCCAGGTGAACCCGACGCACCTGGATGAGCACGTCACTTCGCCTGCGAACGTTTTTGAACGCTGCACGTTGATTTTTGGCCTCGGGTGGATGTAACGGCGGGACTCTAACGCGTTATATGGATGTAACACGCTGAGCCCCTACCGTTACATTCTCTTTTGGGCTTCTTGAGCTGGAACTCCAGTGGATGTAATAGATGGAGGCAGGCGCGTTATTTTTGATGTGACGCGCCAGTCCCCGACCATTACATGCAAGTAGCGCATGGGCAGCAGACCGCCACATGCCTGTGGGTTGGAATTCGGTGCCGGCCTGTTCGTTATGCGTTCCATTACGTTTTTATGCCATGTTTACGTTGTTCCATTATATAATGGCATGTTTCTAGTCCCAATAGAGTAGCTTTTCTTTCCTTGCAATGGAGCCACTGTTGTTGCCCTAAGGTCTGTTGAGTGCCGACCCGCTTGGGGATAGCGGAGGGGTGTTTCCCGTACGCGGTTTGTAAGCTAGTTCCATGGGCTCCCGGCCAATGGTAGCGTCCTACCAAGGGAGAAAACTAGCTAGAGGGCCTGGCTCAGGCGAGAGTCAGTGTGTGCACACGTGGTCAGAGGCTGTGGACTGACACTGACGAGTGTCACTATGACTGGTCACTTGGTTTGGTACTGTTTACGCGCTCAGCTTGTCGTTTTACCGACTGTGAGTGCTTGAGACGCAGTGTAAGTCGTCAGTGGACGCATCTGGTTTCTGCTCCAGTGGTTGTCCTACTCCCTACTGCTTGGATTAGTTAAGGCTTATCCTATTTGGTAGATTTAGTTTCAGTCGCTTGCATTTAATTATTATTGGCATGTGTTAGCTGTTATACCTGCTTAGATAGAGTTTACAGCTTTCTTGTGATTAGTTATTCATGCCAATGCCTGTTATTTTATTTAAATGCATGCCCTACTGCCTTTATTTTTGTGTGTATGCTTGTTTAGTGCGAGGTAGGGATCCGTGTGACCCCTACTGAGTCTGGCTGTGACTCACCCTTCTCCTTTCAGGTGAGCCACGCCCGCCGTCTCCCGGTGTTTTGTGAGGTTGCTCGGAGACCGTGCTTAGTTGCCAGCAGTTGACGGGTCGCCTTTGTGAGGCTCTGTTGTACTTTCGTCGGGGTATGCCCCGCGTAGTTGTACTTTTTGGACTAGTACTCTTGTGCTTCTGGACTAGTTATATAATTATCACTCTGGTTATTTTTGAATTGCTTCCGCACTTGTATTAATTTTATTGCTTAATTGTAATATGCGCGTTCCAAATTGCAATTCGCTATGCATCCCCTCGACAAACTTCACTAACCCTTCAGGGGCCTCATCAGCCTCTTGGGTGGCTTCCCCAGTTCTTGGTATCGGTGCATTGATGTTATCGGTATATCGGTATCCTAAACTCTGGGTCGTCACAGTTGGTATCAGAGCATAGTTGAGGAATTGTATAAGGAATTGGAATTTGCAATTTGTCCAGAGCTAGTCCTTTGTGTTGTCTATTGCTGGCTTAGGGGTGTTTTCTGCGTGTTTGATGTATTTGCTGTTGCTTTATGTTTTTGGCAGTGTAATTATGCCGCCTCGTCGAGGAAGACCTCCTTGAGTTCCTCGCGTTCCTAGAGATGTGCCTCGGGAAGATAGTGGTTCTGCACCTCCTCCTACAGTTCCCGCTGTTCCTGCCGTTCCAGTCATTCCTCCTCCAGCGCCAATGGTTGCTCCTCAGGTTGATGTGCCTGGCAGTCGAGGCATGGCTTTGAAAGAATTTCTTATGTTCAATCCGCCTGCTTTCGATGGTCAAGCTGATCCAGAGGTTGCGAGGCAATGGTTGGATGCTATTGAACGCGTATTCTTGTCTATGGAGAGCGCTGAAGATGAGAAGGTTATGCTTGCTACTTTTCAACTCCAAGGTACAGCCATCACGTGGTGGAAAGCCGAGTGGCAGATTGCTTTTCATTCAAGACCTCTTCGGCAGATCACTTGGGCAGAGTTTGTTGCTACTCTCGAGCGTGCCTATACTCCTGCCTGCTTGCAGATGGCCAAAATGTATCAATTTATGGAGCTGACTCAAGGTAGTATGTCTGTGCTTCAGTATCGGAATAAATTCTTGGAATTGGGTCAGTATGCGCCCCATGTGCTGGCAAATGAAGTGCTGAAGACTCAGCAATTCTTGCGAGGTCTGAGGCCAGAGTTGAAGATGCCCTTGATTGCAAGTCGTGTTGCCGATCTAGATGGTGCGTGCCAGACAGCTGTGGCACTTGAGCTGGAGATGGCGAGACCAGGTGGGTATCCTCAGGCGGGGTCAGTTCAGCAGGCAGTGCAGTCTCAGCAGGCTTACCGACCGCTAGTGGCAGGTGTTCCCTCGGTCCAACCAGAGGTTAGCTGTGCTTCTTCTCCTTCCAAGACTAAGTTTAAGAAGTTCAAGAAGAAAAATAGGTTTTTCCAGCAGCCGTCGTTCGGTACGGATGTAGTCCAGCAACCGACAGCGCCTTCTTCTCAGACTCGTCAGAGTTCAGCTGTCAGTCAGCCATGGACGTGTCGGAGATGCGGTGGTCATCATAAGGGTCAGCCGTGTTCTCTGCCTGTTGTTTGCTTCAAATGTGACCAGTCGGGTCATGTGGTTCGGGATTGCCCGCTGAGGCCGAAGCAATTGCAAGCTCCTCAGTTCTCCCAGCCTCAGCAGCCGTAATTCAGACCTCCTCCTGTTCCTCAAACTCAACAACAGTTCTATTCTCAAGCGTCGACGTCTTCTCAGCAATCCTCAGCTGGATCGAAGAAGCAGAAAGGCAAAGTTTCTCATATGACTAGAGCTGAAGCTGTTGCGTTCCATTTGGTGGAAGGTACGATTATGCTTTATGGTCTTTCAGCTCGCGTCTTATTTGATTCTGGTGCTTCTCACTCTTTTATTTCTGAGGCTTTCTTGGCATGTATTGAGGAGCCGACATCAGAGATATCTTGTGAGATGTTTGTTGAATTACCTTCGGGAGATTTCATGGTTACACCTTTGTGTTTGGGAGAGTCTCCTGTGATGATTGATAATCACCAGTTGCCGGCAAGATTGTATGCGTTGCAGCTGGCAGATTATGATGTTATTATGGGAATAGATTGGTTGGAGCAGTATGGAGCTGAGGTTGACTGCAGATCGAAGAAAGTCTATTTTCAGCCCAGGGGAAATCAGCCTTTTATTTCCAAGGTATTCGATCCCGTTCTTCTCGTATGATTATTTCTGCTATTCGAGCCTATAGGTTGCTTAGTGCAGGTTGCCAGGGATTCTTAGCTTCTGTGGTTGCTGTTGAGAAATCACGACAGGATGTCAATGATATTCCTGTTGTCTGTGAGTTCCCTGATGTGTTTCCTGACGAGTTGCCAGGCTTGCCTCCAGAGCGAGAGATTGAAATGGTGATTGAACTGATTCCTGGTACAGGCCCGTTAGCAAAGGCACCGTACCATATGGCTCCAGCTGAACTTAAAGTACTGCGAGCAGAGCTACTTGAATTGCTGGAAAAAGGCTATATTCGCCCCAATTTTTCTCCGTGGAGTGTCCCAGTGTTGTTTGTGAAAAAGAAAGATGGAAGCCTGAGGCTTTGTATTGATTACAGGCAGCTGAATCAGGTGACTATCAAGAATAAATATCCGCTTCCCAGGATTGACGATTTGTTTGACCAGTTACAGTCTGCTACTGTCTTTTCACGAATTGACCTCCGGTCTGGCTACTTTCAATTGCGGATCCAGGAATCTGATGTGGAGAAGATAGCTTTCAGCACTCGATATGGTCATTTTGAATTTCTGGTAATGCCGTTTGGATTGAGTAATGCCCCAGCAGCTTTCATGAACCTAATGTAGCGTATTTTTCATCCATTTCTTGATCAGTTCGTGGTAATCTTTGTTGATGATATTCTGATCTATTCTGCCTCTGATGAAGATCATGTACAGCATTTGAGGATCGTTCTGCAGACTCTGAGAGATCACAAGCTCTATGCGAAATTCAGCAAGTGTGAATTCTGGCTTCGGAAAATTCATTTTCTTGGCCACGTGATTTCTAGTGACGGAGTGGCAGTGGACCCTGCAAAGATTGAAGCTGTTTTGGATTGGCAGAGACCGAGAACGATCACTGAGATTAGAAGCTTTTTAGGTTTGGTTGGGTATTATCGCAGGTTCATCCAGGATTTTGCGAAGATTGCAGCACCGATGACTAGACTGACTCGTAAAGATGTACCTTTTGTCTGGTCGGATCAGTGTGAGGCTAGCTTTGTTGAATTGAAAAGGCTCTTGACTTCTTCTCCAGTGTTGACTTTGCCTTCCGACTCGGGTGGATTTCTTGTTTGCACATGTGCTTCTCGAGTGGGTTTGGGTGCAGTGCTGATGCAACATGGTAAGGTTATTGCATATGCATCTCGGCAATTGAAACAACATGAAGAAAATTATCCCACGCATGATCTGGAGCTAGCTGCAGTTATTTTTGCCTTGAAGATCTGGAGACATTATCTATATGGTGAGAAATTTTAGATTCTTGCTGATCATCAGAGTTTACAGTATATATTCTCCCAGAAAGATCTGAATCTCTGGCAGAGGCGATGGATGGAATACATGAAAGATTATGACTTTACACTCTTCTATCAGCCGGGTAAAATGAATGTTATGGCTGATGCTCTGAGCAGAAAGGTGCAAGTCAATCAATTGTTGCTTCATGAATGGAAATTGTGGGAACAGCTTCCGAGTGAGGCATTCAGCGTGGAGATTCCTGCCGATCCGAGGATGGCAGTTTGTGCTAGTTTGGATCTAGGTTCAGCTTTGTGCCAGCAGATTAAAGAAGCTCAGCAAGCTGATTCTGATTTGGCCCGTGTTATATCAAGATATGATGTGGAATTTGATGACGAGCTGGTCGTCAGCTTCCAGGGCAGATGGTATGTTCCCACTGTTGATGAATTGAGGCATGAGATTCTGAGTGAAGCCCATGGTTCCCATTTTGCTATTCACCCAGGTGTCACCAAGATGTATCAGAATTTGAAAAGGTAGTTCTGGTGGCCAGGTATGAAGAAAGACGTGGCTATGTTTGTTTCTAAGTGCTTGACTTGTCAGCAGGTTAAAGCCGAACATCAAAAACCAGGTGGATTACTTCAGCCTTTAGAGATTCCAATGTGGAAATGGGACCACATTACTATAGACTTTGTGGTGGGTTTGCCTCAGACTTCTTAGAGTTTTGATGGTATCTAGTTGCTTGTCGACAGATTGACTAAAACTACCAGAATGTTGCCGATTAAAGTTGCTTGGAGTGTGCAAAGGTTGGCCGAGCTTTATGTGCAGAAGATCGTGCCACTGCATGGAATTCCTGTTTCACTTGTGTCAGATCATGATCCACGTTTTACCTCCGGCTTCTGGCATAGTTTACAGAAAGCTTTGGGCACTGAGTTAGCGTTCAGTTCAGCGTATCACCCACAGTCAGATGGACAATCAGAGAAGACTATTCAGACTCTAGAAGACATGCTGAGATCATGTTGCCTTGACTGGCAAGGTTCGTGGAGTCAACATTTGCCACTTGTTCAATTTGCTTATAATAACAGTTTTCACTCCAGTATTGGTATGGCTCCTTATGAAGCGCTGTATGGTCGTCCTTGTCGTACTCCCTTGAACTGGTTTGATGTTGGGGACAGATTGTTGACAGGACCGGACATGGTACAGCAGTGTTCTCACGTGGTTCGTCTGATCAGGCAAAGATTGTTGACAGCCCAGAGTCGACAGAAAAGCTATGCAGATCGGCGCAGACGTCCACTACAGTTTGAGCCAGGAGATATGGTGTTTGTTAAGGTATCTCCGATGAAGGGTGTTTCCAGGTTTGGGAAGCGTGGAAAGCTTAGTCCGCGATTTGTTGGCCCGTTTCCTATTTTTGAAGCTGTGGGTCCGGTAGCTTATCGTTTGCAACTGCCAGCGGCTATGCAATCAATTCATGATGTCTTCCACGTGTCTCAGTTGAGGAAATATGTGCCAGATGCTTCTCATGTTCTCGATGATTCAGTTTGGCCCGAGGTGACTGCTGATTTGTCTACGCCAGAGTTTCCTATCAGAATTGAAGACCGTCGTGAGCAGCGGTTGAGAAATAAGGTTATCCCTCTGGTGAGAGTTGCTTGGCAGCGTCACTCTGGTAATGAGTCCACTTGGGAACGTGAAGATGAGATGCGTCAGTTTTTTCCTTTCTTATTCTAGTGAGGTATAAGTCTTTTCTCAGTTTCCTCCTTTTCCGTTTTTATAAATTTCGAGGGTGAAATTTCTTTTAGGAGGGAGGGACTGTAAGGCCCGTGCCTTAGTGGATCCTTAGTGGTTTGGATCTAATATTTGTTCTGGAATTTTCGGCTATTTTCCTGTATTTTAAGGAATTTTTCTGGTATTTTTCCGGATTTATTTGGAGTTAATTGAGGGTTATTAGAAATTAATAAGATTTTAATATATATAATAATTATATTATATATTTTTTAATTTTATTTTATTTTCTTTTAATCCCTCACCCTCACACCCTCTCTCTCTCCCCCCGTCGATCTCCTCTCACCCTCACGCTCTCTCTCTCTCCTCACGCGATCGCCCCTCTCCCCTCTCCTAGGGAAAGCAGGCGAGACGACATCGGATTGAAGCGTGGTTGGTGCCGGTGGATTCCTCGCGTCGAGAGGAACGCGTGGGTACCCATTTCAGCTCGGTTCGGTGATCGTGGGAGCTGGACGGAGTGTGAAGGCTCCGTGGACCTACCTCGGTGCATGCGGCGTTATCGGCCGTTTTGGCTTGCAAGAGGTAGGGGGATGGACTCCTGAACTCGCTAGGATCCTTTCCTGCAGCATATTTTCATGTTTATGCTCTTGTGGTATGTATGTTAGCCATTTTCCATTTTCGAGCTTAATCCATGTTATGCTTGTTTAATCTAGTTTAAGCATGGTTTAGACTAGTTTTAGTTGTAGTTTGTGGGTGTGGACGTGTGTTTGGCAGGTTTTTTTCAGGTTTCTACGTCGATACCCGGCGATTTCCATCGCCCGGGAGGGAACCGGTTTTAAACATAACCCGTCTGCGACCCAGGTGATGTGACGGTCCTGCCAGGAACCGTCACATCCCTAACGGTCTTCCGGGAACGCGTTACTTCAATGTAACGGCCCTTCGCGGGGGCGTTACATTGAGAGTAACGGCGGGGCTCCCGACCGTTGTTTTCTCGTTGGTTTGCGTGGACCCGGTCAGGCGGTTAACCTCTCGGCCAGTCGACCGGCCGCCAGGTGAACCCGACGCACCTGGACGACTGCGTCACTTCGCCTGCGAACGTTTTTGAACGCTGCACGTTGGTTTTTGGCCTCGGGTGGATGTAACGGCGGGATGCTAGTGGATGTAACAGATGGAGGCAGACGCGTTATTTTTGATGTGACACGCCAGTCCCCGACCGTTACATGCAAGTAGCGCATGGGCAGCAGACCGCCACATGCATGTTGGTTGGAATTCGGTGCCGACCTTTTTGTTATGCGTTCCATTACGTTTTTATGCCATGTTTACGTTGTTCCATTATATAATGGCATGTTTCTAGTCCCAATAGAGTAGCTTTTCTTTCCTTGCAATGGAGCCACTATTGTTGCCCTAAGGTCTGTTAAGTGCCGACTCGCTTGGGGATAGCGGAGGGGTGTTTCCCGTACACGGTTTGTAAGCTAGTTCCGTGGGCTCCCGGCCAATGGTAGCGTCCTACCAAGGGAGAAAACTAGCTAGAGGGCCTGGCTCAGGTGAGAGTCAGTGTGTGCACACGTGGTCAGAGGCTGTGGACTGACACTGACGAGTGTCACTCTGACTGGTCACTTGGTTTGGTACTGTTTACGCGCTCAGCTTGTCGTTTTACCGACTGTGAGTGCTTGAGACGCAGTGTAAGTCGTCAGTGGACGCATCTGGTTTCTGCTCTAGTGGTTGTCCTACTCCCTACTGCTTGGATTTGTTAAGGCTTATCCTATTTGGTAGATTTAGTTTCAGTCGCTTGCATTTAATTATTATTGGCATGTGTTAGCTGTTATACCTGCTTAGATAGAGTTTACAGCTTTCTTGTGATTAGTTATTCATGCCAATGCCTGTTATTTTATTTAAATGCATGCCCTACTACCTTTATTTTTGCCTGTATGCTTGTTTAGTGCGAGTCAGGGATCCGCGTGACCCCTACTGAGTCTGGCTGTGACTCACCCTTCTCCTTTCAGGTGAGCCGCGCCCGCCGTCTCCCGGTGTTTTGTGAGGTTGCTCGGAGACCGTGCTTAGTTGCCAGCAATTGACGGGTCGCCTTTGTGAGGCTTTGTTGTACTTTCACCGGGGTATGCCCCGCGTAGTTGTACTTTTTGGACTAGTACTCTTGTGCTTCTGGACTAGTTATATAATTATCACTCTGGTTATTTTTGAATTGCTTCCGCACTTGTATTAATTGTATTGCTTAATTGTAATATGCGCGTTCCAAATTGCAATTCGCTATGCATCCCCTCGACAAACTTCACTAACCCTTCAGGGGCCTCATCAGCCTCTTGGGTGGCTTCCCCAGTTCTTGGTATCGGTGCATCGATGTTATCGGTATATCGGTATCCTGAACTCTGGGTCATCACACAGAGGCCTAGGCGTCTAAGCTTATTTTTCCTTTCGGGCAACGCTATGACTCGGACTGGGGTTCGACCGACTCTTCCCATTATACATCGAGCGAAGAGGAGGGTCGGGAGTCCTCATCGTCGTCCGAGCGACCGCCAACTCATACAGGCTCGGGAGGGCACACGACCTAGACAGTTCCCACACAAGTGGGGTGTCACGCCCCGAGCCTTTATTTACAGCGGAAGACTAACTCAGGGAGCGCGAACAGCCAGCATGGTAAGTCTCTTGCAAGCAAGAATGATCAGAGCGCAAGACAATTACACACATTAATGCAATTACACAATATTTACTCAAACTTCGACTTATTTCAATAATACTCAAATCAATTACTCAATTACAATCACTAATTCAACTTTCTTCATCATACTAGACTCAAGAAATAAGAAAATTACATAGACTCAATCTAAACATGTAGACTTCCTAAGTCTTCACTCATTCTTCATTCACTATCGGACCCGCTATTTGAACATTCTGAATCCGATCCTGACTCACTTCCATCTCCTGAAAAAATTAGAAATAGGTAATGAGCACACTTGCCCAGTAGGTATCTTCACATCAACATGAAGGCACTATTAAAGTAATTAACATTTTAGCTCTAGAGAAAATAAGGTAAAGTCATGCGAATGCAATAAATCACAAGTAACCAAAGTAACAAGATGATCATGTAAGATAGAATGAACAAGTATGAACTAGCAAGAATGTAACAAGAATGGCCTTTCATGAACAAGAATGTACTAGCAAGTTCACATACTCATCACCCAAACATCTTTTGCTTATGAGCAAGTATTTGGTGAATTTTTGTGGAATATCATGTAATGAGCAAGAAAGTCATGTACGTGTATCTTCATGATGCCTGTGGATCTTCACTTATTTATAGAGAAAGTACTTCCAACGTAATGCGACGCCAGTAGCATCATACCCCATGGTTTACAGTATGTTTCTGACAATCAGCCGAGGGGACTAGCATAGAGCCCTTGAACACAATCAGTGCTCGATCGCATCTTCAAGTATAAATCAAGCTATTTCCACGTTTCAAGCAATAAAATATGGCCAAGAACTCAAATAAGTTCTTCATAACAATAACCAACAATGAACGCTTCAACTTAGGACATGAGATATCAAGGATGATTAAAGATGATGTCATGCTCATTGAAATAATTTGGCAGCATAACGGTACATTTATTGTCATTCATAATTTAAATTAAGTATCTTTAGACAATAAGCCGAGTCCTAGACCATCAATACTACATCTAGGAACTTATAATATCAACCCTTTGGTTAAACCTCGGGTTACAGAAATTAGAACTGTGACGGTCTAATACTGGGCCGTTACATGAACATAACGGTAGAATGTTGGGCCGTTAGAAAGGTTGAATCCATAAGAAAATAGATATGGACTCAAACAGTGTGACGGTCATATATTGGACCGTTATATGTTCCTGACGGTCGAATATAGATCCGTTACATATCTAGAACCCGAAAACATCGATAGTGCTTTCTAACAATTGGGCTTTCACGGTACAACCAACTCGGTGTCTTAGTGGGAATCCCAGACTCGCTGAGAATTACGGAGGCCTTGAAACAAGATTTCCTAGTCCATTGGAAGGAATATCTAATAGAGAGGTCCTCATGTTCAAGAATATGTTCCTATAGTGTAAAGTGTGAACTAATGGCCATATACCGGAATATATGTCATGTACTTAAAGAAAATGACTCTATAGATAGGAAAAGAATGTGTAACGATGTGAAACCATGATAAAACTCCGTCATTACATCATTAAAAATCTTAGTGTAAATACAAAACTATAGAGTTTAGCTAATGAAATTAACATATGCTTGAAATAACTAGAGATGCTTTTAACAGGCAATTTCTATCATAAATTGATCAATAAACTCAAAGTCACGAAAATAGTTCAAAACTTAAATAACTAAACTTATTTATAAGTAAACTTGATTGTTCTTCAATTATGTCTTGAATTGCCTGAACAAGGTACTCTGGCGGTCTAAGATGGGGGCGTCACAGTGCTGTGACGGTTTATCGAGGGGCCGTCAGAGTGTTGTAACGCACTGCTTCTGGGTCGTCAGAGATAACAGAAATTTAAATACAACAGAGGGTGTGACGGCTTATCGTAAGGCCGTTATATCATGTGACGGTCTTACCTTAATCCATCAGGGGTTCTGCTGATAGTAAATAGAATAGAAACTATGAAAATATGTCATGCTTTGGAAATCAAAATTCTTAAACTATTCCAGTCATGAAAACAAAGTATAGGCCAGCTTCATGCATAGGTTGAAATGAATTAACAACAAAGTACCTTTTTATCTTCGATTAAGGCTAAGGATATGCATGTATACACAACCCTATTAAAATATGAAATTCATGATCTATAGTGCATATAATCTATAACACCTGAGAATTTTAAAATAGAAATATACAAATATATATATATATTTAATTAACTCATATTCTAATTCTATTGATTTAACTAATTAAAATATTTAATTACCAATAGATGCTTTAGAAGATGCCGAATTATATTTTAGGAAATGCCAATTTATATTTTCAATCACTTAGGAAATTAATATTACACTATTCCAAAGAAATAGGAAATAGGTTATATAGATAGTGTTTTAAAGAATAAACATCACTTTTACAAGATACCAATTCATATTTTCATAATTTAGAAATTTTCATATTTCAACTTTTTCATTATATCATTATTTTTAAGAAATAAGGGTATATAGATGAAGTGTTGAAAGATAAATATAATTTAGAAAGTGAGAAAGGGTATATAGACAATTTTGGTTAGTGTGGAGTGAATACAAAAATCTCCGTTCAAAATAACGACATATGTTAAGTCGTTATTTCCTAAACGTGAATAGTGACATGAATAGTGCCACTTTTTATTTAAAAAAAAGTTTCAAAAAAATTTATATGTAAAAATAGAGAAAAATGTAAGGGTCTCACCCCTGAAATTTCACAAACAAATTCCATCAATTTTTAAAGATACAAATCTTTGAAGTTTAATATGGAAATCTTAACTTATGAAATACACGACCCTCTTTGGGGCGTCATTTCTTTTCCGGCAATTATCACGATCATTCTATCCCTCCAGCCTGTGTAGGATGTCAACCCACTAAATACCCTATAATTCTGGATCTTGTCTCCCATCCTGTCGACCCTAAGGTTATAAAATACACTCTATTCTCCCTATTTGGTTAGTTCGACGACTAGATACGGGAACAAGTTCTGAAGAGTTGCAGAGGAAGGGAAGGGCTGCTTCTTCCTCTCCTGTCAACTCCTGTCACTTCACAGAGGTAGGTGTTCTCAAATCCTTGCCTAACTAGTAGTTAAATAGGTTAACTGATGCATGCTTAGAGTTCGATTAACTAGTCAACCATGCTATATATCATCTGGCTTTATCGTAATCAAGCAATAATCATGTATATATCATATTATTTTAATAGCATGTTACATATTATCATGATCTTTATGACTTTAACATAGTCTGTTAAGCATGATTTCATGAGTTTTCATGAGTTTTTGAGCATATTAGTTTTATAGTATTAATAACCATATTTTAAGACCTTAATATATAGCATCTGTTACACTAATACGTCATGTTTAAGAAACCGGAGGGCCTCAGCCCTTTTATAAATGGCGCCCCTGTCAAGGGCGCCAATTTCAAAATTGAAGACTGCACACGCAGTCGTCATTTAAATGAAGACACCCCTAGTGTCGTCATTTTAAATTCTGAAATTTCCGGGAGCTAATAAAACCAACATATTCAAAAATCAATAACTATCGAACTAAAGATAAAATTTTTACATGAACATGTTCCTAGAATCCTGACATTTTTCTCAACATATTCGTATCATTACTTCCTGATTCAGAACATTTTCACACTGATGAATAGTACATGAATAGTATATGAATAGGGTACCAGTATCTGTAAATGACGCCCCTGACTAGGGCGTCAATTACCAAATTGAAGACTGCGTAAATAGTCATCAATTAATTGAAGACATGACCCATGTCGTCATTTTATTTTTTAAATTTCTGGGAGCTAATAAATTCAACACATTCAAAAATTCATAACTATCGAACTAAAGCACGAACTTTTTAAATGAACACATTTTTGGAATCCTTATATTTCTCTCAACATATTCGTACCATTACTTCCTGATTCAGAACATTTTCACACTGATGAATAGTAAATGAATAGTACGTGAATAGTGTACCAGTATCTGTAAATGACGCCCCTGACCAGAGCGTCAATTACCAAACTGAAGACTGCTCAAACAGTCATCAATTAATTGAAGACACGACCCATGTCGTCAATTTAATTCCTGGAATTTCCAAGAATTAGTAAATCAAAGCATTCAAAAATCTATAACTAATAAACTGGACTATGAAAATTTTGGACGAACATAGTTCTGTGATCCTGAGATTTTTCTCTACCTGTCCATGTCCTCGATTCTTGATTTACTGGAAGAATAAAAAATGAATAATATTTAAATAGTAAACTGTGACTCATAATGTAGAGCCACCATGTGAGACAATTATAACTCTTTTAACCTAATCACGAAACTCCTGCATGAATATAGTTCTGGAACCCTCATATTTTTCTCTATTTAACCATGTACTCAATTCCTGATTTACTGAAAGTATTAAAAATGAATAGTGTTTGAATAGTATTTTGAGTCACGGAATGCACCTTCCTGGCGTAAATCACCCCAATTTATTGAATAGTAAAACCCAACAATTTCGCATGAGCATGATTCTGAACTCTCGAGAATGTCCTCTACCTCTCCATATCCTTACTTTCTATTTTTGAGAAATTTTTACGGTATGAATAGTGTATAAAAGTCACTATTTTAATGAATAGTATCACTTTTCCAAATAAAAGAATTTTTTTGATATAGACACGTAACTATGTAGAGAAAAATATAAGGAATCTAACGGTATGCTCATGCATTAGATTAGGTATTATGATTCACATTTATTAATTTTTTCACATGGATGATTAATATACTAAATGATTAATATATACAAAAACTTAGAAATGTTCATAAAAATGACGACTTAGTGAAGGGCGTTATTAGGTGAATAGTGTAAATGAATAGTAAGTGAATAGTAATGAATAGTATCTAAATAGTAATTGAATAGTGTTCTTAAATAGTAAACTGGCATAATTGCGTAATGGCCCTTATGGGATGTTCTAACTTTTGTTTAACCTTACTATAGAGTTATCTAGAGTTTTTGTTTAGGAAAAAGTATATAAATTGATACTTTTTCCCTCATTTCTATCGTGGTTTGTACCGACGCAACCCTAAGTCATTTTCTTGCATATTATGAGTCCTTGAATTCCATTCCATAAAAATCTACCTTGTATATCCTACTAAGGCAACCCTTGAAACTCTATATTGGCTATAAAATGAGAGTGGATGTCAAAAGTAATACATGAAATGCTGTGTATATAGGGCCCGGGCTGGTCCTAGGAGGAGCACCCGAAGGTACTTGTGCCCATGAGAGTTTATTGACCACGGTGTTTGGCATTGCACCGGAGTACTTGCTTGACTTGAGACACTCCACCCTACTCTCTCTTTACTCACTTGACTTGACTTGCGTGGCCCAGAACGGGCAATACTTGACTTGTGGCCCGAGAAAGGCCGAAATACTTGCTTGATTGAAATAGCCAATTCTACTGATACGTACTTAACTTTACCTACTTGAAGTGAATTTTTACTTGCTCGTACCTGAGATATACTTGTACATGAGTACATACTCGCACTTGAATTCGTAATCGTACATGAATCTCTGCTAGACCCGAAGTGGCATTTACATCTATAATTTTTGAAATACTACTTGTCAAATACTTGAAATCTTGATATACTCTCTGTATACAGCTCTTGATCTCTTATTGTTCATCATGTATAGTTATACCTGCATACCCGATTCTTTTATACGTACGTCATGCATAGCCATACTGATAATACATGTAAATTATAATTCACGTAAAGATTGCTCGAATTTGAGATGTAATTCTACTGAGCGATTCGCTCATCCAGTTGCTTCTTAACATTTTCAGATAAATCGGATAGCGACAAGAATGGGTTTAAGGCCGAGTGAAGAGTGCTAAAACGCCAACCATCTATCATTAGCTAGTCGTGTCTTTGAATTTATTTGAGTCTACTTTGTATTCCCAGTTATGTCAGTTAGTGGTATAAATCTTGTGCTAAGTCATGTAGCCAAATGTTTGGCTTTCTAAATTTAGAAATTTTCATGGATTATATTTAATACCTTTGATTAATTAAATAATCATCACTTGGACTATTGGAATGTATTAGATTTATTAGTAAATTACGCACTCCGTAATTATGTATGTTAAAATTCTTATCGCTCTAATGACACGATCTATATAGACGCGTCACGCATCCGAGTATCTTCCGCGCTCGGGACGTGACATAATCAAGCAAAACTAGAGAGCTTTTATCCCTAACATGATGTTCTTGCCATTCATGAGATAACCTACCTCTTTATTAGACTTTAAACTTCATAATTTGAGTCTTCAAGGGTTGCCCTAGTTCTTCTCTTCCTAAGATTTTTCAGTAACTTCACGTCGCTCTAACTCCTCAGGTCTCTTGACCTAAGGACGTGAAATTTGGAGGTTAGGAAGATGAAACTAAGAGGAACAAGAAGTTCTAAAGCATCTAACTCTAATTACCTCGTTTAGCTTCTCTAATTTCTTGATCTTCAGCACCCTATTGCACAGTTTCCTGGGTTGGCGTGATGAAACCAGCAACTTTGGAAGATCCTAACTCTTTGGATACTCGACCTCCTAACATGAAATTTTGAGAGTTGTTAGCCTAAAGTATTAGGAACAAAAGACTCTAAAGAACTTACCCAACATTCTATCTCCTTACCTTGTTTCTCCACGAGCCAAAAGTAAGGGTCGCTCAGTTCAGAACTGGGTCCTATTTATAGAGTTTTGGCTAGGGTTTGAAGATTAGAACGATTTTAGAGTCCTTTTTTGGCCAGAACCTGATCCCTAAGAGTCCGTAGTAATGTTATAAATTCTCCCAAGTTGATCTGTTGCAGATAGGATCCCAAATATCTAATCTTTTTATTCTTTCTTCCATTCACGGAACTGACAGAGTGTAACGGTCCAAGCTGGGCGCGTTACATGACTGTGGCGGTCGCACGATAGACCGCTACATCCACTGTGCGTAGAATTCAATTTTATTCAAACTCTTTTTGTTAATTATCCACATAATTATCTATATCAGGGGTATTTATTGTCACGCCCCGTACTCTATACAGTCGAGGTATTGTTCGCTTTGGCCTACCGGCCTCACGGTTTTGTCCCTTTCTGACAGTGATCAGCTCCAGAATGGAGGACTTCCCGGGAGGTCACCCATCCCAGTACTACTCCCCATTAAGCACGCTTAACTTCGGAGTTCTTTTCAAGAACTGAGCCGATACTTCAAAAGGCGTCTCGATGATATAGAGTACAACTTTACTATATTTGAGGGTGTTACAATCTACCCCTCTTATATAGGTGACGTCCTCGTCGCTGGGCACATATAGCACGCAATCACGCAATCAAGCCCCTAGGCAGGTAGGACTCTAGAGGTGGCCCCTACAGGCTCAAGAGGTGGCTCCCACTATGTAGCACTTTGCTCCATTACGGACTCAAGAGGTGGCTCCCATAGCGTAGCACTTTGCCCTGCATGGCACTTAGTTCCCACACTTCCGGCTGGGGTATCGCTCTGATACCACAAAAACTGTCACGTCCCGAGAGCGGAAGATACCCAGAGACACGTGACAAGTTTATATCAATCATGTCAATCAGAGTATTAGTGTATTCGACACCAAAATCAGAGATGCGCAAAAGTAAAGATAACACAGTCCTTTATTCCTTCATAAGAATATGTCTATTACAAACCTTGAAGTACTAACTAAAATAAAGGAAAAATACAAGGTTGACTCAAGAAAATATGAAAAAGACTAGATAACACGGAAGAAGCTCTATCTCTTTCACTCTTGATTTTCCCCATCCGTTTGAGTTCCCTCATCGTCGGACTTACCTGAAAAGTAGGGAAACACTAGGTGAGCGAACGCTCAGTAGGAAATTATATCTCAAGATCTAGCAAGGGGTTTAAGTGATTACATCTTTCATGAATGCACTATAGCTATGCATGCTCGCATAAAACGACAAGATAGAGAGAGTGTATAACAATACGATAGCAAGAAGAACTAGTTATGAACTTTCAAGAACTTATATCAAAAAGATATCAAGATATTCAAGCAAGTAAACTCATCATGGCACGTTGGAATTTGGCTATTTTGTTTCAAGTCAAGCAAGTATACAATTACCCTTTTCGGGCCACGCAAGTCATGTAATATCAAGTCAAGTACAAGTACAAGATTTGTGGAATGTTCAATCAAGCTAGTCATGCACTTTGGTATAATGCCAATACCGTGATCAATCAACTCCCATGGGCACAAGTACTTTCGGGTGCTCCTCCCAGGACCAGATCGGGCCCTATATGCGCAGGCATTAATCATGTATTTTTAACATCCACTTTTGTATATAGCCAATATGGAATTTCAAGGATAAAGCTTGTAGACACGTAGGATAGACTTTGATAGAATAGAGTCCAAAATATGACACTTGACATAGATACGCGATAATAACTGTACAATCACGATTATCGATAAAAAATTAGGTGGAATTGGTTCCCTAACTTGGGTACCATGACAAGCAAGTATGGACACTCTTTATATAAAATTGAGGTCCACATGAACAGCACATCAATGGCAAGGCGTCCTCATTCTTAATATAGAATTGAGGTCCACAAGAACATCATGTTGAATATAGAATTGGGATTTACAAGAACAACATCAAATGGCATGATAACCTCATCCCATTAAAAGAATTCTCATGATACACACTTTGCATAACATGAGGGCCGGTATACCATGTTTCTTTATAGTGACATGGCAAAATAGTGTAATGGGTTTTTATGGTACAACCAGCTCAGTCGGCCTTGAGGGAATCCAAGGCTCGAGGAGTCTTACGGAGGTCTCTATGACTAACTCGCTAGTCCAAAGGAACGGAATGTCCAATAGAGAGCTTGTATGTCAATAAGAGTTAAGGGTAGTGCGATAAAACATCATGAAACATGGGACTATATTCACGGACTGGAATATAGTGTCGATATAACCCTTCGGTGACAGTAATCAGTGTAAAACAGTAATCAGAAAATAGCGACTTAAGCTAAGTCATTAATTATCCAATTCACGCCTTACTCAGGGGCGTTTATTCACAATTTGACGACTTATACATTAGTCGTCCCTTCAATATTTCCATTCTACGAAAAATCAATATTCTGGAATTTTAACAAAAACGCGCCCTGGACAGGGGCGTTACTTTTCACTTAGCGCCCTGGTCTGGGGCGTCAGTTCAATAAGAGACGACCTCGTTCAGGTCGTTAATCCAGCAGTTTTCCAAATTTCAGATAATCAAATTTCAGGAACAATTTATATAGTCAGGACCAGAAAGTTAGCAGGATTCAATCAGAATGAACATGCATTAGATTAGGTTCATAGTTTCATAGATATCGAATTTTAAACATGGGTAATTATCAATTTATATGAAATCGACGACTACTAGGTAGGGCGTCAAAATAAGAATTAGCGCCCTAGTGTGGGTTGCTTCTTTAAATTAGCATTTTTGTCAAGGGCGTTTCTTTTTGAAATTACGTGAAAAACATCTGAAACCATAATAAAACTATATGCATGTATGACAGAAGGTATTACTAGCAACTGGAGTTAGTTTGGGCTACGTTCTTGAGAAAACCTACCTTTTGAAGAATGAACGGATGAAGGTTTCGTGAAGACAAACGATACTCTGTTTGTAACAGAGTCTTCTGATCACCAGAAGAGGAAGAAGAAGAGGATGATGCTTGATGAAGAACCTTCGTTCTTCCGGAAGACAGGAATTCCTTAACCTGTAAGAAGAAGACGAAGAAGCATTAGAATCCTCATGCTTCTGCGGTTTGGAAGAAACAATAAGAAGAACAAAACCTCTCCTTTCAGCAGAACGATAGCTCAAATCGCCAAATAGTGATCTGGGTCGATTAGGAGGGTATTTATAGGATTTTGGGGATCCTAATAGGGTTAGAGTTCTATTGGAAGTAATACTTCCATGATAGAGTCCTTACCATATTCCACCTTCGACGTAGTTATCCAGAACTTGCCCTGGATAGACTCCTGGGTCGAACGAAACTCGATCTGAATTAACGTCTTAAGCGAGGGCGTCGAATTTAAATTGACGCCTTGTCAAGCGCCGTTTCTTGTATAAAACGCACCCAGGTAGAGGGCGTTACACTTACTTCCCCTTTTGGCCGTTTGATAATTGACGCCTTGTTATATGGGCGTCCTTTTTAATTAACACCTTCTCTAGAGGCGTTTCTTAATGAAGTAGCGCCTTGATCAAAGGCGTTATTTCCATTCTGTCTTATCTTTATGCATTTAGGCTTTCATCATCTAATTATTTATCTTTTATTTTAATTTGATTTATTTAAAAATCTTATTTTTATCAGGGTTGCTACATTTATCCTTATAATTCGTGAATAGGCTAAATAACCTTCTAGAATATGGGTCAAACTTAATGGGCTTGGTCCATAAACTTATTGGGTTTAATTATCAAAGCTGGATTAGTTTTTTTAACATAATTGGGCCTTATAATCCCAATATTAATTCATTTGTTAATCCAATTTTGGCCTTTATAAATTCTTAATGAATTCCAAAAATTCTATGAAAAATCCATAAAATATTTATATAAATTTTAGGGTACTACACCCTCCCCCACTTAGAAGAATTTGGTCCCCAAATTCAATTCATGGATTCATGGAGAGTGTACTTACAGTTGAATAATTCTGGGAATCTTCTACGCATAGATTCTTCCGTCTCCCATGTTGCTTCGTGTGGCCATTGCTTCGTCTACTGGATTTGGACCATAGGAATACTTTTATTCCTTAATTGACGCACTTCTCGCTCCCAAATCCTAACCAGCTTCTGCTCGTATGTCAGGTCCCTTTAGATCTCTAGATTATCATAAGTAATGACATGATGAGGATCATATACATATTTCTTTAACATAGAGACGTGAAATACGTCGTGAACTCCTGCTAATTGTGGAGGTAAAGCCAGTCTATAAGCCACTTCACCGACCCTTTCGAGAATTTCAAATGGGCCAATGAATCTTGGAGTTAGTTTTCCTTTAATGTAATGCCCTGGATCTTGTTGGATCTTCGTTGGATCCTTCGGATCTCTTTCGGATTGGTTTCGTTGAGTTTCGGTTCGCTTTTGTGGCTTCCGAGTTGAGTTTGACGAGCCGTGTGGGTTTTTCTCACGTACTAGTTATGGAACCCTACGGTGAGTTTGTTCGTCGATTCTCAAGCTCGGGGATGCTACAGCGACGATGTACTCGTCGAGCCGGTCGTTTCGCCTATTTTTGCGTATTTTTCTGAATTTGTGCATTTTCGGCGCATTTTCGGAATTTCCGGAGATTAGGAAAATTTCCTAATTTCTTTCCTTTTTTCTTTTTCTTTTCCTTTTCTCTTCCTCTCTCCTCATTCGTGCGATCGCCTCTCTCTCTCCCGTTTTCTCTCGTTCTCTCCCCTTTCCGGCTCCGGCTGCAGACGGAGGCGTAGGTGGGCGAGGTGGCGAGGCCGTGGAGCTGCCGAGGTGCGCGATGGAGCGAGGATCGGATCGATTCTGGCGCGATCCCGATCGGTGGATTCCAAGCCAGTGAAATCGGTTCGCGAGTGGTTTTCGACGTGGTTTAGTCCTTTCGGGGCGCGGTTTCTTCGGTGGAGGTAGGGTGACGGATCCTTGCTTCCTTATCTTCGTTTTCCCTGCCATTGCACGGCGTTCGGCTAGGAAACGAGCGTGTTTGGGCTTGTTTTGCCTAAACCGTGATTTTCGTGGTTTTTAGGGTCGGCCGGTAAACGGTGACCGTTTGCGGTTCAGTTAGTTTCTAAATGACCGCAGGGATGTTAGAATCCCATCCGCGTTGATTTCGTGCGATTTGGTGTTCATTCGAGGCCGGTAGAAGCCCGGGAACCTCGGTGATCCATTTAGGGTTGATTTGGTAAAATCGCCCGAATCTTGCGTTTTTGATGTTGCATGTGGGGTTTGAAGTTCCCTGATGTTGTATTTTATCGTTGCGGTGTGTCTCCCCTGCGTTTCGGCGTGAATGGGGCGTGGAACGGGCCGATCCGGCCATTCCTATGTTTTCCCGCCGTAACCGAAGTGGCGGTCATGCCAGCGACCGTTACTTTATTTAGCGGCCCTACGACTGACTGTCGTTTGGTCTGTGTTGTTTTGAGCTTTTCACTTCTGGGTGAGTGACGGCCCAAGGGTGGTGCGTCATTCCCGTGTAACGCGCCAGTGACTGGCCGTTACTTTGCTTTTGTCGTTTTCCCTTGGGGTTTAGTCGGTTGGTCTAACGCGCTTGACCCAGCGCGTTAGATGGAAATAACGCGCCTTGCCCAGGCCGTTACTTTCCGTTGACTGACGTCTGACTCGTTGAGGCGGTGCCTCTAACGGTCGAGCCCTTGTGCGTTGTTTGAGTGTAACGGTAGAGCCCCTGACCGTTACATTCTGCGTGGACGAGGCTGGGTGGCTATCCCGTTGGAAGTGACGGTCGAGTCCCCATGCGTCGTTTGTGAGTAACGCGCATGCCTCCGTCCGTCGTTTGCTGTCGTGTTGGGTTGAGGGTGGCCATGCCGTTCTGAGTGACGGATGGGCCCCTGTGCGTCATTTGGAATGTGACGGCCCTCTCCTGCTGCGTCGGTTGCTTGTAACGCCCCTGGTCCCGTGCGTTACTTGGCTTTTGTGTGGTTTTGTAGGTTATCAGGGTGGTGTGTGACGGCCTGTGTCCGTCCGTCGTTTGGGAAATAACGCCCCTGAGCTAGACCGTCACTTGCTAATAACGGTCTAGGGCCTGTGCGTTACTTCCTTTGTGCCTTGGTTTTCCGCCCGATGATTCTGTGTGTCTTGGCTTGTCCTTGTGGTCTGCCCGTTGTCCCGTGGATGTCTCCTGACGTCCTATGAGGGTTAAGACTACGTTGTGAGGTAGCCAGGAGTCTTCTTACTTGTGGTAGGATTCTTGATCCCACTCTTGTATGCTTTTGTTGTTTGGTTTCGGTCAACCCAGTGTGACCCAGTGGTTGACATGTGACCTTGTTTGTGCGTGTCTTGGCGGTTCTGTCCTGTCCAAGACACTGCTTCTGGATGTTTCGAGGTATTGTTCTACCTCGGTTTGCATGTCCAGCTGTGCTGAGGGTTCTTGGTGCTTCCCTCAGGTCTCCGTGTGTTGCTTTCTGCGGAGCGTGGTTTCTCTGGCTTAGGATTAGACCGATTGGCGGCTTGTCCCGCTGCTGTGACGATCTTGCCTTTTGAGTCGTTCGACTCAGGATCGTTACGTAGGAGGTCTAGTTGCTTGTCCTGAGTTGTCGGCAGTGGCGATACTGCCAGTTGGTGCCTCGAAGTACGTGTTGAGGGGTGTGGTTGCCCGTTTGTACTTCGGCACTTGTGTTTGAGCTTCTGTGTCGTGTGAAGCCTCCACTTGTTGTTGCCTAAGGCCTAGAGGTGCCGACCCGCTAGCGGATGGCGGAGGGGTTTTCCCGGTGAGCGGTTTTTAGTTAGTTCTGCGGGCTCCTAGTCAACGGTAGCGTCCTGCCGAGGGAGAATACTAGCTTGAGGACCTGGCTTAGACTATAGCCAGTGTGTGCACACGTGGTCAGGGACGGAGGACTTACGTCGACGGGCGTGACCCTGACTAGTTACTTATTTGTTGTTCCTGTTTGGTTCAGCTTGTGTCTCTGTCTCTGCTATTGTTACAGCAGTGCTGTAGGCGAGACGCTTGAGGTGCAGCATGAGACGTCAGTGGACGCAGCTGGCTTTTTAAGGGGGTGCTTCCGTCACGTGACGCGTAGCTCTTCGCATTTTCTTGCGCGTCGTGACCTTTGCGAGTTGCCCGTTCGTGGCCGTGCTCGAGGTCAGTGTTTTGTTGTCCGCACGGTGTTCTGTTTGTGCGTGGGGCTTTGTGCACGACGTTTCCGGTCGTGTACGTGCTTGTTTGGCTCTGTCTAGGTCGTGTCTAGACCTGGATTGTTTGGGGCTGGTTGACAGGCCGATGTACCCTTCTGTGTGAGTTTAGGGTCATCCACCTGTTGCCTTTTTGTTTGGAGTAGTTTGGGATGCCGAGGTTAGTTCGGTAGCCACTTGTTTGGTGCTGGTTCTCACCCTCTCCTGCGTGTTCCCTACTCCTACTTCCTGTCTGTTCCTTTACAGCTTTGTAGTGTAGCTTTCCTGCTTTGCTACACCTGCTGTTTCTGCTGCCTTGTTGTTGCTTCTGTTGCCTTCGCTTTGTGCGTTTTCCAGTGGGGATCCGCGTGACCCCTACTGAGTTTCTGTTGAGACTCACCCTTGCTACTTTTCAGGTGGGTTTCGACGTCTGCCTCTGCTGTTCCTGGCGGAGTGCTCGCTTGTTGTTGTAGCTGCCAGCTGTACCTGCGGTCGGGCTTCTTCCGACTTCTGTGTACGTTTCTTTCTGTCTGACTGTACTGTGCTAGACTTGTTGTCTTTCCTTTGGGCTGGACTCTGTGTTTAATTGTTAAAAATTTATTAATGAAAAGGTAATTTTATTTCTGCTATTTTAGCAATCCAATCTAATGAAATTGCTTACTGTTATATCTCTGTGGCTTCAATGTACTCTACACATGCCTTTTATCCCTTCGGCGCTTTCCCGCGCTTGGGAGGCCTCGCGGGTCCCTCATGGTATCACGTGTATTCGGTATTTATATCGGGTGCACCGGGTATCCGGAATCCGGGTCGCTACAGATGGTATCAGAGCAGTGTTCTGAGATGTTCGGAGTTTCTTTTCTGAGCTATCAGAGCGTTGTTGTGTGAAGTACATGGGAATCCGAGATATACAGTTACCAGAGTCCTTAGGCCCAGTACAGTCTCTTGCTGGCGTAGGTGTTGCGATGGTTTATCGCAGTGCTTCTCGCGTGTGGTCTTGTACGTGCTTGGTTGGCACTGTACGAGATGGTTTTTGCTCTCGTCTGGATGTGACGATGTGCTTCGTTTGTTTTGAAGTTGGTCTCGATCGTGTTGCGCTTGGCAGTGTTTGTCGGTTGGCATGAACCTGCAGTGCACTGTTCGACCTGTTTTCTGTATTTTGCTCAGGTAGCTTATGACTTTTTAGCGTTGGTGTGATGGCCATGCACGTTCTTACGTTGCTTTGGTTATCCCGGCTTGAGTCTGCTTAGCTTCTGATGCATTGTTGTTTTCGTTGTTTCGGTTGTCGTGTTGCCTCGATTGAGAAGTTGCTCGAGCGAACCTAGGATTTTCCCTTCCTGGTGAGCTGTTGTTGTTGAGCTTGTTGCTTCTCGTCCTTCGTGGTGATGCTTTTCCGAGGTTTGCCTTGGATTTGCTGTCTTAGTGGTGCCTTTATCCTGTGTCTGCTTAAGCGTAGACAGCTTTGTGTTGAGCCTGATCTGCTTCTTATTGTACGGTTGCTTGGCTTTGGACTCCGTAATGGTGTTAAGAGCTGTTGTGTACCGTAGTTGTCGTGCTGTGTCTAACGGCCGATGCGTTGTGAAGGCTCATTTGTTGTTTTAGGATGTGAAGGTAAGCTGAGATTGATGCTTTCCTTGTGCTTTGTGCTGAAGCTGGTGCTCTTTCTTTGTTGCACTTAGGCTCCTTGTGTTCGGTTATTCGTTGGATTGGTGCGTGTGGCGTGTGAATTGCGATCTTGTTGATTGCGATGGCGCTGGTGTGTGCTGAGATGCGATTACGGATGTTGTTCGGTTGCCTGTGCACATTGTTGAGAGTACAGCTGAAGTGTGTGGGTTGGCTACCCACTTGTCGAGAGGTTCTTTCTTTCTCGATGTGACTCCGTCTTGGCTTCTCGTGCCTTGATGTCGTCAGTTGCCGTGCCTTTGTTTGTGGTCTTCCTTGTGTTGGCATTGGCAATTGTGTGAGTGTTGGGGAATTGGTTGGCATTCCTTGCTGATTAAGTACCCTTCTACTCTGTATTTTCCTTCTTGGGTGTTGTGCTCTTGAGGCGTGTTGCTAGTCCTTGAGTTGCGTTCCCCGAGATTGTTGTCGTTTCTCGTTGTTGTGGGTCTTCTCTTGGTGAGCAGTCTGATGCGTGACCCGTTCCTGTGTGGTTATGTGCTCAGCTGTTCTTGTGCCTTGTTGTGACCCTACTTGCAGATGTGTTCCTTGGCCCTGTGTGTTGTGCGGAACCGTAATTCTACAGGTGTTGCCGTTGTGTCGTTCTGGCGCTGTTTCTTTATGATTTTGTGTTCCTGTCTTGGACCATTGTATTGTCAGTTGGCTTTGTTGTACTCTTCTTCCCTGGAGTTAGCTTGCGACTTGATCAGATGTGATGTCTGAGTGAGTGCTGACTTGATGGTGCTTGTGGTCCAGTGGTGGTGTTGTTGTCGTTGGTGTCCTGTGTGCCAGGTGTTCCCTGTTGCCTTTGGCACTGGAGCCGATGATGTGGTCGAGCTGTCAGCTGTGAGGACTGTGTCTCCTTGTGTAAGCTGCTGCTTGCCGTGTTGTTGTTGTGTTTTCGGTGTTGGTTCTCGATTGTTGTGGCTATCGTGTCTCCTGCTCTGTGAGACGTAAACGACGTTGCCCTTGCTTCGGAGGTGTCAGTTGTGTTCACTTTGGTGTCATGCTCGTGCTGTGGACTTGCTGTCTTGGAAGCTAGAGTGTGTACCTGTAGTTGTGACCTGACGGTGTCCCTCTGAGCTGTGTTTTCCGAGTCTTGTATTGTTGGGTTGCTCTCCCTTGCTTCTCCTTTGCTAGTCCTTAATTTCGAGGGCGAAATTCTTTAAAGGAGGGGAGGATGTAATGCCCTGGATCTTGTTGGATCTTCGTTGGATCCTTCGGATCTCTTTCGGATTGGTTTCGTTGAGTTTCGGTTCGCTTTTGTGGCTTCCGAGTTGAGTTTGACGAGCCGTGTGGGTTTTTCTCACGTACTAGTTACGGAACCCTACGGTGAGTTTGTTCGTCGATTCTCAAGCTCGGGGATGCTACAGCGACGATGTACTCGTCGAGCCGGTCGTTTCGCCTATTTTTGCGTATTTTTCTGAATTTGTGCATTTTTGGCGTATTTTCGGAATTTCCGGAAATTAGGAAAATTTCCTAATTTCTTTCCTTTTTTCTTTTTCTTTTCCTTTTCTCTTCCTCTCTCCTCATTCGTGCGATCGCCTCTCTCTCTCCCGTTTTCTCTCGTTCTCTCCCCTTTCCGGCTCCGGCTGCAGACGGAGGCGTAGGTGGGCGAGGTGGCGAGGCCGTGGAGCTGCCGAGGTGCGCGATGGAGCGAGGATCGGATCGATTCTGGCGCGATCCCGATCGGTGGATTCCAAGCCGGTGAAATCGGTTCGCGAGTGGTTTTCGGCGTGGTTTAGTCCTTTCGGGGCGCGGTTTCTTCGGTGGAGGTAGGGTGACGGATCCTTGCTTCCTTATCTTCGTTTTCCCTGCCATTGCACGGCGTTCGGCTAGGAAACGAGCGTGTTTGGGCTTGTTTTGCCTAAACCGTGATTTTCGTGGTTTTTAGGGTCGGCCGGTAAACGGTGACCGTTTGCGGTTCAGTTAGTTTCTAAATGACCGCAGGGATGTTAGAATCCCATCCGCGTTGATTTCGTGCGATTTGGTGTTCATTCGAGGCCGGTAGAAGCCCGGGAACCTCGGTGACCCATTTAGGGTTGATTTGGTAAAATCGCCCGAATCTTGCGTTTTTGATGTTGCATGTGGGGTTTGAAGTTCCCTGATGTTGTATTTTGTCGTTGCGGTGTGTCTCCCCTGCGTTTCGGCGTGAATGGGGCGTGGAACGGGCCGATCCGGCCATTCCTATGTTTTCCCGCCGTAACCGAAGTGGCGGTCATGCCAGCGACCGTTACTTTATTTAGCGGCCCTACGACTGACTGTCGTTTGGTCTGTGTTGTTTTGAGCTTTTCGCTTCTGGGTGAGTGACGGCCCAAGGGTGGTGCGTCATTCCCATGTAACGCGCCAGTGACTGGCCGTTACTTTGCTTTTGTCGTTTTCCCTTGGGGTTTAGTCGGTTGGTCTAACGCGCTTGACCCAGCGCGTTAGATGGAAATAACGCGCCTTGCCCAGGCCGTTACTTTCCGTTGACTGACGTCTGACTCGTTGAGGCGGTGCCTCTAACGGTCGAGCCCTTGTGCGTTGTTTGAGTGTAACAGTAGAGCCCCTGACCGTTACATTCTGCGTGGACGAGGCTGGGTGGCTGTCCCGTTGGAAGTGACGGTCGAGTCCCCGTGCGTCGTTTGTGAGTAACGCGCATGCCTCCGTCCGTCGTTTGCTGTCGTGTTGGGTTGAGGGTGGCCATGCCGTTCTGAGTGACGGATGGGCCCCTGCGCGTCATTTGGAATGTGACGGCCCTCTCCTGCTGCGTCGGTTGCTTGTAACGCCCCTGGTCCCGTGCGTTACTTGGCTTTTGTGTGGTTTTGTAGGTTATCAGGGTGGTGTGTGACGGCCTGTGTCCGTCCGTCGTTTGGGAAATAACGCCCCTGAGCTAGACCGTCACTTGCTAATAACGGTCTAGGGCCTGTGCGTTACTTCCTTTGTGCCTTGGTTTTCCACCCGATGATTCTGTGTGTCTTGGCTTGTCCTTGTGGTCTGCCCGTTGTCCCGTGGATGTCTCCTGACGTCCTATGAGGGTTAAGACTACGTTGTGAGGTAGCCAGGAGTCTTCTTACTTGTGGTAGGATTCTTGATCCCACTCTTGTATGCTTTTGTTGTTTGGTTTCGGTCAACCCGGTGTGACCCAGTGGTTGACATGTGACCTTGTTTGTGCGTGTCTTGGCGGTTCTGTCCTGTCCAAGACACTGCTTCTGGATGTTTCGAGGTATTGTTCTACCTCGGTTTGCATGTCCAGCTGTGCTGAGGGTTCTTGGTGCTTCCCTCAGGTCTCCGTGTGTTGCTTTCTGCGGAGCGTGGTTTCTCTGGCTTAGGATTAGACCGATTGGCGGCTTGTCCCGCTGTTGTGACGATCTTGCCTTTTGAGTCGTTCGACTCAGGATCGTTACGTAGGAGGTCTAGTTGCTTGTCCTGAGTTGTCGGCAGTGGCGATACTGCCAGTTGGTGCCTCGAAGTACGTGTTGAGGGGTGTGGTTGCCCGTTTGTACTTGGGCACTTGTGTTTGAGCTTCTGTGTCGTGTGAAGCCTCCACTTGTTGTTGCCTAAGGCCTAGAGGTGCCGACCTGCTAGCGGATGACGGAGGGGTTTTCCCGGTGAGCGGTTTTTAGTTAGTTCCGCGGGCTCCTAGTCAACGGTAGCGTCCTGCCGAGGGAGAATACTAGCTTGAGGACCTGGCTTAGACTATAGCCAGTGTGTGCACACGTGGTCAGGGACGGAGGACTTACGTCGACGGGCGTGACCCTGACTAGTTACTTGTTTGTTGTTCCTGTTTGGTTCAGCTTGTGTCTCTGTCTCTACTGTTGTTACAGCAGTGCTGTAGGCGAGACGCTTGAGGTGCAGCATGAGACGTCAGTGGACGCAGCTGGCTTTTTAAGGGGGTGCTTCCGTCACGTGACGCGTAGCTCTTCGCGTTTTCTTGCGCGTCGTGACCTTTGCGAGTTGCCCGTTCGTGGCCGTGCTCGAGGTTAGTGTTTTGTTGTCCGCACGGTGTTTTGTTCGTGCGTGGGGCTTTGTGCACGACGTTTCCGGTCGTATACGTGCTTGTTTGGCTCTGTCTAGGTCGTGTCTAGACCTGGATTGTTTGGGGCTGGTTGACAGGCCGATGTACCCTTCTGTGTGAGTTTAGGGTCATCCACCTATTGCCTTTTTGTTTGAAGTAGTTTGGGATGCCGAGGTTAGTTCGGTAGCCGCTTGTTTGGTGCGGGTTCTCACCCTCTCCTGCGTGTTCCCTACTCCTACTTCCCGTCTGTTCCTTTACAGCTTTGTAGTGTAGCTTTCCTGCTTTGCTACACCTGCTGTTTCTGCTGCCTTGTTGTTGCTTCCGTTGCCTTCGCTTTGTGCATTTTCCAGTGGGGATCCGCGTGACCCCTACTGAGTTTCTGTTGAGACTCACCCCTGCTGCTTTTCAGGTGGGTTTCGACGTCTGCCTCTGTTGTTCCTGGCGGAGTGCTCGCTTGCTGTTGTAGCTGCCAGCTGTACCTGCGGTCGGGCTTCTTCCAACTTCTGTGTACGTTTCTTTCTGTCTGACTGTACTGTGCTAGACTTGTTGTCTTTCCTTTGGGCTGGACTCTATGTTTAATTGTTAAAAATTTATTAATGAAAAGGTAATTTTATTTCTGCTATTTTAGCAATCCAATCTAATGAAATTGCTTACTGTTATATCTCTGTGGCTTCAATGTACTCTACACATGCCTTTTATCCCTTCGGCGCTTTCCCGCGCTTGGGAGGCCTCGCGGGTCCCTCATGGTATCACGTGTATTCGGTATTTATACCGGGTGCACCGGGTATCCGGAATCCGGGTCGCTACATTTAATGCCAAATCTTTGAATACCATGGCCTGGAGAAACTTTCAGATATACATGATCTCCCACCTGAAACTCCAAGTCTCGTCTTCGTTTGTCAGCATAAGATTTATGTCTATCTTGCGCTATCTTTATTCTTTCTTGAATGAGCTTGATCTTCTCTATAGAATCCCTGATAAGGTCGGGGCCTAGGAATTACTTTTCCCTTACTTCATTCCAACATATTGGTGATCTACAGTATTTTCCATATAAAGCTTCAAAGGGTGCCATCTGTATGCTGGCCTGATAACTGTTGTTGTATGCAAATTCTACCGGAGGCAAGTGATCAGGCCAACTTCCTCCAAAATCGATAGCACAAGCCCTAAGCATATCCTCTATGACCTGATTTGTTCTTTCAATCTGACCATCAGTTTGTGGATGAAATGCTGTGCTAAAATTCAATCTAGTCCCTAGTGAATGTTGTAGACCCTTCCAGAATTGTGATGTGAATCGAGGATCTCTATCATATATAATAGTGACAGGGACGCCATGTAATTTGACAATTTCTTTCATGTATAATGCTGCTAGAATATCCACAGACCATCGACTTTTTATTGGTATGAAGTGTACGGATTTAGTCAATCGATCTATGATCACCCATATACCATCGTGTCCACCTCTTGTCTTTGGTAAACCCATAATGAAGTCCATCCCTATACTCTCCCATTTCCATTCGGGAATATTCAAGGGATGTAATTTATCAGCGGGTCTAAAATGTTCTACTTTTACTTGTTGGCAAGTGAGATAACGAGACACGAAATCAGCTATTTCTCTCTTCATATTGGGCCACTAGAAGTTTATTTTGAGATCTTGATACATCTTCGTACCTCCTAGATGAATGGTGTACTTGGAATTATGTGCTTCTTCTAGGATCAGTTTCTTCGTATCCTCATGATCTGGTACACACACTCGACCCTTAAATAACAAACTTCCGTCATTGGAAACAAAGAAATCCGGCCTTTGTTCAATATTGGCTTTAATTTCCAGTAACACGGGATCATCATTTTGTAACTTGACCAGATCCTCTATCAATGTAGGTTGAGCTCGAATATTAGCCATGAAACAATCATCTTCCTTTATGTCAATATCTAAGTTCATCTGAGGAAATTGAGGAATAAGATAAGTCATACTAATCATAAGACTTGATAACATATCCATTGGTTTTCTGCTGAGTGCATCTGCTACCGCATTAGCCTTGCCAGGATGATATTGAATAGCAAAATCAAAATCCTTGAGATATTCTAACCATCTCCTCTTCCTCATATTAAGCTCCTTTTGAGAGAATAAGTATTTCAAGCTTTTATGGTCCGAGTAGACCGTGAACTTTTCTCCATAAAGATAATGACGCCAAATTTTTAAGGTGAAAATAACGGCTGCCAATTCTAAATCATGCACGGGATAATTTTCCTCGTGACGTTTCAATTGTCTTGAAGAATAACAAATTACTTTTCCATCTTGCATGAGAACGCATCCTAAGTCAATGCCAGATGCATCCGTATATACTTCGAATCTACCACCTTCCACCGGTAGTGCTAAAATAGGAGTTGTAGTAAGGTGATTCTTAAAAATTTGAAAACACTTTTCACATTCCTCTTACCAGACAAAAGAATTTTCTTTTCTTGTGAGTCTAGTTAAAGGAACAGCAATATTTGAGAAGTCTTTAATGAACCTCCTATAATAACCAGCTAGACCCAGAAAGCTTCTTACTTCTGATATAGTCGTTGGTCGGCTCCAATTTCTAACAGCTTCAACTTTCGTAGGATCTACAGCGATACCTTCCTTTGAAATAATGTGGCCTAGGAATGAAACTTCCTTGAGCCAGAATTCACATTTGTTAAGCTTGGCATAAAGTTTGTGTTCTCTAAGTGTTTGCAAGGCTATCCTCAAATGTTCTTCATGTTCCTCTTTTATCTTGGAATATATCAAGATATCATCAATGAAGACGATAATGAACTGGTCCAGATATGGCTGGAAAACACTGTTCATAAGTTGCATAAATGTTGTTGGGGCATTTGTTAACCCAAACGGCATTACCACTAATTCATAGTGGCCATAACGACTACGAAAAGCCGATTTATGAATGTCTTCTTCCTTAATTCTAAGCTGATGATAACCTGATCTGAGGTCTATTTTAGAAAAATACCCTGCTCCTGAAAGCTGATCGAAGAGCTCATCAATACGCGACAACGGATACTTATTTTTGATTGTAAGTTGATTTAGTCACCGATAGTCAATGCATAGCCTGAGAGAGCCATCCTTCTTCTTGAAAAATAGCACCGGCGCACCCCAATTGGATGTGCTAGGTCTAATGAAGCCCTTATCTAGTAGTTTCTGTAACTGCCTCTTTAGTTCCTTATGTTCCGTGGGGGACATCCTGTAAGGGGCTATAGAAACAAGTGCTGCCCCTGGAATGAGTTCAATAGTGAAGTTTACTTCCCTCTCGAGTGATAAACAGGGTAATTCAGATGGGAATACATCTGAGAACTCATTTACAATAGGAATGTTTGCGAGGATGATTTCCTTGGATTCAGTAACAATGACAGAAGTAAGAAAAGCTTCACATCCTTGCGAGATGAGTTTGCAAGCGTGAAGAGAAGATATGATAGTGGGATGTTTCCTATACTTGATGCCAAGAAAAGAAAATCTTGGAAGACCTGATTTTCGGAAGGATATAATTATATTTCTGCAATTGATATAAGCATCATGATCTACAAGCCAATCTATCCCTAAAATGGCATCATAACCTTTCATGTCAAGGCATACTAGGTTTGCGGGGAGATTGTGACCTTCTACTATCACCTCACTATCAGGGTAATATCTAGTAAGTTTTGCTCCAGAACCTAGGGGTGTGGTTATAGCAAGATCTGGAGGTAGAGGAACTGATGCAGTTGGTAATGTTTTGGCAAACGTAGTGGAGACAAAAGAATGAGAGGCACCAATATCAAATAGCACAAATGCAGGACGAGGACAAATTTGAAGAGTACCTTCCAGAAGCCCACCATCCCTGGGCGCTTCCTCTTCTTCTAGAACGGCATTGAAGCGAGCCTGCCTCCTGCGTCCACCACCAGATGACTGGTCCTTCATAAGGGGACAATCCGGCATGCGATGCTCCCTGCTTCCACAGCGTAAACAAACACCAAGGCGCTTCCAGCACTCTTCAGTCGAGTGGCCGAACTTTTCAAAAAAAGTGCAAGCCGTGGCGACTTGCTCCTCCTCCTTAATCTTCTTGTTCTTCTGGGAACTTCCACCGTTCCCACTCCTGGACCATTTCTTACTATCACGGTTTTTGTGAGGCTCCATGATGCTGAATTTTTCTTTCTTATAACGCCGATCAGATCGTCGGCTAGACTCTTCTCCGTTTCCTTTCAATTTCTTGACCGTTTCTAAGGTCCTTTCACATAAGTAAGCCCGTTGAGCCATCTCCGCATAAGTACGGATGTTTTGGTTCCCGAGCTGCTGAATGAAACTGGGTCATAACCCGTCCAAAAACCGATTAGCCTTCAATAGATCGATACTGATTAAATGTGGTACATAAGGTGCTAGTCTGGAGAATTGAAGTTCATATTCTGCAACTGTCATCATTCCTTGTCGAAGAGAGGCGAACTCCATAGCCTTTCTTTCTTTCACGTGCTCAGAAAAGTACTTAGCATGGAACAAAGTGAGAAAACCATCCCATGTATGAGGTGCATCGGCCGGAGGTGCCGGAACCGACTTCCACCATGTACGGGCATCCTTATTGAGTTGGAAAGTTGCAAGACGCACCTTCTCTTGATCGGTGCATTGGATGACATCAAATATACGGTTCATCTCGTCAATCCAATTCTCTGCTTCGTCCGGATTAGAAGAACCACAGAAACGCGGAGGGTTTAAACTCCGGAAGTTACGATGTAAGTCACCAGCCCTTGCCCCTGCGCCCGCCTGGGACATAGTTTGTAATGCCTGAGTAAGGCCAGCAACAGTTTGTTGCATGTCATTCCAATCTACGCGATGAGCCATTTGTAAAATAAGGTGCCTGAGAGAAATATAACAACTTGTTATTTCTCGTGGAATTGGAAGAAAATTTATCTTAAAGCTAATTAACTATCTTATCCCGGACTCTACCCAATTCTCACATGGGTATGAAAATTTCTTCCTTAGTTCACAGGTAGGGGTCCTTAAACCTTGGACTTATCTTATGACATGATTCTTCTCCCTAAGTCCTGAGACTTAGGCTCTGATACCAACTTAACTGTCACGCCACGAGCCTTTATTTATAGCGGAAGACTAACTCGGTGAGCGCGAATAGCCGGCATGATAAGTCTCTTGCAAGCAAGAATGATCAGAGCGCAAGACAATTACACACATTAATGCAATTGCACAATATTTACTCAAACTTTGACTTATTTCATTAATACTCAAATCAATTACTCAATTACAGTCACTAATTCAACTTTCTTCATCATACTAGACTCAAGAAATAAGAAAATTACATAGACTCAATCTAAACATGTAGACTTCCTAAGTCTTCACACATTCTTCATTCACTATCGGACCCGCTATTTGAACATTCTGAATCTGATCCTGACTCACTTCCATCTCCTGAAAAAATTAGAAATAGGTAATGAGCACACTTACCCAGTAGGTATCTTCACATCAACATGAAGGCACTATTAAAGTAATTAACATTTTAGCTCTAGAGAAAATAAGGTAAAGTCATGCGAATGCAATAAATCACAAGTAACCAAAGTAACAAGATGATCATGTAAGATAGAATGAACAAGTATGAACTAGCAAGAATGTAACAAGAATGGCCTTTCATGAACAAGAATGTACTAGCAAGTTCACATACTCATCACCCAAACATCTTTTGCTTATGAGCAAGTATTTGGTGAATTTTCGTGGAATATCATGTAATGAGCAAGAAAGTCATGTACGTGTATCTTCATGATGCCCGTGGATCTTCACTTATTTATAGAGAAAGTACTTCCAGCGTAATGCGACGCCAGTAGCATCATACCCCATGGTTTACAGTATGTTTCTGACAATCAGCCGAGGGGACTAGCATAGAGCCCTTGAACACAATCAGTGCTCGATCGCATCTTCAAGTATAAATCAAGCTATTTTCACGTTTCAAGCAATAAAATATGGCCAAGAATTCAAATAAGTTCTTGATAACAATAACCAACAATGAACGCTTCAACTTAGGACATGAGATATAAAGGATGATTTAAGATGATGTCATGCTCATGGAAATAATTTGGCAGCATAACGGTACATTTATTGTCATTCATAGATTAAATTAAGTATCTTTAGACAATAAGCCGAGTCCTAGACCATCAATACTCCATCTAGGAACTTATAATATCAACCCTTTGGTCAAACCTCGGGTTACAGAAATTAGAACTGTGACGGTCTAATACTGGGCCGTTACATGAACATAACGGTCGAATGTTGGGCCGTTAGAAAGGTTGAATCCAGAAGAAAATAGATATGGACTCAAACAGTGTGACGGTCATATATTGGACCGTTATATGTTCCTGACGGTCGAATATAGATCCGTTACATATCTAGAACCCGAAAACATCGATAGTGCTTTCTAACAATTGGGCTTTCACGGTACAACCAACTCGGTGTCCTAGTGGGAATCCCAGACTCGCTGAGAATTACGGAGGCCTTAAAACAAGATTTCCTAGTCCATTGGAAGGAATATCTAATAGAGAGGTCCTCATGTTCAAGAATATGTTCCTATAGTGCAAAGTGTGAACTAATGGCCATATACCGGAATATATGTCATGTACTTAAAGAAAATGACTCTATAGATAGGAAAAGAATGTGTAACGATGTGAAACCATGATAAAACTCCGTCATTACATCATTAAAAATCTTAGTGTAAATACAAAACTACAGAGTTTAGCTAATGAAATTTACATATGCTTGAAATAACTAGAGATGCTTTTAACTTGCAATTTCTATCATAAATTGATCAATGAACTCAAAGTCACGAAAATAGTTCAAAACTTAAATAACTAAACTTATTTATAAGTAAACTTGATTGTTCTTCAATTCTGTCTTGAATTGCCTGAACAAGGTACTCTGGCGGTCTAAGATGGGGGCGTCACAGTGCTGTGACGGTTTATCGAGGGGCCGTTAAGGTGTTGTAACGCGCTGCTTCTGAGCCGTCAGAGATAACAGAAATTTAAATACAACAAAGGGTGTGATGGCTTATCGTAAGGCCGTTATATCATGTGACGATCTTACCTTAATCCATCAGGGGTTCTGCTGACAGTAAATAGAATAGAAACTATGAAAATATGTCATGCTTTGAAAATCAAAATTCTTAAACTATTCTAGTCATGAAAATGAAGTATAGGCCAGCTACATGCATAGGTTGAAATGAATTAACAGCAAAGTATCTTTTTATCTTTTATTAAGGCTAAGGATATGCATGTATACACAACACTACTAAAATATGAAATTCATGATCTATAGTGCATATAATCAAGTAAAACCAGAGGGCTTTTATCCCTAACATGATGTTCTTGCCGTTCATGAGATAACCTACCTCTTTACTAGGCTTTAAACTTCTAATTTGAGTCTTCAAGGGTTGCCCTAGTCCTTCACTTCCTGAGATTTTTCAGCAACTTCACGTCACTCTAACTCCTCAGTCTCTTGACCTAAGGACGTAAAATTTAGAGGTTCGGAAGATGAAACTAAGAGGAACAAAAAGTTCTAAAGCATCTAACTCTAATTACCTCGTTTAGCTTCTCTAATTTCCTGATCTTCAGCACCCTATTGCACAGTTTCCTGGGTTGGCGTGATGAAACCAGCAACTTTGGAAGATCCTAACTCCTTGGATACTAGACCTCCTAACATGAAACTTTGAGAGTTGTTAGCCTAAAGTATTAGGAACAAAATACTCTAAAGAACTTACTTGAGATTCTATCTCCTTACCTTATTTCTTCACGAGCCAAAAGTAAGGGTCGCTCAATTTAGAACTGAGTCCTATTTATAGAGTTTTGGCTAGGATTTGAGGATTAGATCGATTTTAGAGTCCTTATTTGGCCAGAACCTGATCCCTAAGAGTCCTTAGTAATGTTATAAATTCTCCCAAGTTGGTCTCTTGCAGATAGGATCCCAAAGATCCAATCTTTTTATTCTTTCTTCCATTCACAGAACTGACAGAGTGTAACGGTCCAAGCTGGGCGCGTTACATGACTGTGGCGGTCGCACGATAGACCGCTACATCCACTGTGCGCAGAATTTAATTTTATTCAAACTCTTTTTGTTAATTATCCACATAATTATCTATATCAGGGGTATTTATCCTTATAATTCGTGAATAGGCTAAATAACCTTCTAGAATATGGGTCAAACTTAATGGGCTTGGTCCATAAACTTATTGGGTTTAATTATCAAAGCTGGATTAGTTTTTTTAACATAATTGGGCCTTATAATCCCAATATTAATTCATTTGTTAATCCAATTTTGGCCTTTATAAATTCTTAATGAATTCCAAAAATTCTATGAAAAATCCAAAAATTATTTATATAAATTTTGGGGTACTACATAGGGTCAGTGCCTGGGTCGACCGTCGCCGAGAATACTAGGGGCAGATCGTCTGGTGCTAAGGAAGCCTTACCTGCTCAGCCTGAAGATGTGCCTGAGGCCTGATGTAATAGCTCTATCTTTCTTTTCTTTTTCCCTTATGTAGCCGGGTAAGGATTTTTTTAGAAAATGTAATAGCGGCAGTATTAAATGCTGAATTGGCTGCTTCTTACCACTTTTGGTATGATTTGACTATCGGATTTGTAGTCGTTGGAGAAGGCGCCGATTTTCTCTACAGATATCGCGCGTGCCGATCTGTCAAATGACTGACATGGCGCTGGCACCATTCCATTTTGCCATACCGCCCTTAATGACTTGCCGCTTCGCTCGTCCCGCTAGCGGGATGTTTTGGGAAATGAGGTAACCATCTCTGGGAAAGCCCTTTTAGCGTGTTTTGTAAGGGGAGAGTCATTTAAGGTGATCATCTCCCCCTTCGGCCTATAAAAGGTCCAAGGGGCATCTCCTTTTCCTTTCATCGCTTAAGGCCATCCCTGGCGGTTTTTCCTTCTTTCCCTTCCGCGAGGCGTTGTGCTGTCGGTCTTGGCGGAGCATGAAAGGCGCTTCAGAAGATGACGATGCAGATGGCGGTAGGAGGGAAGCTCCCGCTACTTCAGTCTGGAAGAGGGTTCGTCAGTCGGGGGTCACTTTGGGAGAGGGTTCGTCATGCCGGAGCATGTGGCCCTCCTGTCCCTGACCCGCCGACGCCACCCCGAGGAGAGGGGGGAGCTAATTAAGCTCCCTCCTTTCTGGACTCCCCCTACCTCCTCGTCCATCTCTGCCATTTTCTTTTTCTTCCTCCTCTTTCACTCTTTGGAGGGTGCCTGCACTTTCTGCCTTCCAAAGAGTTGGCGGAGAGGAGGCCTTTACTTGTATTCCTTCCTCTTCTTCTCTCTCTTCCGAGCTTTCTCAAACCAATGAGGCCGACAATCCTTTGTCCGAGCCAGTTTCAGCACGAGGCAGAGTCAGTGGCTTGACGTAGGAGAGCTTATCGAGTTGGCCGAGCATTTTGCTCGCGTAATAGTGCCAGAGGGTGTAATTTTTGTACATGCATACTGTATTGGCTACGGCCTACTTGATGTACATCAAATTTTAATAAGAAGAGAAGAATGTCGTTTATTCTATTTTGCTTACATGTGTATGCTTGCCAAATGATCAAAAGTAGAACTTGCGAAGATTTGTCGCGTTCCATGTCCGAGGGACGGGTGTTCCTTCCATGGTGGACAGTCGGTATGCTCCTTTCCCGAGCATCTCGACCACTCGGTAGGGGCCTTCCCAGGTAGGGGCCAGCTTCCCCGCCGCCTCTAGTGGTCGAGATGCTTCGACTTTTCTCAGGATGAAGTCTGCCAGAGGGAAGTGTCTGTCTCGGACTCTGGAGTTGTATAATCGAGTGATGGGCCATTGGTATTCCATTGCTCGGATCTTTGCAATCTCTCAGATTTCATCCTTTAGGTCGAGGTTCTCTCGCAGTTTCTGCTCGTTTACCTCAGGTTTGAAGTGGATGACTTGGAGAGAGGGATTGTCGACCTCCAACGGAATCACGGCTTCCGTGCCATACACCAGCTGAAAAGGTGTTTCACTGGTGGCCGTCCTCAGAGTAGTTCGGTGCGACCATAGTACGCTCGGTAATTCCTCGAGCCAGCTACCCTTGGCCTTGCCGAGCCTGGTTTTGATGCCTTTTAAGATAGTCTTATTGGCATTTTCGACCAGTCTGTTAGCCTGGGGGTAGGCTACCGAAGTGAAGTGGTTGCGAATGTTTAGGTCGGCACATCTATCTCTGAAGTAATGAGAATCAAACTGTCGACCGTTATCGCTCACGATCACTCGGGGGACACCGTAGCGAAAGATGATCGACTTCCAAACAAAACTTCATACGACTGACTCGATGATCCTGGTGGTGGTTTCGGCCTCGATCCACTTGGTGAAATAGTCGATGGCGACGATGACGAACTTCTTCTGAGCTTGGGTCGTGGGGAATGGTCCCAAGATGTCGATCCCCCACCGAGCGAAAGGGTATGGTTCGGCAAGGGTGATGAGCTCCGCTGTAGCAACCCTGGTAAATGAAAAAGGGATAAAATGATAAATCTACTAGAAATATTAAACTAATGATAAAGTCCTAACTCATATAAATACTTCAAACATATGATAAGCAGGTCATAAGAGAATAACACCTCCGATCAAGGCGCTATTTAATTGAACACCGGCATGAAGGTGCTAATTAAAGAATTGACGCCCCCATGACAGGCGTTATATAAAGAATTGAAGACTGTGTGTACAGGCGTCAATTATATAAATAACGTCCCAACCTAAGGCGTCATTTACAAAAGGTGGTGTTTGGTTCGAACAGGGATGTTATCTGGGTAAGTATGTTTAGGGAAAGGATCAATACGTGGATATTTTAACATAGTAAGAATTCTACCTAGTAAGTTTGAGTTCCAATCGAACTCCTAGAACCCTTTAGGATTCCTTCTCCTATAAATATCAACTCTTCTATCGAATCCATGTTGGTTCGTATTCTTCAAACAAACGATCAGCTGCTGCTGCCGCCTACGTTTTCTCCTGCCGCTGTTGCTTCTTCCTATGGCTGCTGCTGCTGCGTGAAGAACATTGATTGTTCTTCATCTTTCCTTCTTCTTCCTCGCTGCACGGAGGCGTGAACGCCGTTGCCTTTCTTCAGCGTTGCTGCTACTACTGATGTTGCCTTCAGTCGCTGGAGCAAGAGGAGCAAGCCGCTGCATCTTCTTCCTTCTAAACGGGTTGCTCTGTTGAAAACAGAGTATCGTTCGTGGTTATTCTCTTCATATTTTCTTCACATTCTTCATCGGTCTTCAACCAAATCACTCAACCAAGGTAGGTTTTCTCAAGACTTAGCAAAATCCTATAATTACTAAGTGAATACATGCATATAGGTCTGTTAGGAGTTACAGATTTTGTTTCCTGAATGAATTTTCTTTGTTTACTGCATGAATGAAATTGACGACCCAAGATAGGGCGTCATTTAAAATCAACGACCGTGCAAACAGTCATCTTTTCCTAGATAGTTAATAATTATACAATGTTTAAAATTTAATAACTATGAACTTCTACATGTACACTAATGCATGACCGTGTCCATAAATTCCTGCTATTTTTCTCTATATGTTCATGTCATTTGTTTCCTGATCAGACATATTTTATGAACCTTGTGTCTGTGATTGTACCTGCTCGGTGCAAATCAGTTGACAAAGAATTAGCGACCCTGATTAGGTCATTATTAGAATGGACGCCCCTGCATCTAGGCGTCAAATTCATGATAAATAATGGAAATGGAAACGTACATAAATTCCCGGACATGATAATTGACGACATATACACTGCCCTTTTATTTGACATATGACGCCCCTGACTAGGGTGCCTTTTTATGAAATGAAGACTTAATGCAAGTCGTCAATTACTTAATACCTGAAAATTGGAAATTTTTACAGATGATAATATCAACGGTAAACGACTGAGTGAACAGTCGTCATTTACAGAACTGACGACCCAGACAAGGGAGTCAATTCATAAAATGAGGACTCAAGCTCAGGCGTCAATTGACTGATAGTTCTGATTTTTGGTTTTCCGTGTTTTTCAGTAACCCTTTGACAATGGGTGATGTTTGTTGGCACTATATTCCATTCCGTGAATATAGCCCCATGTTTCACATCGTTTCACGGTTACCCACTATTTCTCGGTGATAGATGAACCCTCCATGGGACATTCCGTTCCTTTGGACCGGTGACTTTATCATAGAGACCTCCGTAAGACTTCGCTAGCCTTGGATTCCCTCAAGGCAGTCGAGCAGGTTGTACCCTTAAAAACCCATGACACTACTTGATTGCCATGTCACTCTAAAGAAACATGGTATACCGGCCCTCATGATATGTTGTTTTGATGTCATGAGAATACTATAATGGAATGGGAAACCATACCATTAATACTCCTTAAGAATGATGTGTCATACTTATGGACACTAATTCTATCTACCTTATCATGTATAAGAACGAGCGACCATGGTTATCGGAGCGCTTATTCTTAATGACTTGGCACCCCATTTAGGGAGCCGATTCCACCTAGTTCATACGAATCGTGGTTATACCGTTACTATCATGGTATGTCCTTACGCATCATGCTCAATCCTTGAAATTTTATTCCACATAATCTACCTTAAAGTTCATACAAGCTTGAATCCTTTGAAATTCTATATTGGCTATAACTATAGTGTATGTCGAAAATACATGATCAATGCCTGCGCATATAGGGCCCGATCTGGTCCTGGGAGGAGCACCCGAAAGTACTAGTGCCTATGGGAGTTGTAATGATCACGGTATGACATTGTACCAAAGTGCATGACTAGCTTAATAGACATTTCATAAATCTCGTACTTGACTTGATTTGACTTGACATGACGTGACTTGCGTGACCCGGAAAGGGTATTATTTGCTTGCCTGGAACATGATGGCCAATTCTTGACATGATCGCATGACCTGATAACTATACGTGCTTGAGTATCTTGCTATCTTAACATGAGTTTTTTGAAAGACTTGCTAGTTCACTCGCTATCACTTGATATACATTCTCTACTCTCTTGTAATTCAATCTCTCTATTGTCGTTTCTTGTGAGCATGCATAGCTTATTGCATTTCATGTAACCTGTAAATTACTTAAAGCAAGTTATTTCTTGAGATATAATCCCTACTGAGCGTTCGCTTACCAAGTCTTTTCCCTTATTTTTCAGGTAAGTCTGATAACGAGGCCCAAACGGATGGGGATGACAATGAGTGAGGAGATAGAGCCACTCCAAGCGTCGATTAGTCTTATTTTTTCTATTTCTTGAGTCCATTATGTTACTTTTCCTTTATTTGAGTCGTTGCACTTTCTTTAAGTAAGTTGTAATAAAGTACTTTGAAGGTTTAATGAAATAAAGGATTGGGTTATTATTACTTTGCGCACTCTGTCTTTGTGTCGAATACACTAACGCTCTGATTGACATGATTGATATAAACTCGTCACGCATCTCTGGATTCTTTCCGCGCTCAGGGCGTGACTGTTTTTGTGGTATCAGAGCCTAGGATATTCAATTCCTAGGAAACCCAAGTCCAAGGATAAGTTTACAACCTTTAACCGGTGAGATTGGGTAGAACCATAGGTTAAGTTAATTTAGATTTAAAACCTTTGAACATAATCACATATTAATATAGTTATTGTAATTGTAGGACAATGGCTGCCGAAAGTGCCCAGTGGCACAACGTGCAACGCACTCTGCCAGGCATGACCAAGCACTTCCCCGTGGGGAGCACCTGTGCTATTTGTAAACAAGAAGGATGGATCCATGAGGTTATGCATCGACTATCGACAGTTGAATCATCTCACTATCAAGAACAAGTATCCACTGCTGAGAATCGATGAGTTATTTGATCAAATATCTAGATCCAAGTATTTCTCGAAGATCAATATAAGGTTGGGATATCACCAACTAAGGATCAAAGATGAGGACATTTATAAGACCGCGTTCAGAAGCAGGTATGGGCACTATGAATTTATTGTTATGCCTTTTGGACTAACAAATGCCCCTACTGCCTTTATGCAGTTGATGAATAGTATATTTAGGCTTCATCTAGATCAGTTCGTGGTGGTTTTCATTGATGATATACTAATTTATTCAAGGACCAAGGAAGAGCATGAGGAGCATTTACGGATTGCATTACAGATATTGAGGATGAATCTGCTTTATGCAAAGCTCAGTAAATGTGAATTCTGGCTAGAAGAAGTATCTTTCTTGGGACACGTTATATCAAAAGAGGGTTTATCCGTAGATCCATCAAAGGTTGAAGCTGTAAGGAATTGGGAAAGACCAACCAATGCTAGCGAGATCCGTAGTTTCTTGGGTCTTGCGGGCTATTACCGGCGATTCATCAAAGATTTCTCCAAGATCGACGTACCACTCACTAGGCTAACTCGCAAGGAGATCCGTTATGAATGGAGCGAGGAATGTGAAAGAAGCTTCCAAGCCCTCAAAGATCACCTAACTACTGCCCCGGTTTTAGCTTTACCAACTGAAGGCGAGAAATTCGAGGTGTACACCGATGCATCTGGCATTGGTCTTGGATGTGTCTTGATGCAACAAGGGAGAGTTATAGCTTACTCTTCCCGACAGTTGAAGAAGCACGAAGAAAATTACCCAGTCCATGACTTAAAATTAGCTGCGGTAGTGTTTGCGCTAAAGATATGGAGACATTATCTATAAGGAGTGCAGTTTACTGTATACTAGGACCATAAAAGTCTCAAGTATCTCTTCTCTCAAAAGGAATTAAATATGAGGCAAAGATGTTGGCTAGAATATCTCAAGGACTTCGACTTCACTATACAATATCATCCTAGAAAGGGTAATCCTGTAGCCGATGCCCTCAGTCGAAAGCTGAGAGCACTATTAGCCAATTGTATGATTCAGGAGAGGAAGTTGCTAGAACAATGCTCTAAACTTAATATAAGCATAGACAAGGACAGTAGGTGTGTCACATTATCCCATATGAGCATACAGCCAGACGTGCTATCTGAAATACAAGGACTTCAAGATAGTGAGCCCGTACTAGTGGAAATCAAGGGCAAAATGGAAGAACAACCTGATTTCAAGATAGCCTCGGATGGAAGATTAATGTTCAGGAATAGAACATGTATACCGGATTGTCCAGAGCTAAAGAAGAAAATCTTAAATGAAGCTCACAGATCAAGGTACACGATTCATCCAGGGTCAACCAAAATGTACCAAGATTTGAAAAGGACCTTCTGGTGGTCCAATATGAAAAGAGAAGTAGCAGACTTTGTGTCTCGCTGTCTCACTTGCCAAAAGGTCAAGGCAGAACACCAAAAGCCTGCTGGTAAGCTACATCCTCTAGATATTTCCAAGTGGAAGTGGGAGGATATCAGTATGGACTTCATTGTGGGTCTGTCCAATCTAAAGGAGGACATGATGAAATATGGGTCATCATCATCTGTTTGACTAAGTCGGCACATTTCTTGCCAATCAAGAGCCGATGGTCAGTAGATGTTCTTGCCGCATTATACATTAAGGAGATAGTCAGACTTCATGGCATTCCTGTCTCAATCGTGTCTGACCGAGACCCTCGTTTTACTTCTCACTTTTGGAAGGGTTTACAACATTCGTTGGGGACGAGACTTAACTTTTGTACTGCTTTTCATCCTCAAACGGATGGTCAGACCGAAAGAACCAATCACGTGGTAGAAGATATGCTCAGAGCTTGTATTATTGATTTCGGTGGAAGCTGGCATGATCACTTACCTTTGGCCGAGTTTGCATACAACAACAGCTACCAGGCAAGTATACAAATGGCACCTTTCGAAGCCTTATAAGAAAGAAGTTGCCGATCACCCTTGTGCTAGGATGAAGTTGGAGAGAAACAACTATTAGGCCCAGACATGGTAAGGGATACCACTGAAAAGATTCAGATGATTAGAGAGAGACTCCAAGTAGCTCAGTCTAGACAGAAGGCTTATGCTGACACAAGAAGAAGAGATCTCGAATTCCAAATTGGAGATCACGTATTTCTCAAGATATCACCTGGACGTGGAATAAGGAGATTTGGTGTTAAGGGCAAGCTTACGCCAAGGTTTATCGGACCTTTTGAGGTATTAGAAAGAGTGGGCGAGGTGGCTTACCGCGTCGCTTTACCTCCTCAATTATCTGAAGTTCATAACGTATTCCACATATCCATATTGAAGAAGTATGTGCACGATCTATCACATATCATCGATCATGGAGACCTGGTGATTCAAAAGGATCTCACATATGAGCAAAAGCCCATGAAGATCCTCGATCGTGAGGTACACACCTTAAGGAATAAGACTATCCCCATGGTTAAGGTACAATGGAATAAATGCTCATAACATGAAGCAACATGGGAGGCCGATGAGTCTATGAGGAAATGAATTCCAGACTTATTTTAAAAGGTATGTTCTCTACACTCTCTACATACATATGCAATTGAATTTGGGGACCAAATTCTTCTAAGTGGGGGAGGGTGTAGCAACCTTGGTAAATAAAAAAGAGATAAAATGATAAATCTACTAGAAAGATTAAACTAATGATAAAGTCCTAACTCATATAAATACTTAAAACATATGATAAGCAGGTCATAAGAGAATAACGCCTCCGAACAAGGCGCTAATTAAAGAATTGACGCCCCCATGACAGGCGTTATATAAAGAATTGAAGACTATGTGTACAGGCGTCAATTATATAAATAACGCCCCAACCTGAGGCGTCATTTACAAAAGGTGGTGTTTGGTTCGAACAGGGATGTTATCTGGGTAAGTATGTTTAAGGAAAGGATCAATACGTGGATATTTTAACTTAGTAAGAATTATACCTAGTAAGTTTTAGTTCCAATCAAACTCCTAGAACCCTTTAGGATTCCTTCTCCTATAAATATCTACTCTTCTATCGAATCCTTGTAGGTTCGTATTCTTCAAACAAACGATCAGCTACTGCTGCCGCCTATGTTTTCTCCTGCCGCTGTTGCTTCTTCCTATGGCTGCTGCTGCTGCGTGAAGAACATTGAATATTCTTCATCTTTCCTTCTTCTTCCCTGCTGCACGGAGGCTTGAAGGCCGTTGCCTTTCTTCACCGTTGCTACTACTACTGCTGTTGCCTTCAGCCGCTGGAGCAAGAGGAGCAAGTTGCTGCATCTTCTTCCTTCTAAATCGGTTGCTCTGTTGAAAACAGAGTATCGTTCGTGGTTATTCTCTTCATATTTTCTTCATGTTCTTCATTGGTCTTCAACCAAATCACTCAACCAAGGTAGGTTTTCTCAAGACTTAGCAAAATCCTATAATTACTAAGTGAATACATGCATATAGGTCTGTTAGGAGTTACAGATTTCGTTTCCTGAATGAATTTTCTTTGTTTACTGCATGAATGAAACTGACGACCCAAGATAGGGCGTCATTTAAAATCAACGACCGTGCAAACAGTCGTCTATTCCTAGATAGTTAATAATTATACAATGTTTAAAATTTAATAACTATGAACTCCTACATGTACACTAATGCATGACCGTGTCCATAAATTCTTGCTATTTTTCTCTATATGTTCATGTCATTTGTTTCCTGATCAGACATATTTTATGAACCTTGTGTCTGTGATTGTACCTGCCTGGTGCAAATCAGTTGACAAAGACTTAGCGACCCTGATTAGGTCTTTATTAGAATGGACGCCCCTGCATCTAGGCGTCAAATTCGTGATAAATAATAGAAATGGAAATGTACATAAATTCCTGGACATGATAATTGACGACGTATACACTGCCCTTTTATTTGACATATGACGCCCCTGACTAGGGCGCCTTTTTATGAAATGAAGACTTAATGCAAGTCGTCAATTACTTAATACCTGAAAATTGGAAATTTTTACAGATGATAATATCAACGGTAAACGACTGAGTGAACAGTCGTCATTTACTGAACTGACGACCCAGACAAGGGCGTCAATTCATAAAATGAGGACTCAAGCTCAGGCGTCAATTGACTGATAGTTCTGATTTTTGGTTATCCGTGTTTTTTAGTAACCCTTTGACAATGGGTGATGTGTGTTGGCACTATATTCCATTCCATGAATATAGTCCCATGTTTCACGTCGTTTCACAGTTACCCACTATTTCTCGGTGATAGATGAACCCTCCATGGGACATTCCGTTCCTTTGGACCGGTGACTTTATCATAGAGACCTCCGTAAGACTTCGCTAGCCTTGGATTCCCTCAAGGCAGTCGAGCAGGTTGTACCCTTAAAAACCCATGACACTACTTGATTGCCATGTCACTCTAAAGAAACATGGTATACCGGCCCTCATGATATGCTGTTTTGATGTCATGAGAATACTATAATGGAATGGGAAACCATACCATTAATACTCCTTAAGAATGATGTGTCATACTTATGGACACTAATTCTATCTACCTTATCATGTATAAGAACGAGCGACCATGGTTATCGGAGCGCTTATTCTTAATGACTTGGCACCCCATTTAGGGAGCCGATTCCACCTAGTTTCATACGAATCGTGGTTATACCGTTACTATCATGGTATGCCCTTACGCATCATGCTCAATCCTTGAAATTTTATTCCACATAATCTACCTTAAAGTTCATACAAGCTTGAATCCTTTGAAATTCTATATTGGCTATAACTATAGTGTATGTCGAAAATACATGATCAATGCCTGCGCATATAGGGCCCGATCTGGTCCTGGGAGGAGCACCCGAAAGTACTAGTGCCTATGGGAGTTGTAATGATCACGGTATGGCATTGTACCGAAGTGCATGACTAGCTTAATAGACATTTCATAAATCTCGTACTTGACTTGATTTGACTTGACATGACGTGACTTGCGTGACCCGAAAAGGGTATTATTTGCTTGCCTGAAACATGATGGCCAATTCTTGACATGATCGCATGACCTGATAACTATACGTGCTTGAGTATCTTGCTATCTTAACATGAGTTTTTTGAAAGACTTGCTAGTTCACTCGCTATCACTTGATATACATTCTCTACTCTCTTGTAATTCAATCTCTCTATTGTCGTTTCTTGTGAGCATGCATAGCTTATTGCATTTCATGTAACCTGTAAATTACTTAAAGCAAGTTACTTCTTGAGATATAATCCCTACTGAGCGTTCGCTCACCTAGTGTTTTCCCTTATTTTTTAGGTAAGTCCGATAACGAGGCCCAAACGGATGGGGATGATAATGAGTGAGGAGATAGATCCACTCCAAGCGTCGATTAGTCTTGTTTTTTCTATTTCTTGAGTCCATTATGTTACTTTTCCTTTATTTGAGTCGTAGCACTTTCTTTAAGTAAGTTGTAATAAAGTACTTTGATGGTTTGATGAAATAAAGGATTGGGTTATTATTACTTTGTGGACTCTGTCTTTGTGTCAAATACACTAACGCTCTGATTGACATGATTGATATAAACTCGCCACGCATCTCCGGGTTCCTTCCGCGCTTGGGGCGTGACATCCGCGGCGGGCTGATGGATCAGGTGGTCAAAGCGTTAACATCAGTCGCACTTCTGTACGTAGGTCGTACAGTCGCGCTGGAGAGTGGGCCACCAGTAACCCTGTCGAAGCAGGATCCTAGCGAGTGATCTTCCTCCTTGGTGCACTCCGCAGGTGCCTTCGTGTACTTCTTGAATAGCTCGGCTGGCTTCGTCGGCGCTGATGCACTTGAGGAGGGGACCGGAGAAAGATCTACGGTACAAGGCCTCATCTAGCATGACGAAACGCCGAGCTTGGTACTTCAGCTTCAGACCCTCCCGACGGTCGGTGGGCTCTTGAGAACCCCGGAGCCAGGATATGTGGGGGGTCCGCCAGTCGCTAGGGGATGTCGGGTCAACGGTCATAAGATCGTACTCAATGCTCGGTCGCCCGAGCTCTTCGAGAAAGATCGATCGTGTACCTGTGGGGTCGAGCGAGGAGGCCAGTCGAGAGAGGGCGTCCGCTCGGGAGTTTTCCTCCGAGCTATCCAGACTACCTCAAAGCTCTCGAAGAGTTGGGCCATTGTCTTGACCGCCTAGAGGTACTTGACCATTTGTCCTTCCCGAGCTTCATACTCACCGTTGACCTAGCTGGCGACCAATTAGGAGTCAGTGTGGATTCCGACCCGCTCAGCCCCCAGTCGTCGAGCTATCCTGGCCCCTGAGATAAGGGCAAGGGATTCGTACTCGGAGGCATTGTTGGACGCCTGGAAGTTGAACTTCAAGGCGTACCACAGCCCCGCTCCTTCAGGGGATTTGAGGAGAACACTTGTGCCGCATCCGGCCGAGTTGGAGGACCCGTCGACGAACAGATCCCAAGTGGGCCCGGGCACTGGTGGAGGTACTTCTTCAATCGGGACCGTGCTTTCAGTGATGAAGTCTGCGAGAGCCTGTCCCTTAATGGCCAAACGGGGGCGATACGAGATATCGTAGGCCCCGAGCATGATGGCCCATTTGACGAGGCGTCCCGATGCTTCAGGGTGAAAGAGAATCTTCTTCAAAGGTTCGCCGATCAATACGACGATGGAGTGCCCTTGAAAGTAGGGTCGGAGGCGCTTGGCCGAGGTAACCAACACTAGCACGAGTTTCTCGATTGTGAGATACCTTTTCTCAGCCTCATTAAGCACCTTTCTGCTATAGTAAACTGGTCTCTCGATCCCTGCGTCATTTCTGACCAGGACCGAGCTCACTGTAGAAGGGGTCACCGAGAGATAGAGTTATAGGGCTTCGCCTTGGACCGGCTTGGACAGTACCAGGGGCGAGGCCAAGAATTCCTTGAGTTCGGTGAACACCTTCTGACATTCCTCATCCCAGGAGAACGTAATAGATGCCATTTTGGGTCCCCTCAATAATTTGAAGAAGGGTAAGCACCGTTCGGCCGCCCGGGACAGAAAACGGTTGAGCGCAGCAATGCGCCCCGCAAGGCGTTGGATGTCCTTGATGTAGGTGGGAGGCCGCATGTCCAGGATGGCCTGGACCTTGTCGGGGTTGGCCTCAATTCCACGCTGAGTTACCAGGAAGCCTAGGAACTTCTCGGATCTGACTCTGAAGGCACATTTGGCAGGGTTGAGCTTCATGCTGAACTTCAAGAGGGTGTCGAAGGTTTCGGCTAAGTCGGCGAGGTGGTCTTCGGCCTTCGGCGTTTTGATGAGCATGTCATCAATGTAGGCCTCGACGTTCTGACCGAGCTATCCTTTGAAGATGTGGTTGATCAGTCTCTGATATGTTGCTCCGACGTTCTTTAGCCTGAACGGCATCCGGGTGTAGCAGTGTACGCCGAAGTCGGTGATGAAGGCGGTCTTCTCGATGTCCTCCGGGTCCATCCTGATCTGATGGTAGCCAGAGTAGGCATCCATGAAGCTGAGCAGCTCATTGCCAGAGGTTGAGTCAACAAGTTGATTGATGCTCGGCAACGGGTAGCAGTCCTTCGGGGTAGCCATGTTGAGGTCGGTGAAGTCCACGCACATTCGCCATTTCCCAGAAGCCTTTGGTACAAGGACGACGTTGGTGAGCCACGTAGGGTACAGGACCGGACGAAAAAGACCAGTCTTCTGTCCCTTGATGACCTGCTCTTTGATGATCGCTTGCTTCTCTGGGGCATGCTTTTTTCTGCGTTGCTGGACTGGCTTCACCGTTGGGTCGAGGTTGAGCTTGTGCATCACCACATCTCCCGGGATCCTGGGAAGGTGCTCATCAGACCATGCAAAGACTCGGATATACCGGGTAAGGAAGTACTTATATTTTTCATGTTCCTCAAGTGGTAGATCGGCTCCGATCTTTACTCCTAGAGTCAGGTCACCATTAAGGAAGACCGTTAGCAACTCGCCACGAGGCTCAGAGGTTGCGGGTCCCACTTCGACTCCCTTTACTCCTTTTTTCCCTTCCGACCTAGTGGCTTCGACCGAGATTATATAGCACCATCTAGCCAATGCCTGGTTACCTCGGACTTCCCCCATGCCATGTTTGGTTGGGAACTTCATTTTTTGGTGAAAGCTAGAGGGCACTGCTTTCATTCGGCTGAGAATGCCTCGGCCGAAGATGGCTTTATATGCCGTCATCCCCTTAGTCACGATGAAGTCTACCATAACTATAACGATTTTGGGCGGGGTGCCGATAGTAACTGGCAGGCTCAGTGCTCCCTCGGGATAAGTTGCCTGGCCATTGAACCCACAGAGGGGGGTTCGGATCGGGCGGAGTTTAGATGGATTCTCTCCCATCTTGAGGAAACATTCATAGGATCATACATCAGGGGCACTACCATTGTCAATCAAGATCCTATCTATGTTACAATGGTTTATTGTAGCCGATACAACGAGAGCATCGTCGTGTGGGGAGGTTATCCCTTCAAGGTCCTAGTCGGAGAATACCAGGGCCTGCGATTCGCTCGCCTGCGGGGCCGTAGAGTGCTCAATGGAGGCTCGGCTCGCCCGCTCGACGTGATGCTTTCTTCCTCGGCTACTATCTCCGCCTAATGTCGCACCACCCGCGATGACGTTGATGTGGACTCCACAGGGGGCATTGTCAATCTCTTCAGGGGCACCTCGGTCTTCCCTTTGCCCGGACACGTATCGGGATAGGTGTCCCTAGCGGACGAGACGCTCGATCTCATCTTGAAGTTGATGGCAATCGCTGGTGTGGTGCCTGTGATCGTTGTGGAACATGCAATGCTTACGGTGATTGCGATGCTTGGCTTTCATAGGCTCGGGTTGGCTGAGGAGGCCCGAGCCTTTGATGTCTTCATAAATTTCGTAGACGGGAGCGGTAAGGGGGGTATACCGCTCGTACTTCCAGGACGGCTCTTTTCGGTCTTCGTCTTGGTTCCGCCTTTTTCCTTGGCCCGTCCCTTGCTCGGATGGTCGCTTCTTGTCCCCCTCCCGACCCGAGCCTGTCGTGCCTTGGCAGGCGTGGAGGACTTCCTCGCACTCTACATGGCGCAAGGCCAGGGTCACTAGCTCGGCAAGGGAGGTGGGAGGATGAAGCACTAGCTTGCGCTGCAAGATCTCGTCACGGGTACCCCCGGTCAATGCGGTGATGGCAGAGGCCACATCCAGGCGGGGGATGCGCAGGGCTTCCGATTTGAATCTGTTGATATAAGCCCGCAACTTCTCCCCCTGTTCCTGCTTGAGGGCCAGTAATCCCGCCACAGACCGGGGTGGACCGCTGCCGACGAAGCTTTCCTTGAATACACGCCCGAATTGCTTGAAGTTGTGGATGATGTCGGGGGCGAGGGCCCTGAACTAAGCCTGAGCACCCTGGACCAAAGTGATCATGAACGCTCGGCACTTGATTACGCCGGACGCCCCATGCAAGGCCATTAGGGTATCGAAGCTGTCATAGTGGTCGACCGGGTCTCCCTGGCCGTCGTACGACTTGAATGTCAGGAGTGAGATCTTGGGGGATATCTCTACCTTCAAAATATAGTCAGAGAACGGGGATCGCTCCTCATCCTCCACAGGAGAGGTCTTCTGCAAGGCGCGGAGGGTGCTCTCTTGCTCCTTGAAATGCCTCTCAAAGTCTCGCAGTCGGAGAGACAGCTCCGGTTGTCGCTGGCCCGAGGGGCTGGGGGGGCGCCCTTGCATGCTGTCCCGACGCTCCTCGGGGGCCTCGACTTTCAAAAATAGTCGGCGTGTTCTGGTCTTCTCTCTCTTGGGGGTTGAGGAGGCTTCTTGTTCTAGGGGAGGGGCATGTGATGGTCCACCTGACAGGTTGCGAATGAGCCGCCACCCCGGAGGGTAAAATGGCCTCCAGTGATTTGCTGAAAGGCATCTCCACGTGGGGGGCTCTTCCGGGGGAGCTGCGACTTCTCCTCCCTGGCCGCCTAGGCCCTCATGAGATCCACGAGGACATCTAGTTTTACGTTAAGGGTTTGGAGGGCGTCGGTGCTCCCATCGGGAAGCTATTCCCTGGCCACCGATGGAGGTATCTCGTTGGCGTGGTTGCCTGATGGGGAATTCTCCGTGGGGAGAGAATGTGCACCTTCTTCCGTCACCAGGGCTTTCCCCAAGTCACCGGTAGTCCTCCTACCAGAATTTCTTCGCACCATGATAGCTCTTTGTTCGTTTCCCGCAGACATCGCCAAATGAAGAAGGGCTATCTCGCACTGCTCCTGAGCAGGGAAGAGGATGACCGCGTACACTTGAAGTGTGAACTGCAAGAAGGGAAATGAGTCAAAGGTGCCCAGGGATTGATCCCCAGGGAAGACCCTCTGATGCTTAAGTCAGCAAAGTAGTAGAGCTCGGATGCAAAGGGAAGAGCTAGGAGGAAGATGGGAGCGCGAGATCCCTCTCCACCAAAAGGTGAAGTGGTTCCTGCTCAGGGTGTTTGGCTCTTGCCTGGCTTACCTCTTTGTAGTAGGGCTTATCCAGTTTTAAATAGTGGCCCATCGTGCGACTGATCCCAGTAAGCTGAGGGGTTTCAGAGGGGGTTATGTCCTTCATGCGGGCTCCTTTATAGCACGCAGACTCTTGGTTTCCCCTATCCTCTTGAGCTTCCTGCCATTAAGGGACTCGCAATGGCTGTAATCAATAAGCTTTCATCAGTGAGCCCGAGCGTTAGGCACTTGCCAAGGAGTGGTCTCCCGAGCGATGAGTGCATGGTCGGGACAGGGAATAGGGGGCTCCAAGGGAGCTTTCCCGATCAAACTGATGCTCAGACTTCCCAACCCGAAGGCCGCCTAGGAAGCGCTTACTCCGAGTGAGTTTTTGGGCTTATACTAAGTGGGCCCGAGGGCTGCCACTTCGAGGAGTTGGGCCTCGTTTGGTCTGGTTTGACCTCTTTTGGCCTCTCCGTGCTGGCGATGAGATTTCCCCTCCCCAGAAAGCTTCACCGGCAGCGATCCTCCCCGGTCAGTGGCAGGATTACTGGCCCTCAAGCAGGATCAGGGGGAGAAGTTGCGGGCTTATATCAACCGATTCAAATTGGAAGCCCTGCGCCTCCCCCGCCTAGATGTTGCCTTGGCCTTCACCGCACTAACCGGGGGCACCAGTGATGCAAACCTACGGGGCGAGCTAGTGCTGCATCCTCCCACCTCCCTCGCCGAGCTAATGACCCTGGCCCTACGCCACGCAGAGTGCGAGGAAGTCCTCAACGCCTGCCGAGGCACGATAGGCTCAGGTCGGGAGGGGGACAAGAAGCGACCGTCTGAGCAAGGGACGGGTCAAGGAAAAAGGTGGAACCAGGACAGAGACTGCAAAGAGCCGTCCCGAAAGTATGAGCGGTATACCCCTCTTACCGCTCCCATCTACGAAATCTACGAAGACATCAAAGGCTTGGGTCTCCTCCACCAGCCCGAGCCTATGATGGCCAAGCACCGCAATCGCCGCAAGCATTGCCTATTCCACAGCGATCACGGGCATCACACCAGCGATTGCCATCAACTTCAAGATGAGATCGAGCGCCTCGTCCGCCAGGGACACCTATCTCAATACATGTCCGGGTAGAAGGAAGATCGAGGTGCCCCCGAGGAAATCAACGATGCCCCTCCGGGAGTCCACATCACCCTCATCGCTGGCGGCATGGCATCAGGAGGAGACAACAGTCAAGGAAGAAAGCGTCATGCCGAGCAGGCGAGTCGAGCCTCTGTTGAGCCCCCTAAGGCCCCGCTGGCGAGCCAACCGCAGGCCCTGGTATTCTCCGACCAGGACCTGGAAGGGTTAACCACCCCGCATGAGGACGCTCTCATTGTATCGGCTACAATAAACCATTGTAACGTAGATAGGATCTTAGTTGACAATGGTAGTGCCCCTGATGTATTATCCTATGAATGTTTCCTCAAGATGGGAGAGAATCCATCTAAACTCCGCCCGATCTGAACCCCCCTCTGTGGGTTCAACGGCGAGGCAACTTATCCCGAGAGAGCCCTGAGCCTGCCAGTTACTATCGGCACCCCGCCCAAAACCGTTACGGTTATGGTGGACTTCATCATGATTAAAGGGATGACGGCCTATAACGCCATCTTCGGCCGAGGTATCCTCAACCGAATGAAGGCGGTGCCTTCTACCTTTCACCAAAAAATGAAGTTCCCCACCAAGCATGGCGGGGGGGAGGTCCGGGGTAACCAGGCATTGGCTAGACGATGCTATATATATCTCGTTTGAAGCCACGAGGCCGGAAGGGAAAAACAAAGGGGTAAAAGGAACCGAGGAGGGACCAGCAACATCCGAGCCTGGTGGCGAGTTGCTAACGGTCTTCCTTAACGGTGACCCAACTCTAGGAGTCAAGATCGGAGTCGATCTACCACTTGAGGAACAAGAAAAATATAAAGATTTTCTTGCCCAGTACATCCAAGTCTTTGCATGGTTGGACGAGCATCTTCCCGGGATCGCAGGAGACATGGTGACGCATAAGCTCAACCTCGACCCAATGGTGAAACCTATCCAACAATGCAGGACGAAGCACACCCCACAGAAGCAAGCGGTCATAAAAGAGCAAGTCATCAAGGGGCAAAAGACTGGCCTCTTTCGTCCGGTCCTGTACCCTACATGGCTCGCCAAAATCATCCCGATATCGAAGGCTTTAGGGAAATGGCGAATGTGCGTAGACTTCGCCGACCTCAAGAAGGCTACCCCGAAGGATTGCTACCTACTGTTGAGCATCGATCAACTGGTTGACTCAACCTCTGGCAACGAATTACTCAGCTTCCTAGACGCCTACTCCGGTTACCATCAGATCAGGATGGACTCGGAGGATATCGAGAAGACCGCCTTCATCACTAACTTCGGCATACACTACTACACCCGAATGCCGTTTGGGTTGAAGAACGTTGGAGCAACATATCAGAGACTGATCAACCACATCTTCGAGGGACAACTCGGTCGGAACGTCGGGGCCTACATTGACAATATGCTCGTCAAAATGTCAAAGGCCAAAGACCATATTGCCGACTTAGCCGAGACCTTCGACACCCTCCTAAGGTGCAACATGAAGCTCAATCCCGCTAAATGTGCCTTCGGAGTCAGATCCGGGAAGTTCCTAGGCTTCCTGGTAAATCAGTGTGGGATCGAGGCCAATTCCGATAAGGTTCAGGCCATCCTGAACGTGTGGCCACCCACCTGCATCAAGGACGTCCAACGCCTTACGGGGCGCATTGCGGCGCTCAACCGCTTCCTATCCCGAGCGGTCGAACGATGCCTACCCTTCTTCAAATTATTGAGGGGACCCAAAATGGCATCTGTTACGTTCGCCTGGGATGAGGAATGTCAGAAGGCATTCGCTGAACTCAAAGAATTCTAGGCCTCGCCCCCGGTACTGTCCAAGTCGGTCTCGGGGGAAGATCTACACCTTTACCTCTCGGCGACCCCTTCCACACTGAGCTTGGTGCTAGTCAGGAACGACGCGGGGGTCGAGAGACCGGTTTACTATACCAGCAAGGTACTTAATGAGGCTGAAAGAAGGTATCCTGCAATCGAGAAACTCGTGCTAGCGTTGGTAACCTCAGCCAAGCGCCTCTGACCCTATTTTCAAGGGCACTCTATCATCGTATTGATCGGCGAACCCCTGAAGAAGATTCTCTTTCACCGTGAAGCCTTGGGATGCCTCATCAAGTGGGCCATCATGCTCGGGGCCTATGATATTTTGTATCGCCCTCGCTCGGCCATCAAAGGATAGGGCCTCGTGGACTTCATCGCCGAAAGCACGGTTCTGATTGAAGAAGCACCTCCACCTGCACCCGGGCCCACCAGGGACCTGTTCGTCGACGGGTCCTCCAACTCAGTCGAAAGCGGTGCCGAAATCCTTCTCAAGTCCCCCGAAGGAGCAGAGCTGCGGTATGTCTTGAAATTCAACTTCCAGGCGTCCAACAATGCCTTCGAGTATGAAGCCGTTATCTCGGGGGCCAGGATGGCTCGACGACTGGGGGCCGAGCGAGTCAGGATCCACACCGACTCCCAATTAGTCGCTAGCCAGGTTAACGATGATTACAAAGCTCAGGAAGGATAAATGATCAAGTACCTCTAGGTGATCAAGTGGATGCCCCAACTTTTTGAGAGCTTTGAGGTAGTCCGGATAGCCAGGGAAGAAAACTCCCGAGCGGACGCCCTCTCCAACCTAGCCTCCTCACTCGACCCCGAAGGTACTCGGTCAGTCTTCCTCGAAGAGCTCGAGTGACTGAGCATCGAGTCTGAGCTTATGACCATTGACCCAGCACTCCCGAGCGACTGGCGGACCCCCTACATATCCTGGCTCCAGGATTCTCAAGAGTCTCCCGACCCCCGGGAGGCACGAAAACTCAAGTACCAAGCTCGGCATTTCGTCATGCTGGATGATGCCTTGTTCCACATGTCTTTCTCCGGTCCCCTCCTCAAGTGCATCGGCACCGACGAAGCCAGCCGAGGTATTTAGGAAGTACACGAAGGCATTTACGACGCGCACCAAGGAGGAACATCGCTCGCCAGGATCTTGCTTCGGCAAGGTTACTGGTGGCCCACTCTCCAGCGCGACTGCACAACCTATGTACAGAAGTGCGACCGATGTCAGCCCTTCGACCATCTGATCGACCAACCCGCCGCGGAGCTCATCACCCTTGCGGAGTCGTACCCCTTCGCTCAGTGGGGGATCGATATTTTGGGACCATTCCCCACGGCCCAGGCTCAGAAGAAGTACGTCATTGTCGTCATCGACTATTTCACCAAATGGATCGAGGCCGATGCCACCACTAGGATCACCGAATCAGTTGTGTGGAGTTTAGTTTGGAAGTCAATCATTTGTCGCTACGGTGTCCCCCGAGTGATCGTGAGCGATAATGGTCGGCAATTCGATTCTCATTACTTCAAAGATAGAAGTGCTGACCTAAACATTCGCAACCACTTCACTTCGATAGCCCACCCTCAGGCCAATGGACTGGTCGAGAATGCCAACAAAACTATCTTGAAAGGCATCAAAACCAGGCTCGGCAAGGCCAAGGGAAGCTGGCTCGAGGAATTACCGAGCGTACTATGGTCGCATCGAACTACTCCGAGAAGGGATATCGGTGAAATACCTTTCCAACTGGTGTATGGCATAGAGGCCGTGATTCCATTGGAGGTCGGCAATCCTTCTCTCTGAGTCGTCCACTTCAAATCTGAGGTGAACGAGTAGAAACTGCTAGAAAACCTCGACCTAGCAGATGAGATCCGAGAGATTGAAAATATCTGAGAATTGGAATACCAACGGCGTGTCATCCGATACTACAACTCCAGAGTCCGAGACAGACATTTCTAGCCAATGGACTTCATCCTGAGAAAGGCCGAAGACTCTCGACCACTGGAAGCGGCGGGGAAGCTAACCCCTAACTGGGAAGGCCCCTACCAACTAGTCGAGACGCTCGGGAAAGGGGCATATCGATTGTCCACCATGGAAGGAGCACTCGTCCCTCGGACATGGAACGCGACAACACTTCGAAAGTTATACTTTTGAACATCTGGCAAGCATGCACATGTAAGCAAAATAGAATAAACGCCATCCTTCTCTTTTCATTAAACTCTGTTGTATATCAAGTAGGCCGCAGCCAATATAATATATAGTTCAGCAAAAAGAAAAATTACATCCACTGGTACTATGGCACGAGTAGAACGCTCGGCTGACTTGGTAGGCACTCCTACGTCCAGCCACTGACTCTGCCTACTGCAGAAACTGGCTCGGATAAAGGATAACCTTCCCCGTTGGTTCGAGAAGCTCGGAGGAAAGGTGCCAGAGGGATTCGAAGGACAATAAAAAAAAAGAGGGGGGAAGTCGACCCAAGACAAATGAAGAGGAAGCTTGAGAGAGCTCCCCTTCTAGGCAATGAGATCGACGAGAAAGGAGGGAGCTTAAAGAGCTCCCCCTGTTGTGCCCCTGTGATTTTGATGATAGCAAACACTATAAGTCACATTGTGTTTGCATGAAAGATTGAATGAGCATCTAGTCTTTGCATGTTATATTGGATACAACTTCATCAGGGTGCATGGCATTTCATCAAATAGTTCAAGGTCAATGCATTCACTTACGTTCAGCACATTATGTTGGTGCATTCTCATGGTTCAGCAGGCTACGTCAATGCTCTTCGGTGTTTAAGTCTGTGCAGGGTCATTTGTCTAAAGCCAAAGTTCGTGCACATCTTAGTTAGACTGCACAGCAAAGTCGGTGCAATGCCATTGTTCATGAGCATTTAGGTCTGTGCATCTTAGTCCGTGCACACCACAGTAGAAGTCGGTGTAACATTTTGGTAAGCATGCATCATATAGTCAGCACACTCGTTGCCTCAGTGCATAACTGAGTTCGTACAAGCCTTGTCTTGCATTACATTTAGGTCTGTGCATCGGTTAAAGTCGGTGTACGTCACTATTGCACAACGTAGTAGCTAGGTCTATGCATCATTTAGTCCATGCACTCTCCTTAGGCTACTCGGTGCAAGCTTGCTTAGACTGCATATCTTACCTCGGTGCAGGTTATGTTCTGCACGCACCAAGTAAGTGCATGTCTATGTTTAGATCATATTGAGTCAATGCATTGTTGCATCATGCATATTGTGAGTTGATACATGTCCTGACTTGCTGTCGATGCAACATTTGTATTGTACGCTAACTAGGTCGGTGCAAGACTGAGCTGCGGTGTTTAGAGTCGGTGCATTCCTAGCAATGTGCAAGCTTGAACTCGGTGCAAGGTGCACTTCGTGCATTCGAGTCAGTGCAAGCTAAGATTTTCATATGAATGAACTTCAAAGTTGAAGCATCCCTTTTCTGCACGAGCAAGTCAAAGCAATGCCTTTGTCAGCACGACTGCACTAGAAAGTCGGTGCAATGCCTTCGCCAGCACGACCCGGTCGGTGCAATGTCTGGTTTCGAGAGAACAAGCTCGGTGCAACGTGTGAAGCAACTCGGTGCAAACTCTCCTCAGGACAGCAAACTAAGTCGGTGCATCCATATGGAACTTAAGCATGCATGTGATCAATTGAGAAAAACCATGGTTCGAGCATCTTATGTGCACCTGAGTACCTTACTTACGAGGATCAGAAGAACAGGAGCACGTGATATAAGTAGAACAAACAACTGGAACTTGATCCAAGGCTGATCATTATTCTAAGAAGTTGCCATGTGGATAGCTAAATGATGGAGATTCTGACACGTGGCTGAAAGATTCCTAAAGCTTCCTGGCGGGAACATTCTCTCCACACGCCTAGGGTGTGAGCTAGTGGGTCCCAGACTAAGCCTTATATAAGACCTTTCTTCTGTGCAAAGGGAGTAACGCTGAATAGAAGAGATCTGAGTGCAGCCAGAGAGAAGAGTACGAGAGCCAACAGAGTACAAGAAAAGAAGAGTTCGTGAGATCGAGGAAAAATAGAGAGAGAGGAGCAAAGAAGAGAAGTGAAGCAAATGAAACAGGAAGAGAAAGAAAGAGAGAGAGAGAGCCCGTGGAGAAGGTTGAAGCTTCCTGAAGATTTATCCTACTGGACCTCGAATCAAATCCAGGCCAATCAGCTCCTGCATGAGCTATATCTGTTTTACAATTTCCTCAGCTTTCAGTTGTTGTGATTTTCGATCGTTTGTTTTCCTTTTCATCTTTCTTCAAGTTGTTAGTCAGCAGAGCAAGCTGTGTCGCTCAGCGGTAGCAGAGGATTGGTTCCTCTGGACGGCCAAGCTGTATTGCCCAGCGGACGGTGAAGCTGTAATGCCCAGCGGTCAAGCTTTTAATCATCGGTCGGCTAAGCTATAAGGCCCACCGCAAGCTATTAGTCAGCGGTTTGTAGGCAAGCTATGTCGCCCAGCGGTTTTTAAGCTATTTGACAGCGAAATCCACACTCTGGTTTGAGTGTGGGGTGGACGTAGGTCTGGAGGACCGAACCACCTAAAAATACTTTATGCAGTGGTCTGATTGCTTTGTATGATCCGCTGGATGTATGCCTAGGCATGATCTGTTTCTTCAGTCTAGTGGGAATTTGGTTTGCACACTGAACACTTGATTTCGATTCCATGGGAACCAATTTGTTTAGATGAGCTGAGTATTCTATGCAGCATTACATAGGGTAGATCAAGAGGTTAATTCATCTGATCTCTTTCTCATTGCTTGAAGTGAGGACCCAAGTCTATCTAGGCTCCATTATGCTTTAATTCCGCATCTCTAATTGTTATAGATTTTAATCGGACAAATTTTTTTTTATAGGGGATTCATTCAACCCCCCTTCTGAATCTGGGCCTTACACCCATCAATTGGTATCAGAGCCAAGTTTTTGATTGTCCAGATCCAACGATCTGCAGAGGATTCTGTTATATTTGGTGCTCTACTGATTTTTGTTATCCTATTCTGGTGCATTACTCATTGAGCGCTTACTGTTTTAAATCTGTTTGATAAAATGGCTCTTCCCGTGGTTTTTGATGGTTCCAACTTCAGTACATGGCTGGGAGGCCTATGTGTTTACATGAATTCCATTGATCCAAATATATGGAATCTTGTATCAAAAGGCCAACACAAATTACCTCAGAATGAGACCAGATGGTTTAAAGAGGACATAATTAAGCATAGCGAGAATACTAGAGTTCTAAATATTCTGAGAGTTGCAGTTAACACTGACATGTTTCCATGTATTGTAGGATGTCACTCTGGAAAGGAGATCATGGATAAAATAACTACCATTAATCAGGAGCAAGAACGACTTTGTCTGATGGCCAACCGGAGAGATAATGATGAAGAGACATCATCACAGGTAAGCTCTGAATTCGATGAAATTACTTTTAAAGAGTTGACAGAAATGTATAATGGATTGTTAGATAAATACAAGAAAGTTAAGTCTGAAAATAGAAAATTGAAAAAGAGCATGTCATCTGAAGTAAACTGTTTGAAATCTGAGAATGAACATCTTAAAGCTGAGATAAAGAAGATTGAAAATTCTTGTGTTAAATGTGTGTCTGTGAGTAAACTGAATGCCAGTCTTCAGTCTGATCTAAAAATGCAAGAAGAGCTGATTGATTCATTAAGAGAAGAAAATGAAGAATTACTGAGCAAGAACGTTGATCTTGAAAAGAGTAAGGACAAGCTAAATGAAAAGCTGAACTTAATGACTGAGGCTAATTTGTTTGATGAAAATAAAAATTTCAAAGAACAGAACAAGAAGCTAGTGGCCTTAAACACTGTAATATCCGAGAGGCTTCTGGTAGTTGAAAGAGAAAAATGTGCTACTACCAAAATTCAAGCTGAAGATGAGCTAAAATTGAAACAGGAATTAGAAACAGTGAAAATTTTGAATGATGACATCCATAAACAAATAATTTCATGTGAGGAAAACTTAGCTAGTTCTGAGCTTCAAGTTTCTGCACTTCAATCTGAGGTCAATAAATTGAATGATTCATTGTCAAGATTTGTAAAAGAGAAAGAGAATCTGAATAAACTACTGGGAAATGAAGTGAACATTCAGAAAGAAGGATTAGGTTATAATCCAGATAATCAGAGAAGTATAAAAGGAAAAGAAAAAATTATTTTTGTGAAGAATTCAGAATGTGCGAGTACCTCAAAGTCTGTTTCACCTCAGAAGTCTCAGAATACTCACAAGCACAAGTCTGAACATAAGAAAAAGAATAATTGCTATGAAAAACCTCTTCATGTTAAAAAAATTCATGTTGATCAGAAAAAGAATGTGCAGTGCTTTTATTGTAATAAAATAGGTCATTTAATGCATGATTGCAAATTGTTTAAATTAGATGATCTAGCTGCTACTACTGCACAGAAAATTCCTGGTAGAAATCATGCTGCTTATAGGAAGAAAATCAATTATTTTCATTGTGGAAAAGTTGGCCACATTGCAGCTCAATGTAGGTTTGCAAGGGATAAGAAAAATTCACATTCATATCATGCTAAATTTCATGCAAACTATCATGGTGTTAACAAGAATAAAGCTGTTTCAAGAAGCCTGCATATGAAGTGTTTCAATTGTGGGAAGCATGGCCATGCATTCAAGGAATGTTGGCATGTTTAGGAAAAAGAATTTAAATCAGAATTTGTTAAATTCCCTACAAATAAAAAGACCTTTGATAAAAATAAACCGGGTTTTAAGAAGAAAACCGTTGCATGCTTTAACTGTGGAAAATCTGGCCACAAAGCCTCTGAGTGCTGGGTGGCAGGTTTCAGAAAATAAAATTTTCATGTTAATAACAAAAATTTTAATGCTCGTGCACATAGATTTAATGTTCACAATAATGTGCACAAAAAGAACTTAGCATCTGTTATTGTGTCTCATTATTGTGGAAATTTGGGGCATTCTATGGATAATTGTTTCATGATGAAATTTGATGACTCTTATGTTCAAAAATTGTGGAGAGCACCATTCAGAGGTGCTACTGACCATGGAGGACCCAAGAACTCTTGGGTACCTCAATTTGCAAAATGAGGATATGTGTTTATAGGAGTGCCTTGGAGCTGAAAAATAAAGAGGGGTAAATAAACCAAGGCACCCAAAATGGTAAAACCCCATTCTTGCAGTGTCACGCCCCGATGCGGAATATCGGGACTGCCAGTAGAAACGAATAATTATAATAATAATATGTTTATTCTAGACATGATATGTTAAAGCAAAAAGATCGCACATCACCATAAATAGAAACTGCTCCATTCATTAAATAGCACATAACCAAACCATGTTCCAAACTACAAAGATCTCACTTAACATAATCTTTGACAACATCCACTCAACACTTATTACATTGGCTAACTTCAGATTACAACTCTTCCAAAATACTCTTAAATACAAATAGACTCCACAACTAGAACTAGTTTCACAGGCTTCTATCAGGTTCACTCCACGGTCGTCACTCTTGCCCGTTCCCATCAGATTGCGAGTCCTCACCTGAGCTACCTGAAAAAGGGGGGAAAAACTAGGTGAGCGAATGCTCAGTAGGTAATAACAGGCAAGTTTAAGTAATTAACCAATTGAATTGCATGTTTGAGCGCGTAAATAAAGAACGAAAGGAAATAACTATGCAACAAAATAATGAAAAGAAAGCAAGAACATGATATAACCGAGAATTTGGCCAACAAGCAAGATCTAACCAAGTCAAGAGAATTCAAGTAAGAGATTATTGTCTTAGACATCACACTAGTCATGCACTCGGTGCAATGCCTCACCATGTCATTCAAACTCCCCGGGGCACAAGTACTTTTCGGGCACTCCTCCCAGGATCAGACTGGGCCCTTATGATGCGTTGGCATTGATTTGTTAGATCCAAGATCCCAAGTTATGTCTAGACATTAATGAAGTTAAATGGCCAATACTCCAAGATATGGAACTTACCAAAGTTCCAAGGGTAAGTTGAAGTAGACATCATGTCTGGAAAGTTCAAGTTATCAAGAACCAATCAGGTCATTGGATTCAACACGAAAAATCACGGAAATCACTTCGGGATGATAAGCGGTCATAACAGGGCCGCTCAGAAAATGCACGGTCTAAACTAGACCGTTCAAGATAGAAATGGCTTGGGACTAGCCATACCGGAGTCAAGGATACACGGTCCATGTAGGGCCGCTCGAGTAATTGAACGGTTGAAAATGGGCCGCTCAAGACTAGTAGAGCTGGAAGCCCAAGAACAAGATAAACGGTACATATAGGGCCGTCCAACAGACAGACGGTCTAATAAGATCCGCGCTATAACATGGGCGGTTCCAGTAGGTCCGTTCAACTTAAACAACTAGAAGTCTACCCAAACGGGCTCCGGGCTGCCATAAGTGGGGCAGAACTGAACCAGGGTCCAGCCCACTCTCCGATGGTCAACCTAGGGCTTATTGGGTCGATCCAAACATGAATTGGTCGAAGATAGATCAAGGTTAAACGACCAATGTAAGTGGCACTTGGCCAGGGTTGTACGGTTCGTTATGGGCTGCCCAATAAGATGAACGGTCCCTTTTGGGTCGTGCAACTCTCAGAGGGTCCAAGTCGAGCTGTGACTTACAATACGATAGTTCAATCGATTCGATCACGTACACAGGTTCAGGTCTTGATGGTACAACCTGCCCGCTAGTGGGAATCCCAGGCTCGCGTGGGCTTACGGAGGTCCTGTAATGAAGGTCCTAGTCTGACGGAAGGAATATTCGGCAGAGAGTCCCAAACATTACAAGGAAATAGGGTTAACAAAACATCGGAAACCAGCGAGACAGTCAGTCAATCCTACCGGAGTAGAACGACTGTCATACAACCCTAATTAAATTTTCAATTTAATGATGAATCACGATTAATATTAACATTGAAAAAGATGATCCAAGGTCAAGATGAATAAATTAGCAAGATTTATAATCATTACTGTTATAATTTTCCAGAGTTTTTATGCATGTTGCTAACTTACATTTAACCATTAATCTACCATCATAAATCATGCGAAAAAGATAACTTAATAAATTCTGTAAAGATGGACGGTCCAGTTTGGACCTTTCATCCTCCTCGGCGGTCGCACGACAGGCCGTTTATCCCCCTCAGGTCAGAAGACCTTCTGGAGATGCGCGGTTTGTAATGAGCCGCTGGAGAAGACGAACGGTCAATAACTGGCCGCCTAACAGAAGGGCGGTCTAGGTGAAGTCGCTCTTCCCAGAAACATAACACGAACCAGAGAATATAAACGGTCAGTAACATGCCGCCTAACTAGGTTGGGCGGTCTAGCGTGACACCGTACAAGTCAAAAACGCTCAAGTCCCCCTTTCGCCCTGCCCGCCTTCGGCGAGTTGGCTAGGGTTACAAAGAATTGCTAAATACGCATAGCACAGAGCATAATAATTAGGGCTTTTGGATTCAAAAGAAAGAGCACGAAAAGTTTTACAATAAACATGATCAATTTAATCTTTAGTGCCTGAAATCCCTACTTAAACGAGATGGAACAAGTATAACCCTAGATATGACATGCTTCTACTAAACCCTAAAATTCTCGCATGATACTAAGTAACATTTAGGGCTTTTACATTCAATAGAAAGGGCACTCGATGCTGGTTCTAATCATATATAATTCTTAAGGTTTGGCTTGCTATAACCTACCTTAAACGGAGAAAGAAGGAAGAAGAGGGACGACGACATGCTAAGAACACCTCGCCGGTGATCGCCGGAATCCGCCCTCGTCCACGATCCTCGTCGGCCGCCACAGCACCCAAAAGAAAATAGGGTTCCTGAGGGTCATTTTTATAGGTCACACAAGGTCTAGAGTCTTCTATTCGAGGAGATAGAGTCCAATCAAGTTGGACGTGCGCGAACCGCGCGGATAGGGTTAGCCACCGCCTTCTCACCCAAATTCGATTTCTAGGGTTAGGGTTTCGGGGAGAACTAAGAGGGAAAATGATCTTCTCATCCTAGCCTTCCATTTGGATCCAGTCTCAGCCTAAATGATCGGGTATTGGGCTCAAATTTCGCGTTCTAAGGTCCAATTAGATTAAGTGTGGATTTGGGCCTTAATCAGTTGATTTGGCCTAATTACCAATTTTATTTGGGTCGATCACCGATGATACTATTATTAAACATTTTATCCTCTACAAGATTCTAAATTTTCCATATTTTTACGAAATAGTCAAAATTTAACTTATTCTATTTATTAAGAATTTTTTAATTAATTTCTTATAAATTTTCTAGAAATTTTTATTTGTTAATAAATCGGGGTATTACACCCTCCCCCACTTCAAAGAATTTGGTCCTCCAATTTCACTGCACTTCAACACGATGGGGAGTGGAACAACTCACCTAGAACAAGTCGGGATACTGCTTTCGCATGGTATCTTCTGACTCCCAAGTAGCTTCTTCAGTTCCACGCCGACTCCATTGCACCTTGACCACAGGTATAGACCGGTTCCTGAGCTGTTGCTGCTTACGATCCAGAATCTTAACAGGTCTCTCTTCATAAGTCAAATCCTCCTTTAACTCAAGATCCGCATGCTGAATGACATGAGTAGGGTCATATACGTACTTTCTCAACATCGACACATGGAAGAGATTGTGTACTCCAGATAACTAAGGTGGTAGTGCCAGACGGTACGCAACCTCCCCCACTCTTTCCAAAATCTCGAATGGACCGACATATCTTGGACTTAGCTTGCCTTGAATGCCAAATCTTCGGATTCCTCTTGTAGGAGAAACTTTCAAAAACACATGTTCACCAACTTGAAATTCCAAGTCCCTCCTTCTGTGGTCTGCATAACTCTTCTGTCTCGATTGTGCTACTTGCAATCAGTCTCTAATAATACGAATATTCTTTGATGATTCAGAAATAAGATCTGGCCCCAGCCATTGCTTCTCACCAACCTCGTTCCAACATAATGGAGATCCACAGCTTCTTCCATACAGAGCTTCAAACGGAGCCATCTGAATGCTGAACTGATAACTATTGTTATAAGCAAATTCAATCAAGGCCAAGTGATCACTCCAACTGCCTCCGAAATCAATCATGCAGGCTCTCAACATATCTTCTACTATCTGGTTGGTTCTTTCCGTCTGTCCGTCTGTTTGTGGATGAAAAGCAGTACTAAAATTCAGACGGGTTCCCAAAGATTCTTGCAATCCCTTCCAAAAATGTGAAGTGAATCTGGGGCCTCTATCAGACACAATACTGACCGGAATACCATGGAGTCGCACCACTTCCTTCATATATAAAGCTGCTAGAACATCAACAGTCCACTTAGATTTAATGGATAGGAAATGAGCGGACTTTGTCAATCTGTCGATGATCACCCAAATTGCATCAAATCCGCTACGAGTCCTAGGGAGACCCATAATGAACTCCATGCCAATACTCTCCCACTTCCATTGAGGTATGTCTAGTGGTTTCAACTTCCCTGCAGGTCTGAAATGCTCTCCCTTAACTTGCTGACACACCAAGCATCTACTCATAAATTTTGCAATTTCCCTTTTCATATTTGGCCACCAGAAAGATCTCTTCAAGTCCTTAAACATCTTCGTTCCTCCAAGATGAATGGTATATCGGGATCTATGAGCTTCCTCGAGGATCTTGTTCTTAGCTTCGGCCACATCAGGTACACAAGTCCTTCCCAGAAATAACAGTCTGCCATCGTCAGCTATCATGAATTCTGGTCTGCTACTTAAGCTCTCTTTGATTTCTACCAACTCTGGGTCATTGCCTTGCAAGGACTTGATTTCTGTCAATAATTCTGGTTTAAGCTGAATCTGAGCAATCATGACTCGATCCTTGTCAACATTAATATCCAACCCGGCTAATTGCTCCAACAGCTTCCATTCTTGCATCATGAGACTTGACAATTTAGCCATTGGCTTGTGGCTTAGGACATCCGCCACCACATTACCCTTCCCGGGATGATATTCTATGGAAAAGTCAAAATCCTTTAGATACTCCAACCATCTCCTCTGCCTCATATTGAGCTCTTTCTGAGAAAATAAATACTTCAAACTCTTGTGATCTGAAAATACTGTGAATGTCTCTCCATATAAGTAATGCCTCCATATCTTCAAGGCAAAAACTACGGCTGCTAGATCCAAGTCATGGACAAGATAATTCTCCTCATGCTTTCTCAACTGCCTGGAAGAATAGGCTATCACTTTCCCGTGCTGCATCAGTACGCAACCTAACCCAATTCCCGAAGCATCGGTGTACACCACGAAGCCTCCTTCTCCTGATGGTAAAGCTAAAACTGGGGCAATAGTTAAACATTCCTTCAAAGTCTGGAAGCTTTTTTCACAATCTTCCATCCAATCAAACTTATTCGCCTTGCGGGTTAATCTTGTTAAGGGTACCACAATCTTGGAGAAATCTTTAATAAACCTCCGATAATATCCTGCCAAGCCTAGGAAGCTTCTAACTTCTGTTACACTAGTAGGCCTGTCCCAATCTTTAACTGCCTCTACCTTCGACGGATCAACAGAAATACCTTCCTTCGTAATGATATGTCCTAGAAAGGACACCTCCTGTAGCCAAAATTCGCACTTGCTAAACTTGGCGTATAACTGATGGTCTCTCAATAATTGTAATGCCATCCTCAAATGTTCAGCATGTTCTTCCCTACTCTTGGAATAAATCAGAATGTCATCAATAAACACTACGACCCATTGATCCAGATAGGGCCGGAATACATCGTTCATCAACTGCATGAAAGCTGCAGGTGCATTCGTTATTCCAAAAGGCATTACAATAAATTCAAAGTGCCCATACCTGCTACGAAAAGCTGTCTTATAAATATCCTCCTCCTTAATCTGCAACTGATGATAGCCTGATCGAAGATCAATCTTAGAGAAATACTGAGCTCCTACTATCTGATCAAATAACTCATCAATTCTCGGCAATGGATATTTATTCTTTATAGTCAACTGGTTTAGTTGCCGATAATCAATACACAACCTCATCGAGCCATCCTTCTTCCTTACAAATAACACTAGAGCCCCCCACGGGGATGTACATGGATGAATAAACCCCTTCTCAAGATTCCATTAACTGCTGCTTTAATTCCCTCAACTCCGCAAGAGACATACGATAAGGAGCCTTAGAAACAGGGGTCGCGCCAGGAATTAGATCAATAGAAAACACAACTTCCCTCTCTGGTGGAAGACTTGGAAATTCCTCAGAAAAAACATCCAGAAAATCTCGGACAACAGGAATGTTCTTAATCTCGATCTTCTTCTCAGGGGTCACATAAACAAAGGCTAAAAATGCCTGACATCCTTTCCTCATCAACTTATCGGCTCGGATGGTCGAGATAAGTGGCACAGATCTAAGGTGCCTAACCCCTATAAAGGAAAGTCCAGGGTGTCTAGAAAAAGACACAGAGCTGGAACTACAATGAACATTGGCCTCATGCTTAGCCAACCAATCCGCTCCTAGAATTACATCATAGTCTTTCATATCCATGCATACTAAATCAGCCGGCAAATTCTGTTCATTAACCATAATCTTGCTAGAAGGATAAAAATATTTAATCGCTGATCTAGAACCAATAGGAGTTGAAATCTCTAAGGGGGAATTCATCAAAATCGGCTTCACAGCTAATGTCTTAGCAAAACTCCGAGAAACAAATGAATGAGTAGCCTCGGTATCGAAAAGAACAAAAGCTGGCTTTCCATGAACAATGAGAGTACCTTCCACAAGTCCACCCTCCTCGGTGGTGCATGCATCCTCCTCTTGTAGGGCCTGGAGCTTGCCCTGCTGCTTCTTGCCGCCTTGAGGTTTAGTCGGGCTAGCTTGCTCGGATAAGAGAGGACATTCTGGAATGCGGTGATCCCTACTCCCGCAACGCAAATAGGCGCCCAACTTGCGCCAGCACTCTTCCATCTTGTGACCGGGGCGGTCACAATACTTGCATACGCCCTTAAATGGAACAATCGGGCCAGGCTTCTTGTCTTCATTCTTTGGCATTTTCCCCTTCCATGAACCAGACCCGCCATTGGGCCTCTTCTTGTTATTCCCGGGTTTAGCACTCCCGGAACCAGTAGGTTGTTCCTTTTTAACATTCTTCCCACGGATTTTCTCCGTCATTTCCAAGGTATCTTCTAAAACTTGGGCTTTTCTTACCATCTCTGCATAGGTTTGAATCTCCATTGGCGCCAACTAGTTAATATAATGCAACTTTAGCCCATTTAGAAAACGTTTTGCCTTCATCTTCTCTGTAGAAATCAAATGTGTAGCATAACGAGAGAGTCTAGAAAATTGAGCTTCATATTCCGCCACAGATAAACTCCGTTGCTTCAGAGTAGCAAACTCAGCGGCTTTCTTCTCTTGGATTATGTCAGAAAAGTACTTGCTATTGAAGAATTCTTTAAATTCCTTCCACGAAATTTGTCTATCACCGAGGGTCGCCTTTACAGACTCCCACCAAGTCCTAGCATCCCGTTCCAACTGGAAGGTTGTTAAAAGTACACGCTCCTGGTCGCTGCATTGCATAACTTTAAAAATTCTCTACATCTCCTTAAGCCAGTGTTCGGCTTCATCGGGATCAGTTGAACCTCTAAAACGTGGGGGATTCATCCCACAAAAATTCTGGTGTAGATCGCCAGCACCATGATTTGCCGCTCCACCTTGGGCCACTTGTTGTAAAGCTCGCGTAAGTCCTTGGACCGTCCATTGCATGTCCCGCCACTGCGCATGCTCAGCTGCCATCGGAACGTCCTACACAAAAAAAAATAATTTATCTTAAGTTCATTTATGAGAAAGGGTTTAGAGTTGATTATTAACTCAACCCAAGTCTCTACCCAAATTCTCACAAGGTTTGGTCCTTTGACTCACAACAAGGGTATAGGTTCTACGACAACACTTAAAATGCTAGAACCTAAATAACCTAGGAATATTAGAAACCTAGACTTTGATACCACCTAACTGTCACGCCCCGATGCGGAATATCGGGACTAGCAGTAGAAACGAGTAATTATAATAATAATATGTTTATTCTAGACATGATATGTTAAAGCTAAAAGATTGCACATCACCATAAATAGAAACTGCTCCATTCATTAAATAGCACATAACCAAACAATGTTCCAAACTACAAAGATCTCACTTAACATAATCTTTGACAACATCCACTCAACACTTATTACATTGGCTAACTTCATATTACAACTCTTCCAAAATACTCTTAAATACAAATAGACTCCACAACTAGAACTAGTTTCACAAGCTTCTATCAGGTTCACTCCACGGTCGTCACTCTTGCCCGTTCCCATCAGATTGTGAGTCCTCACCTGAGCTACCTGAAAAAGGGGGAGAAAACTAGGTGAGCGAACACTCAGTAGGTAATAACAGGCAAGTTTAAGTAACTAACCAATTGAATTGCATGTTTGAGCGCGTAAATAAAGAACGAAAGGAAATAACTATGCAACAAAATAATGAAAAGAAAGCAAGAACATGATATAACCGAGAATTTGGCCAACAAGCAAGATCTAACCAAGTCAAGAGAATTCAAGTAAGAGATTATTGTCTTAGACATCACACTAGTCATGCACTTGGTGCAATGCCTCACCATGTCATTCAAACTCCCCGGGGCACAAGTACTTTTCGGGCGCTCCTCCCAGGACCAGACCGGGCCCTTATGATGCGTTGGCATTGATTTGTTGGATCCAAGATCCCAAGTTATGTCTAGACATTAATCAAGTTAAATGGCCAATACTCCAAGATATGGAACTTACCAAAGTTCCAAGGGTAAGTTGAAGTAGACATCATGTCTGTAAAGTTCAAGTTATCAAGAACCAATCAGGTCTTTGGATTCAACACGAAAAATCACGGAAATCACTTCGGGATGATAAGCGGTCATAACAGGGCCGCTCAGAAAATGAACGGTCTAAATTGGACCGTTCAAGATAGAAATGGCTTGGGACTAGCCATACCGAAGTCAAGGATACACGGTCCATGTAGGGCCGCTCGAGTAATTGAACGGTTGAAAATGGGCCGCTCAAGACTAGTAGAGTTGGAAGCCCAAGAACAACATAAACGGTCCATATAGGGCCATCCAACAGACAGACGGTCCAATAAGATCTGCGCTATAACATGGGCAGTTCCAGTAGGTCAGTTCCACTTAAACAACTAGAAGTCTACTCAAACGGGCTCCGGGCTACCATAAGTGGGGCAGAACTGAACCAGGGTCCAGCCCACTCTCCACTGGTCAACCTAGGGCTTATTAGGTCGATCCAAACATGAATTGGTCGAAGATAGATCAAGGTTAAATGACCAATGTAAGTGGCACTTCGCCAGCAATGTACGGTTCATTATGGGCCACCCAATAAGATGAACGGTCCCTTTCGAGTCGTGCAACTCTCAGAGGGTCCAAGTCGAGCCGTGACTTACAATACGATAGTTCAATCGATTCGATCACATACACAGGTTCAGGTCTTGATGGTACAACCTGCCCGACGTCCTAGTGGGAATCCCAGGCTCGCGGGGGCTTACGGAGGTCCCGTAATGAAGGTCCTAGTCCGACGGAAGGAATATCCAGCGGAGAGTCCCAAACATTACAAGGAAATAGGGTTAACAAAACATCGGAAACCAGCGAGACAGTCAGTCAATCCTACCGGAGTAGAACGACTGTCATACAACCCTAATTAAATTTTCAATTTAATGATGAATCACGATTAATATTAACATTGAAAAAGATGATCCAAGGTCAAGATGAATAAATTAGCAAGATTTATAATCATTACTGTTATAATTTTCCAGAGTTTTTATGCATGTTGCTAACTTACATTTAACCATTAATCTACCATCATAAATCATGCGAAAAAGATAACTTAATAAATTCTGTAAAGATGGACGGTCCAGTTTGGACCTTTCATCCTCCTAGGCGGTCGCACGACAGGCCGTTTATCCTCCTCAAGTCAGAAGACCTTCTAGAGATGCGCGGTCTGTAATGAGCCGTTGGAGAAGACGAACGGTCAATAACTGGCCACCTAACAGAAGGGCGGTCTAGGTGAAGCCGCTCTTCCCAAAAACATAACACAAACCAGAGAATATAAACGGTCAGTAACATGCCGCCTAACTAGGTTGTGCGGTCTATCGCGAGACCGTACAAGTCAAAAATGCTCAAGTCCCCCTTTCGCCCTGCCCGCCTTCGGCGAGTTGGCTAGGGTTACAAAGAATTGCTAAATACGCATAGCACAGAGCATAATAATTAGGGCTTTTGGATTCAAAAGAAAGAGCACGAAAAGTTTTACAATAAACATGCTCAATTTAATCTTTAGTGCCTGAAATCCCTACTTAAACGAGATGGAACAAGTATAACCCTAGATATGACATGCTTCTACTAAACCCTAAAATTCTCGCATGATACTAAGTAACTTTTAGGGCTTTTGCATTCAATAGAAAGGGCACTCGATGCTAGTTCTAATCATATATAATACTTAAGATTTGGCTTGCTATAACCTACCTTAAACGGAGGAAGAAGGAAGAAGAGGGACGACGACACGCTAAGAACACCTCACCGGTGATCACCAGAATCTGCCCTCGTCAACGATCCTCGTCGGCCGCCACAACACCCAAAAGAAAATAGGGTTCCTGAGGGTCATTTTTATAGGTCACACAAGGTCTAGAGTCTTCTATTTGAGGAGATAGAGTCCAATCAAGTTAGACATGCGCGAACCGCGTGGATACTGTTAGCCACCGCCTTCTCACCCAAAATTCGATTTCTAGGGTTAGGGTTTCAGGGAGAACTAAGAGGGAAAACGATCTTCTCATCCTAGCCTTCCATTTGGATCCGGTCTCAGCCTAAATGATCGGGTATTGGGCTCAAATTTCGCGTTCTAAGGTCCAATTAGATTAAGTGTGTATTTGGGCCTTAATTAGTTGATTTGGCCTAATTACGGATTTTGTTTGGGTCGGTCACCGAAGATACTATTATTAAAAATTTTATCCTCTACAAGATTCTAAATTTTCCAGATTTTTACGAAATAGTCAAAATTTAACTTATTCTATTTATTAAGGATTTTCTAATTAATTTCTTATAAATTTTCTAGAAATTTTTATTTGTTAATAAATCGGGGTATTACATGCCGTGCTCAGGTAACATTTGCATCTTTCATGTTATGCAGTTGAAACTGCATATCATGTTAAATCTGATTAGTCAAAGGTTTCATGCATACATGTTCTTTCATTTGTTTTGACATTTGATTGTGTACATAAAGAAGACTATAAACTCATAAGCATAGTTTGCATATTGGTGCATATATGTGAATTGCATATACATGTATTTGTCATACAGTCATTAAAAATCTGATGCACTTAGGACTGTTGGTATTGCATTATCATGTATGACCACTATGGTATATCAAATGGTAAGCTACTAAAAGACAGGTGAAATCTGTCTGGAGGTTCTTACTATGTGTGAGATGGTCCTTTAGACCAAGTTATTCGCCTAGTACCATGGGTCATATTGCTTAATAGGGCAGTTTGAATGAGCATGAGTCATAAAATCCTATGTTCAGACTTCATTGCAAACATTGCATAAAGTCAGGGGGAGTCTGTCTAGCTCTTGTATGTCTTCATGCCACATGTGTCTTGCATAGTCACTGAAAATCTGATAGACTACATATGCCCCCGATGCATCCATAAGCATAGTTCATGACTTCCCGTACATAAAGTCCCATGCATTGTCTTCATGACATATATGATGATTCAATGCATTTAGTTAGGGGGAGTCAATGCAATGCATACATGTTGTCAAATACATACACTTATGTCAGAATTCAATGCACATCACTCATATTGAAAATAACAAGATTACATTCATTAAGGGGGAGTATATAACAAGATTGTGTTCTGCTGGCTATTCATCTAGTTTCTTATTATTTCAGTCAGTCAACTAAAGCTCCCATCCTTATCTTGAGATCATCCATTTCATGTATCTCAACTTGACTCTGATTTGATTTTGAATCTACTGAGCTTGTAGTGCCCCAGAAATTTGAAATAATTTTTAATAATTTATAAAGGCCTAAATAAATTTATAAATGATTTATTTAAAATTAATAAGTCATTATGAGGCCAAGTGGTGTTAATCAATTAACCCAACCCACTTAATTAAAGTCTAAAAGGTTTTAACTCTGTCCCATTAAGTTTGGCCCACATTCTAGAAGGTAATTAAGTCTATCCACGGATGTTAAGGATAAATACTAGAATATATAAGATAAGTTAATGGATAATTATCAAAAGAGTTTTAAATTGTTTGAAGTCTATCCACGACAAATATAACGGTCTATAGCCTGACCGTCACAGACGTGTAACGCACGGTGTCTCGACCGTTACACTATGAGCCAGAAAACTAAAAGAGTTTGATTTCCTTTGAACTCTAGGAACGAGTAATGTAACGGTCTATCGCGAGACCGCCACATAACCCTAACGCGCAGGTCCTAGTCCGTTACAAACCTGTTAGTTCCGTAAGCAAAGGAACTCATGAAAAGATTAGAACTTGATGTTCCTATCCACTAGGGATCGACTTGGGAAGGATTGTAAAGACTCTAAGGACTCTTAGGGATTAGGATTTGATGAAACAAGGACTCTAAACTCGATCTAATCCTCAAAACCTAGTCTAAACTCTATAAATAGGGCATAGTTCTGAACTGTGCGACCCTTACTTTTTGGGCGTAAGGAAGCAAGGTAAGGAGTCATTATCTCAGGTAAGTTCTTTAGAATAATTTGTTCACAATACTTTAGACTAACTCCCCTCCGAATTTCACATCTTAGGTCAAGAGGTCGTGGAGTTAGAGCCCAAGGAAGTTGCTGGAAAAGTCACAAGAGAAGGAGGAGATCTAGGGCAAGGTTCTCTACCAAATTCAGGAACTACAGTCTAAGTAAGAGGTAGGTTATCTCATGAACGGCAAAAACAACTTGATAGGATTTCATGCATGCTAGATCATCAATTTCATGTTTTATTGGTTCTATGCATATCATGTTTCCCTTAGCCCTAACTAAAGATTAAAGACTTGACTATTCCATCTATTCACCAATACCCATGCATATAGACAACCTTTACTTTGTTAACATATCTTGAAACTCATGATGTTTTGATAAAAGACATGATGTGAGTTGATCTCTTAGCTTCTATAGTTGTTTCCTGTTAGCAAAGACTGTAACGCATCACAGAAGGACCGTCACTTCCATATAACGGCCCACGACAGACCGTATACTCCCTGATTGGATTTGGGTTTCACGGTTGATTATAACGCGCTTGGACAAACACGTTACATTCATGTAACGGCTGGGTCCTGACCGTCACAATCACAGTGACGCCCCATCTCCAGACCGTTATACTCTGTGTTTTGTCAACCCCAAGATAGAATATAACCTGCCAATATTATTATTGTTAAAGCCTAGTTCCCTAAGTTTTAACTTGATCATGTGATTTTGAGGTTATTTGATCATTCATGATAGGTATTGCATGCTTTGTGGTCTCACTTTTATTGAGTTATGTTAATTTTTGAAGCCAAATTATATAGTTTTGTATTATAAAGAATGACTTTTTAATATTGTATTGACGGAGTTTTCAGCATGATTTTCAAATTTGATTATACATATCTCTCTCTGTCAATAGAGTCAATTCTATGAGTACATGGCACATATTCCGGTATGTTGTCATTAGTTCACACTTTGCACTATAGGAACACAATCTTGGACATGAGGACCTCTCTATTGGATATTCCTTCCAATGGACTAGAAAATCATTGTTTCAAGGCCTCCGTAATTCTCCGCGAGCCTGGGATTTCCACTAAGAAGCCGAGTTGGTTGTACCATTAAAGCCCAATAATTAGAAATGCACTATCATGGTTTCTGATTCTTGAAATGTAACGGCCTTGAACTGGACCGTCAGGCTCACGTAACGGTCCAGTGCCAGACCGTCACATTCCTCTGAGTCTATTTTTAGACTCTGATCATTTTAACGGCCCATTAGTGGCGCGTTAAATAGTGTAACGGCCCAGTTAACGACCGTTACATAGCTTGTTTATGTTAACCCAAGGTTTGACCAAGGGTTGATATTCCAATGATTCTAGACAAACCACGAAGATCTAGAACTTGTCATATTGCTTAAATTGATCTAAATGAAATGGAAGTTAAGGAAAATACCGTTATGCTGTCGATTTATTTCTATGAGCATGACATTGTTTAAAGTCTATTTCTTGACTCCTACATTCTTATGTTGAAGCATTCATTCATTGATTTTAGTTATCATGGAATTGTTGGAAGTGCTATATTCTTGGCCATACTTTACTATTATACTGCGTGGAAGTAGCTTAATTTATAACTGAAGATGCGATCGAGCACTGATTGTGTTCAAGGGCTCTATACTAGTCCCCTCGGCTGATTGCCGGAAACATACTATTTTATAAACCATGGGGTATGATGCTACTGGCGTCGCATTGCGCTGGGAGTACTATTTCTATAAATAAGTGAAGATCCACGGCACAACATGACATTCTTGCTTGATATTCCACAGAAATTCACGAAGCACTTGCTCATAAGCATAAGATGCTAAAGTGAGGAATATGTGGCTTGCTAGTACATTCTCGATGTGTTCTTGTTCATGAAAGGCCAATATCATGTTCTTGTCCTATTCTGACTAGTTCATTCTTGTTTTCATTCCATCTTATATGATAGTCTTGTTACTTTGATGTAATCGCATGATCATCGCATTGCATGATTTTATCTTATTTATTTAGAGCGAAAATGATAATCACTTTAATAGTGCCTTCATGTTGATGCGAAGATACCTACTGGGCGAGTGTGCTCATTACCTATTTTCAATCTTTTTCAGGAAATGAAAGTGAGTCGGGTTCGGATTCGGATTATTCAAGTAGCGGATCTGAGAGCGATTAAAGATGAGTGAAGACTTAGGAAGTCTATAATGTCTAGATTGAGTCAATGTAATTTTCTTATTTCTTGAGTCTAGTAGAATGAAAATCAAATTAGTGATTGTATCTTTGAATATTGAGCATTATGATATGAAGTTGAAGTTGATTAAATCATGTGCAATTGCATTTACTTGTGTGATTGTCTCGCGCTCTGATTGATTCTTGCTTGCAAGAGGCTTACCATGCCGGATGTTTACGCTCCCCGAGCGAGTCTTCCGCTATAATTAAAGGCTCGGGGCGTGACAGTTAAGTTGGTATCAGAGCCTAAGTCTTAGGACTTAGGGAAAAGAGTCATGTCATAGGATAAGTCCAAGGTTAAGGACCCCTACCTATGAACTAAGGAAGAAATTTCACACCCATGTGAGGATTGGGTAGAACCCGAGATAAGATAACTAATTAGCTTTAAGAATTATTTTGTTCATTCCAATTTCATGAGAAATAACAAGTTGTTATTTTCTCTCGGGTACCCTATTTTTCGAATGGCTCATCGTGTAGATTGGGACGGTATGCAACAAACTGTTGCCCTCCTCACCCAGGCACTGCAGACTATAGCACAAGGTGGTGCAGGGGCAAGGGCAGGAGATCTTCATCGTAACTTCCGGAGTCTAAATCCTCCGCGTTTCTATGGATCTTCCAATCCAGACGAAGCAGAAAATTGGATCGATGAGATGAATCGTATATTTGATGTCATACAATGCACTAATCAGGAGAAAGTCCGTCTAGCAACGTTCTAATTGAATAAGGATGCCCGTACTTGGTGGAAGTCCGTTCCGACACCTCCGGCCGATGCGCCACATACATGGAATGCTTTTCTCACTTTAGTTCGTGCCAAGTATTTCTCCGAACATGTGAAGGAAAGGAAGGCTATGGAGTTTACCTCCCTTCGTCAAGGGATGATGTCAGTAGCAGAGTACGAGTTACAGTTTTCAAGACTAGCACCATATGCACCACACCTTATTAATACGGAATTATTAAAGGCGAACCGATTTATGGACGGGTTACAGCCCGATTTCATTCAGCAACTGGGGACACAGAATATCCACACTTATGCGGAGATGGTTCAAAGGGCATATTTATGTGAGAGGACCTTAGAGAAGGTCGAAAGGTTGAAGGAAAGGGAGAAGAATCTAGCCGGCGCTCAGATCGGCATTATAAGAAAGAGAAGTTTAGCATCACGGAACCATACAAAAGCTGTGATAACAAGAAAAGATCAAGGAACGGGAACGGTGGAAGTTCCCAAAAGAATAGTAAAAAGGTTAAAGAAGAGAAGGAGCAAGTCGCCTCGGCATGCACCTTTTACGAGAAATTCGGCCACTCGGCTAAAGAATGCTGGAAGCACCTAGGTGCTTGTTTGCGCTGTGGAAGTAGGGAGCATCGTGTGCCAGATTGCCCCCTTATGAAAGATCAATCAAATAACGGAGGACGTAGGAGGCAGGCTCGCCTCAATGCAGTTATTGATGAAGAAGAAGCGCCCAGGGATCAAAATGATGGGCTCATGGAAGGTACTCTTCAAATTTGTTCTCGTCCTTCATTCGTGCTATTCGATACTGGTGCTTCTCATTCTTTTATCTCCACCACTTTTGCAAACACCTTACCAACTACATCAGTTCCCCTACCTTCAGATCTCGCTATTACTACACCTTTAGGATCTGGAACTAAGCTTACCAAGTATTATCCCGATTGTGAGGTGATAGTAGAAGGACACAATCTCCCCGCAAACTTAGTATGCCTCGATATGAAAGGTTATGATGCCATTTTAGGGGTAGATTGGCTCGTAGACCATGATGCTTACATCAACTGCCGAAATAGGATTATATCTTTCCGAAAACCCGGTCTTCCAAGATTTTCTTTTCTTGGCATCAAATACAAGAAGCATCCTACCATTATATCTTCTCTTCACGCCTGCAAACTTATCTCGAAAGGATGTGAAGTTTTTCTTGCTTCAGTCATTGTCACCGAATCTAAGGAAATTATCCTAGCAAACATTCCTATTGCAAATGAATTCCCTGACGTGTTCCCATTCGAACTACCTAGTTTACCTCCCGAGAGAGAAGTAAACTTTACCATTGAACTCATTCCAGGTGCAGCACCTGTTTCTATAGCCCCTTACAGGATATCTCCCACGAACTTAAGGAACTAAAGAAGCAATTACAGGAACTTCTAGACAAGGGTTTCATTAGACCTAGCACATCCCCTTGGGGTGCGCATGTTCTATTTGTCAAGAAGAAGGATGGTTCTCTCAGATTATGCATCGATTACCGGTGACTGAATCAGCTTACAATCAAAAATAAATATCCATTGTCGCGTATTGATGAGCTCTTCGATCAGCTTTCGGGAGTTGAGTACTTTTCTAAGATTGACCTAAGATCAGGTTATCATCAGCTTAGAATCAGAGAAGAGGACATTTATAAATCAGCTTTTCGAAGTCGTTATGGCCACTATGAATTCGTGGTGATGCCATTCGGTTTAACTAATGCCCCAGCAGCATTTATGCAACTAATGAACATTGTCTTCCAGCCATATTTAGACCAATTCATCGTCATCTTCATCGATGATATCTTGATATACTCCAAGATAAAGGAAGAACATGAAGAACATCTAAGGATAGCTCTGCAAACACTTAGAGAACATAAGCTATATGCCAAACTCAATAAGTGTGAATTCTGGCTCAAGGAAGTCTCATTCCTAGGCCACATTATTTCAAAAGAAGGTATTGCTGTGGATCCTTCTAAGGTAGAAGCTGTCAGAGATTGGAGCCGACCAACGACTGTATCTGAAGTCAGAAGTTTTTTGGGTCTAGCAGGTTATTATAGAAGATTCATAAAGGACTTCTCAAAGATCGCGGTTCCTTTAACTAGACTTACTAGAAAAAAAAATCCTTTTATCTGGTCAAAGGACTGTGAAAAGAGTTTTCAAAGTCTTAAGAATCATCTTACAACAGCCCCTGTTTTGTCGCTACCAATAGAGGGTGCTGGATTTGAGGTATATACGGATGCATCTGGAATTGGCTTAGGGTGTGTCATTATGCAAGATGGAAAGGTGGTTTTCTATTCTTCAAGATAATTGAAACGTCACGAAGAAAATTATCCTGTACATAATTTGGAATTAGCAGCAGTTATTTTCGCCTTGAAAATTTGGCGACATTATCTTTATGGAGAAAAGTTCACGATCTACACAGACCACAAGAGCTTGAAATATTTATTTTCTCAAAAAGAGCTTAATATGAGGCAAAGGAGGTGGTTAGAACATCTCAAGGACTTTGATTTTGCTATTCAATATCATCCTGACAAGGCGAATGCTATAGCAGATGCACTTAGCAGAAAACCAATTGGTATGTTATCAAGTCTCATGATTAGTGTGACTAACCTTATTCCTCAATTTGCCCAGTTGAATTTAGATGTTGACGTTAAGGAAGAAGATTGCTTCATAGCTAATATCCGAGCTCAACCTACATTGATAGAGGATTTGGCCAAGTTACAAGAGGATGATCCAATTTTACTGGAAATTAAGGCCAATATTGAACAAAGACCAGATTTTTCTATTTCTAATGAGGGAAGATTGCTATTCAAGGGCCGAATCTGTATATCGGATCATGAGGATACAAAGAAATTGATCTTAGAAGAAGCACATAAATCAAAGTACTCCATCCATCCAGGAGGTACCAAGATGTATCAAGATCTCAAAAGAAACTTCTGGTGGCCCAATATGAAGAGGGAAGTAGCCGATTTTGTATCTCGTTGTCTTACATGCCAACAAGTGAAGGCGGAACATTTCAGACCTGTAGGAAAATTACATCCCTTAAATATTCCCGAATGGAAATGGGAAAGTATAGGAATGGATTTCATTATGGGATTACCTAAGACAAGAGGTGGACATGAAGGAATATGGGTAATCATAGACCGATTGACTAAATCTGCACATTTCATATCAATAAAAGGTCGATGGTCTGTGGATACTCTAGCAGCATTATACATCAAAGAAATTGTTAAACTACATGGTATCCCTATCTCTATTATATCAGATAGAGATCCACGTTTTACATCACAATTCTGGAAAAGTTTACAATATTCACTGGGGACTAGATTGAATTTAGCATAGCTTTTCATCCACAAACTGATGGTCAGACAGAAAGGACTAATCAGGTGGTAGACGATATGCTCAGGGCTTGTGTCATTGATTTTGGAGGAAGTTGGCATGATCACTTGCCTCTGATAGAATTTGCATATAACAACAGTTATCAAGCAAGCATACAAATGGCACCTTTTGAAGCTCTATATGGGAAAAGTTGTCGATCACCAATATGTTGGAATGAAATAGGGGAAAGTTAATTTCTAGGCCCCGACCTTATCAGAGATTCTACAGAGAAAATAAAGCTCATCCAGGAAAGAATGAAAATGGCACAAGATAGGCAAAAGTCTTATGCTGATAATCGAAGACGTGACTTGGAGTTTCGGGTAGGAGATCATGTGTATTTGAAGGTTTCTCCAGGTCGTGGTATTCGAAGATTTGGCATCAAAGGAAAGCTAACTCCAAGGTTCATTGGCCCATTTGAAATTCTTGAAAGGGTCGGTGAAGTGGCTTATAGATTGGCCTTACCTCCACAGTTAGCAGGAGTTCATGACGTATTTCACGTCTCTATACTGAAAAAGTACATATATGATCCAGACCATATTATCACTTATGACAATCTAGAGATTCAGAAGGATATGACATATGAGCAAACACCGATCAAAATTCTAGATCGGGAAGTGCGTCAATTAAGAAATAAATTTATTCCCATGGTCAAGATCCAATGGAAGAAAATATGGCCATATGAAGCAACATGGGAAACCGAAACGGCTATGTGGAAAAGATTCCCAGAATTATTCAATTGTAAGTACACTCTCCTCAATACATGTTTTAAATTTGGGGACCAAATTCTTTCTAAGTGGGGGAGGGTGTAGTGCCCCAGAAATTTTAAATAATTTTCAAGAATTTATAAAGGCCTAAATAAATTTATAAATGGTTTATTTAAAATTAATAAGTCATTATGAGGCCAAGTGGTGTTAATCAATTAACCCAACCCACTTAATTAAAGTCCAAAAGGTTTTAACTCTGTCCCATTAAGTTTGGCCCACATTCTAGAAGGTAATTAAGTCTATCCACGGATGTTAAGGATAAATACTAGAATATATAAAATAAGTTAATGGATAATTATCAAAAGAGTTTTAAATTGTTTGAACTCTATCCACGACAAATATAACGGTCTATAGCCTGACCGTCACAGACGTGTAATGCACGGTGTCTCGACCGTTACACTATGAACCAGAAAACTAAAAGAGTTTGATTTCCTTTGAACTCTAGGAACGAGTAATGTAACGGTCTATCGCGAGACCGCCACATAACCCTAACGCGTAGGTCCTAGTCCGTTACAAACCTGTTAGTTTCGTAAGCAAAGGAACTCATGAAAAGATTAGAACTTGATGTTCCTATCCACTAGGGATCGACTTGGGAAGGATTGTAAAGACTCTAAGGACTCTTAGGGATTAGGATTTGATGAAACAAGGACTCTAAACTCGATCTAATCCTCAAAACCTAGTCTAAACTCTATAAATAGGGCATAGTTCTGAACTGTGCGACCCTTACTTTTTGGGCGTAAGGAAGTAAGGTAAGGAGTCATTATCTCAGGTAAGTTCTTTAGAATAATTTGTTCACAATACTTTAGACTAACTCCCCTCCGAATTTCACATCTTTAGGTCAAGAGGTCAGGGCAAGGTTCTCTACCAAATTCAGGAACTACAGTCTAAGTAAGAGGTAGGTTATCTCATGAACGGCAAAAATAACTTGATAGGACTAAGAGCCTCTGTTTTGATTGGATTTCATGCATGCTAGATCATCAATTTCATGTTTTATTGGTTCTATGCATATCATGTTTCCCTTAGCCCTAACTAAAGATTAAAGACTTGACTATTCCATCTATTCACCAATACCCATGCATATAGACAACCTTTACTTTGTTAACATATCTTGAAACTCATGATGTTTTGATAAAAGACATGATGTGAGTTGATCTCTTAGCTTCTATAGTTGTTTCCTGTTAGCAGAGACTATAACGCATCACAGAAGGACCGTCACTTCCATATAACGGCCCCACGACAGACCGTATACTCCCTGATTGGATTTGGGTTTCACGGTTGATTATAACGCACTTGGACAGACGCGTTAAATTCATGTAACGGCTGGGTCCTGACCGTCACAATCACAGTGACGCCCCATCTCCAGACCGTTATACTCTGTGTTCTGTCAACCCCAAGATAGAATATAACATGCCAATATTATTATTGTTAAAGCCTAGTTACCTAAGTTTTAACATGATCATGTGATTTTAAGGTTATTTGATCATTCATGATAGGTATTGCATGTTTTGTGGTCTCACTTTTATTGAGTTATGTTAATTTTTGAAGCCAAATTATATAGTTTTGTATTATAAAGAATGACTTTTTAATATTGTATTGATGGAGTTTTCAGCATGATTTTCAAATTTGATTATACATATCTCTCTCTGTCAATAGAGTCAATTCTATGAGTACATGGCACATATTCCGGTATGTTGTCATTAGTTCACACTTTGCACTATAGGAACATAATCTTGGACATGAGTACCTCTCTATTGGATATTCCTTCCAATGGACTAGGAAATCATTATTTCAAGGTCTCCATAATTCTCCGTGAGCCTGGGTTTCCCACTAGGACGCCGAGTTGGTTGTACCATTAAAGCCCAATAATTAGAAATGCACTATCATGGTTTCTGATTCTTGAAATGTAACGGCCTTGAACTAGACCGTCAGGCTCACGTAACGGCCCAATGCCAGACCATCACATTTCTCTGAGTCTATTTTTAGACTCTGATCATTTTAACGGCCCATTAGTGGCGCGTTAAAGAGTGTAACGGCCCAGTTAACGACCGTTACATAGCTTGTTTATGTTAACCCAAGGTTTGACCAAGGGTTGATATTCCAATGATTCTAGACAAACCGTGATGATCTAAAACTTGTCATATTGCTTAAATTGATCTAAATGAAATGGAAGTTAATGAAAATACCGTTATGCTGTCGATTTATTTCTATGAGCATGACATTGTTTAAAGTCTATTTCTTGACTCCTACATTCTTATGTTGAAGCATTCATTCATTGATTTTAGTTATCATGGAATTGTTGGAAGTGCTATATTCTTGGCCATACTTTACTGTTATACTGCGTGGAAGTAGCTTAATTTATAACTGAAGATGCGATCGAGCACTGATTGTGTTCAAGGGCTCTATGCTAGTCCCCTCGGCTGATTGCCGGAAACATACTATTTTATAAACCATGGGGTATGATTCTACTGGCGTCGCATTGCGCTGGGAGTACCATTTCTATAAATAAGTGAAGATCTACGGCACAACATGACATTCTTGCTTGATATTCCACAGAAATTCACGAAGCACTTGCTCATAAGCATAAGATGCTAAAGTGAGGAATATGTGACTTGCTAGTACATTCTCGATGTATTCTTGTTCATGAATGGCCAATATCATGTTCTTGTCCTATTCTTACTAGTTCATTCTTATTTTCATTCCATCTTATATGATAGTCTTGTTACTTTGATTTAATCGCATGATCATCGCATTGCATGATTTTATCTTATTTATTTAGAGCGAAAATGATAATCACTTTAATAGTGCCTTCATGTTGATGCGAAGATACTTACTGGGCAAGTGTGCTCATTACCTATTTCCAATTTTTTTCAGGAAATGAAAGTGAGTCGGGTTCGGATTATTCAAGTAGCAGATCCGAGAGCGATTAAAGATGAGTGAAGACTTAGGAAGTCTATAATGTCTAGATTGAGTCAATGTAATTTTCCTATTTCTTGAGTCTAGTAGAATGAAAATCAAATTAGTGATTGTTGTTGGGGAGAATGTTGTGCTAAAGTTGGGCATGTGTGGAACGTGAGTGTTTCTATTGTTTTGATGATGTCCAACTATGACTCAACTAATGATTGGTTCTATTGTTTTGATGTGATTCCAACTATGACTCAACTATGACTCATTTCTAGTGTTTTGATGATGTATGTCTTTAGAGTCAATTTGCTATTCATTATGCATTTGATAAAATCACTTTGATATGCATTTTGCTTTTGCTATGCATTTGATAAAGTCCATTTGCATACAATTCAGGTCATTAGATTGCCAATTCAACATATCAAGAATGGCTTGCAACGCTTAGCCAATTGGCCGCACAGAAATCAAGATAGATCCAAAGGCTCCAAGATCTCTCAAGATGCAACGTGGAAACTCATGATGCCAAGTGCACTTGCAGATCAAGAATGGCTTGCAACACATAATTCAAGCATCAACTGAAGCCATTCAGTCATCTTCCAAAGCCAAGGAGTTCCAATCAAGCAAGGATCTCAATAAGAGCTTAAGGGAAGGCTGTCCAAGTGAAGAGCTTAGTAGAGACATATGTGAAAGCTCAATGTTGCGCCCTCTCACGCGGATCGACCTGCGCGGTCAGGTCGCGGGGATCGACCGTACAATGAGGGAAGATGATTTGATTGGCCTGAAAAAGATGAGTCAAGATGCTAAACTTGTTGCTAACCCACAAGGACCCAAGCAAGCTTGGGTACCTAAAAACTCCAAATAAGAATTTTGGGTGCAGGATGCCTTGGAGCTGAACAAATGAATGGTCAGGTAAATAAAAGCTCAAGACACAGGTATGTACGTAAACCTTTTAATTTCAATCATCTTGCATGTTTAGTCCTAACATGTAGATCGTGCATCATAAGTCTTCCAAATGTCATTAAATTCTGCAAACTGAATTGCTCTTTGAAATGCTTTACCCCCATGGTGTGAGATGAACTTTTGAGCTAGATTTCTTGCTCATACCATGCTGGACCACAGCTGCTTAGTTCATGAAATACTTATCTTGCTGATGTTGCTGATATGATGATGAGTTGTTTAATTCTTGCTACCAACCATGTAAAATTCCTAGATTTTGATTTTGATGGTGTATATCATGGTTGCAATTTTCAACTCATTAATTCACGATTAGCATTGTTCAAAGGGGAGTCTAGCAATTGGCATCATCATGTTGCATTTAGTTCAAAATAACTTGTGAATGATTTGTGTTTGCATCATCTTGTGATCACATATACCTTAATGCACATCATGTTTAGAAGACACAAAATGCACAATCATTTTGCAGCATCTTCATTGCATTGAGTATTCACATAAGTCTTAGGCTGCATAATTCATCGCCAACCCATGCATGTATTCAGGGGGAGTCAACATCAATCTAGCTTGAATCATTTTACATCATGTCATTCTTGTATGACCATGGTATATCAAATGTTGATGTATGAAAAGACAAGCTATGCTTGTCTAGAAGCACTCAATATGCGTGAGGTTTCACCTCCGCCAAGTACCATGCATCACTTTCGCATATAGGCCATATAGCTAGGGGGAGTTATCTTCTTGAGACATTCGTGCATATGTTTCATATTCATTATGTTGCATTTAATAAGTGTACAACCATGTGTAGGGTCATAGCATATATGCATATTCTAACTATTCCATGCACATCCTACGGGGGAGTCTTGCAATCTGAACATTCTTGGCTAATTGTCTAAAAATGACGTAAGAGCTTTCTATTATATGCACTGATGATTGTCCATCAAATAACAATGGTTCAGATTTAATGATTTCTTTGAAATTCTGATATATGTGCTTTTGAAATCATCTATGTCAAGTAGTCTTTAATAGACTTTAACTAGAGGTTGCATATTGTGCCATGAATAATCTTTCTGAAATCTGAAAATTCATATGTCATAGTCAAGTTGGTTGAGTTGCTAAAGTCTAGTATTGTTTTTAAACAACTTGACATATTGGAATTCATAAAGGCAAAACTTTAGACAAAGTAATGACATTAGGTCACTGAGAAACATGTCTTCTCATCAAAGAAATGAGGATAGATATGTCATGAAGTGCCTTTGTTATCTTTGTTATCTATAGCTTAGACTCAAGGCAGAGCAATGGCTACATTGCTGAGAAATATATCTTCTCATCACAGATATGAGATCGGGTATGTCATGAGGTGATTCAGCTATCTCTGTTCAAATCTGAAGCATAACAGTCAATCTTGCCAAATACCTAGGAATACTGGCGTCTAAACAGCGTGTATTCTTACGGCTAGGCGATATGCACTAGACTCGCTTGCTCGTAAAATATGGGTCTAATGATATGAATTTCATTGAAAATGATATATGGGAAAAAGTGCTGCAACATAGAATTCATTATAATTGTCATGGTTGTTTAACCTCAATACAAGTTGTGCTTTTCCCGATGACGATTAAGAATATGGCTGTGTAAGACAATGGAGGATTACCATTGCTAGAGCATGCACTTTTGGTTCACTTCTATTAAACCATGGATATAGCTGTTTTTTAAATTCTCTTGTTAATTCAGAATTCATTAGCTTTGAACCATACATATTCATCACGGCATGTTTCTAGTTGCTTATAATGGTTTGCTCTATACTCCTCTTTCCCTCAGCTTCCTACATAATTTGTTCATTCATTTAGATATGAGGAGAAAGTTTGCATTCATTTCTATAGGGGGAGAAGGCTTGGTGACTTGGTGAGTCATTCATCATACAGGGAAAGAATGTTTGCATATATTCTTGTAAGTGTTTGCATTGTGAAGCTGTTTGCATTGTGGTTTGGTGAGCATCATATATAGGGGAAGAAGAACGAGAGGTACATGTCATCTTGTGAGCAAGGGGTTGCATAGCATGTGTTCATTCATTGTCATTGCATAGTATGGTTTAATTCATTTGAGAGCATATCATACATTGAACTCTTTGCATTCACATGCTATCTCATCTATGCATATCTGTGTTCACTCATGCATACATATTGGGTGAAATCACTTTGTGCTCATGCATACATATTAGCATTCTCATGTTTTGATCATCCTTGCATTGCACATATGGCTTGCATCTTGCCTTCCCATGCATTGCATAGAAAATCCTGAAAACCATAAAAAGCTAAAATCTTGAAAACCTCTAAAAATTGAAAAATCTGAAATCAAAATTGCTTTATGGCTGTCTTATCTATCTCTTATTTTGGACCATGTTGGCATACTTTATCTCATTCCTTGGTCTCACAAATGCAAAAGGGGAAAAGATTTGATCCCGTATTGCTGATGGCAAAGGGGGAGAAGATTTGATGAGCCATTTCAAAGATTTTGGTATTCTTTGTGTGGAGTTGATTTGGTTGAGCCATATGAATGTTTTTAATGAGCCATAGTGTTCTTGAGCCATATGAATGTCTTTAATGAGCCATAGTGTTCTTGAATGTTCTTGAATCTTTTTATGACTCATAGTTGCCATCATCAAAAAGGGGGAGAATGTTGGGGAGAATGTTGTGCTAAAGTTCGGCATGTGTGGAACGTGAGTGTTTCTATTGTTTTGATGATGTCCAACTATGACTCAACTAATGATTGGTTCTATTGTTTTGATGTGATTCCAACTATGACTCAACTATGACTCATTTCTAGTGTTTTGATGATGTATGTCTTTAGAGTCAATTTGCTATTCATTATGCATTTGCTATGCATTTGATAAAATCACTTTGATATGCATTTTGCTTTTGCTATGCATTTGATAAAGTCCATTTGCATACAATTCAGGTCATTAGATTGCCAATTCAACATATCAAGAATGGCTTGCAACGCTTAACCAATTGGTCGCACAGAAATCAAGATAGATCCAAAGGCTCCAAGATCTCTCAAGATGCAACGTGGAAACTCATGATGCCAAGTGCACTTGCAGATCAAGAATGGCTTACAACACACAATTCAAGCATCAAATGAAGCCATTCAGTCATCTTCCAAAGCCAAGGAGTTCCAATCAAGCAAGGATCTCAATAAGAGCTTAAGGGAAGGCTGTCCAAGTGAAGAGCTTAGTAGAGACATATGTGAAAGCTCAATGTTGCGCCCTCTCACGCGGATCGACTTGCGCGGTCAGGTCGCGGGGATCGACCTGCCCGGTCAGGTCGCGGGGGTCAAGGGGGCAGCGCCCCTTTCGGGGGTTTCCGGGGGCGGAGCCCCAGGAACAAAATTCTGATTATAGGAATGATATAATCAACAGAATTCTTCAAGACAGTCAAGGGTGATGCTATAAACATGCACGGGCTGCTAATGGAGTTTGAACGACGGAGTTCAAGACTTAACGGACTGAACCGGAGACTCAACGGACCGACCCGGGCCAACCCGGGCCTTGCCCAGCTGGCGGTCGACCGCCAGCACAGGGGCGGTTGACCGCCCCAGCCAGCAGCTGCCAGCCTGCACGAGTCTCAGTAGCGGTCGACCGCCAGCCAGTGGCGGTCGACCGGAAATCCCAGGGATCGTCCGTTTGCAAGTTTCACAGTAGCGGTCGACCGCCAGGAGCTGCAGGTCGACCGCCAGCCCCAAGCCAACCAAGTTTGACTTCGAATTCCACCTCGTGGCCAGCCCCTTTCCATGGATTTGTTTAATCAAACCCTACCAAACTTCCCACAAATTATGGATCTGGTCTGGAGGGTATCTATGGACCATTCAAGGTCTATAAAACTCTTGTAAGAGGGTTAGAAACCCTAATGCTTCATTTGGGATTAAGGGTGGCTGCAAGAGGGGTTTTCAAGAGAGGGGAAACGAAGTACTGTTCATATGAACAGTAGTTCGTGAATGAGTTCTTCATTCACTCAAGAGTTTCAAGTAAAGATCTGAAGCAATCCTGAAGCAATCACCTTCTACTCTTCAATCAAATTCCAAGAAGGAGAAGAAGCAAAGCTTACAAGGCGATCCAAGAAGCTCATTTCTCAAAGTGATTTTCTTCATCCTTTCAAGTTCATCCAAGATGATTTTTGAAGCAATCAATCTCCTACAAGCTGTTGAAGAAACAAGATTCAAGGTAGAATCAATTACTCTCTTCATCCACTTCAAGAAGATACAAAGAGAAGATCAAAAGAGGAGATTGAAGGAAGAGTTACTGTTCACGTGAACAGTAATCCGTGAAGAACATCTTCATCCAATCCAAGGTATTCAAAGTTCATATCAAAGCAATCATCTTCCAAGATCTGTGAAGAAGGAAGCAAGGATCAAGGTAGCATCTATTCACTTCTACATCCATTCAAAGAGATCAAAAAGAAGATCAAAAGAGGAGGATTGGAAGAACAGTTACTGTTCACATGAACAGTACTCCGTGAAGAACATTCATCCATTCAATGGTGAATCAAGAAGATTGATTTGCAAGAAGAAGAGATCCCTGTTGCTGATCAACAAATCATTTCCATTCAAGGGCCAATTCCTTCTTACTCAATCTCTTATTTTAGCTCCTTCACATTTGTTTTACTTTCAATATTGTTAAACACTTGAACTTGTGAATCGTCCCTACCGGTGGTTAGTAGGAAGGCAATCGGAGGTTGTTCGATTTGCGGTGTTGATCGTCCCTACCGGTGGTTAGTAGGAAGGCAATCAGGAGTTCTCTGATCTGCGGTGTAGCCGTCCCTGCCGGCTTTGTATGTAGAAGACAGAAAGAGGGATTTCTCTGTTCTGTGGTTTGGGGCGTGTCCCCGGGTCAAGCTGTGAGCCAGCAAGGAAGCCTCACCGGGTTTTGGTGAGGGGTGGACGTAGGTTGCAGGTTGCAACCGAACCACCTTAAAAATCCTTGTGTTGTGGGTTGTTTATTTTGTGTGATTGCTCTATATCTTCTAAACCCATTCGCAGGTTCGTGTGCTTCCATACTTGGTTATCTTGCTCACATACATCTGCACTTTGAGTGATCAACATAGCACACACACACACTCACGGTTGTTGCAAGCTATTGCATGTTCTAGTGTTATGCTTTATGATCCATGCACTACAAGGCTTATTTCTTTCAAGATCACAATTGTGTTTAGAGAAGTGTGGACGTTTCATAGCTTGTAATTCAAGTCTTTTTATTTGAGCCACTCTACTTAATTCCGTTGTGCATTGTGCCTAAGTGATTCATTCACTTTATAAGAGTGGTTTAAGCTTCCGCCAGCTAAGAGTTTTTAAATAGGCCAAAGCTTGTGAAAGGATCTATTCAACCCCCCCTTCTAGATCCGTTTACACCTCACGGGACCCAACAATTGTATCTTTGAATATTGAGCATTATGATATGAAGTTGAAGTTGATTAAATCATGTGCAATTACATTTACTTGTGTGATTGTCTCGCACTCTGATTGATTCTTGCTTGCAAGAGGCTTACCATGCCGGATGTTTACGCTCCCCGAGCGAGTCTTCCGCTGTAATTAAAGGCTCGGGGCGTGACAGAGCTGGTCTTTCTTGAATATATCTGCCTAATGGACCTCTGGATATCTCTAATTCTCTTTGATACATTTTTTGATGCACCTATTAATTGTCCTGACTGGAAGTGTTGACACAGTGAGTCCACATCATCTTGGAAATACCTTGTCAAATGTCGACACCTTCATTGTTGTGCTCATCTTTGTTCATGCTTGAAACTCTTGTCAGTTCACAACTTGACTGCTGTTGAATCTCATTGAAAATTCAAAAAATTGAGAAGATTTCAATTTGTATACCTTGATCATAAATCTGAAAATCAATTCATTAAAGAATCTTCTATTATATAGATTTATGAATGTCTAAAAGGTCCGATTGGTTTAAGTCTAATGTATTCATTGAGCTTGGCTATGAATATCTTGAAAATATATGAGTCAACTTTAATAAACTTTAACCAACTATTTCATGTTGAATCTTGTAAAATCTTCTGAAATCTTAAAATGTTAAAATCATGGCTTTATTTGGTTGAATTATATGAAATCAGTATTGTTTTTAAACATCTGATGAATCTGAAACGTTCCTAAGGGTAAATTCTGTCATAGCAATGATTTTGGTCAGTGAGAAATCATGTCCAATGATCATGAAGTCTAGAGGACTGTGTCATGAAGTGCCATAATTAACTCTGCTAAATAAAATTTATTAAAAATCCAGGGAGAGCAATGGCTTGAATACTGAGAAATATACCTCACTTATCAATGAAATAAGGTGAAGTATGTCATGAGGTGTCAATACTATCTCTAAAGCATGACAGTTAGTCATACTAAGTGCTTAGGGATACTGGCGTCCAAATAATGTGTATCCTCTAGTTACAAGGTGTGTACTGAACTTAATTACACCTGGTAAACTTGCTATGAAATCTTGTACTGTGCATAAAGAAAAATCTAAAATTATTTGAAGAAGTATGGCTGATCCTCTGGAACCAAATTTGAATTCCTTCATATTGTTTAACCTCAATACTAATGATTGTAATTTCTAAAGAAGTCATTGAAATTGACTGAGTAAAATGAAGGGAGGTTAATCAAGATATAAATATGAGGGCTTGGTTCACTTTTATTAAACATTGATGTTCAGATATGAGTACAGAATTTCATTGACAAACTGTGTATACATCATATTTAAACCATGATGTTCAAATAAAAATTCATAAGCCCCTATAATGGAAGAGTCTGAACCATCCGTTTATTCAGATTTATGAAATAGTTTCTTATTGAAAATCTTCTGTTCTTTAAAAGATCATGTATTCTGCATGCTGCCATGTCATCCTTCCTGAATTTCTTCTTGACATATCCCTCACCTTACACTCTTGGAAGCCTTGCTTCATTCAGATCAGGGAGCATTGGATTATTTTTAAAGAAGAGGTTATGTCTTGTCTAGACTGCACTTATTATTTTTTAAAGGGGAAGGTTTGTTTGTGATCTTGTCAAAGGGGGAGGATAGATTGATCGGTTCTTGTCCCGTCTGCAACATCTAAGCATCAGGTTATCCATGAATTGTATTCATTCTTCATAAGGAGAGAATACATCTGCAACATAGACTTGATTGGTGCTGAATGGTTTAACTGCCTCTGTGTTTGCTGATTTCATTCCTTTCTCCTAGGGGAGAATAGCTTTTCTATGCCTTAATGATTTTGTCAAAGGAGAAGATTTTAATTCAATCATGTATGTCTGTAACTCTCGTCTCAAACTATTTCCTTTTTGATGAAGTCATAGGGGGAGAATAGTTCGACTTGAGCCAGTGTGACTCATAGTGGTGTTGCCATCATTAAAAAGGGGGAGATTGTTGTGCCCTTGTGGTTTTGATGATAGCAAACACTATAAGTCACACTGTGTTTGTATGAAAGATTGAATGAGCATCTAGTCTTTGCATGTTATATTGCGTACAACTTCATCAGGGTGCATGGCATTTCATCGAACAGTTCAAGGTCAATGCATTCACTTACGTTCAGCACATTATGTCGGTGCATTCTCATGGTTCAGCAGGCTAAGTCAATGCTCTTTGGTGTTTAAGTCTGTGCAAGGTCATTTCTCTAAAGCCAAAGTTCGTGCACATCTTAGTTAGACTGCACAGCAAAGTCGGTGCAATGCCACTGTTCATGAGCATTTAGGTCTGTGCATCTTAGTCCATGCACACCATAGTAGAAGTCGGTGTAACATTTTGGTAAGCATGCATCATATAGTCAGCACACTCGTTGCCTCAGTGCGTAACTGAGTTGGTACAAGCCTTGTCTTGCATTACATTTAGGTCTGTGCATCGGTTAAAGTCGGTGTACATCACTATTGCACAACGTAATAGGTCTGTGCATCATTTAGTCCATGCACTCTCCTTAGGCTACTCGGTGCAAGCTTGCTTAGACTGCATATCTTACCTCAGTGCAGGTTATGTTCTGCACGCACCAAGTAAGTGCATGTCTATGTTTAGATCATATTGAGTCAATGCATGGTTGCATCATGCATATTGTGAGTTGATACATGTCTTGACTTGCTGTCGATGCAACATTTGTATCGCACGCTAACTAGGTCGGTGCAAGACTGAGCTGCGGTGTTTAGAGTCGGTGCATTCTTAGCAATGTGCAAGCTTGAACTCAGTGCAAGGGGCACTTTGTGCATTCGAGTCAGTGCAAGCTAAGATTTTCATATCAATGAACTTCAAAGTCGAAGCATCCCTTTTCTGCACGAGCAAGTCAAAGCAATGTCTTTGTCAGCACAACTGCTCTAGCAAGTCGGTGCAATGCCTTCGCCAGCACGACCCGGTCGGTGCAATGTCTGGTTTCGAGAGAACAAGCTCGGTGCAACGTGTGAAGCAACTCGGTGCAAACTCTCCTCAGGACAGCAAACTAAGTCGGTGCATCCATATGGAACTTAAGCATGCATGTGATCAATTGAGGAAAACCATGGTTCGAGCATCTTATGTGCACCTGAGTACCTTACTTATGAGGATCAGAAGAACAGGAGCACGTGATATAAGTAGAACAAACAACTGGAACTTGATCCAAGGCTGATCATTATTCTAAGAAGTTGCTATGTGGATAGCTAAACGATGGAGATTCTGACACGTGGCTGAAAGATTCCTGAAGCTTCCTGGCGGGAACATTCTCTCCACACGCCTAGGGTGTGAGCTAGTGGGTCCCAGACTGAAGCCTTATATAAGACCTTTCTTCTGTGCAAAGGGAGTAACGCTGAATAGAAGATATCTGAGTGCAGCCAGAGAGAAGAGTACGAGAGCCAGCAGAGTACAAGAAAAGAAGAGTTCGTGAGATCGAGGAAAAATAGAGAGAGAGGAGCAAAGAAGAGAAGTGAAGCAAATGAAACAGGAAGAGAAAGAAAGAGAGAGAGAGAGCCCGTGGAGAAGGTTGAAGCTTCCTGAAGATTTATCCTACTGGACCTCGGATCAAATCCAGGCCAATCAGCTCCTGCATGAGCTATATCTATTTTACAATTTCCTCAGCTTTCAATTGTTGTGATTTTCGATCGTTTGTTTTCCTTTTCATCTTTCTTCAAGCTGTTAGTCAGCAGAGCAAGCTGTGTCGCTCAGCGGTAGCAGAGGATTGGTTTCTCTGGACGGCCAAGCTGTATTGCCCAGCGGACGGTGAAGCTGTAATGCCCAGTGGTCAAGCTGTTAGTCAGCGGTCGGCTAAGCTGTAAGGCCCAGCGCAAGCTGTTAGTCAGCGGTTTGTAGTCAAGCTGTGTCGCCCAGCGGTTTTCAAGCTGTTTGGCAGTGGAATCTACACTCTGGTTTGAGTGTGGGGTGGACGTAGGTCTAGAGGACCGGACCACCTAAAAATACTTTGTGCAGTGGTCTGATTGCCTTGTATGATCCGCTAGATGTATGCCTAGGCACGATCTGTTTCTTCAGTCTAGTGGGAATTTGGTTTGCACATTGAACACTTGATTCTGGTTCCATGAGAACCAATTTGTTTAGATGAGCTGAGTATTCTATACAGCATTACATAGGGTAGATCAAGAGGTTAATTCATCTGATCTCTTTCTCGTTGCTTGAAGTGAGGACCCAAGTCTATCTAGGCTCTATTATGCTTTAATTCCGCATCTCTGATTGTTATAGATTTTAATCAGACAAAATTTTTTTATAGGGGATTCATTCAACCCCCCTTCTGAATCCGGGCCTCGGCAGGTCAGGGACAGGAAGGCGACATGCTCCGGCATGTCGAACCATCTCCCAAACCGACCTCCGACTATCGAACCCTCTCCCAAGCTGGAGTAGCAGGAGCTTCCCTCCTACTGCCGTCCCCCTCATCGTCTTCTGAAGCACTTTCCATGCTCCGCCGAGATCGACAGCACAACGCACTTCGCAAAGAGGGAAGAAGGAGAAACCGACAGTGATGGCCTTAACCGATGAAAGGAAGAGGAGACGCCCCTCAGATCTTTTATAGGCCGAAGGGGGAGCTGATCGCCTTAAATGACTCTCCCCTTAAAAACACGCTAAAGGAGCCTTCCCTGAGACGGTTACCTCATTTCTCAACATCCCCCCCAGCGGGACGCGCGAAGCGGCAAGTCATTTAGGGCGGCATGGAAAAGCGAAAAGGTGCTAGTGCCATGATAGTTATCTGACAGATCGGCACGCATGATATCTACAGAGAAAATCGGTGCCTTCCCCAACAACTACAGATACGGTAGTCAAATCATGCCAAAAGTAGTAAGGAACAGTCAATTCAGCACTTAATATTGCCGCTATTATATTTTCCAAAAAAGATTTTCTCACAACTACATAAGGGAAAAGAAAAAGAAAGAAAGAGCTTGTACATCAGGCCTCGGGCCCATCCCGAGGCTCAATAGATGAGGGCCCCTCAGCACCAGACGATCTGCCCCCGGTACTCTCGGCGACGGTCGACCCAGGCACTGACCCCACCTGCGTGGGAACTATCTCGGTCTTGTGCCCTCCCAAGGCTACTGGAGTTGGCGATCGCTCGGGCGAGGTCGAGGCCGCCCGACCCTCCTCTTCGCTCGACGTATAGTGGGAGGAGTCGGTAGAACTCCAGTCCGAGTCATAGCGTTGCTCGGAAGGAAAAACGAGCCCAGAAGCCTGGGCCTTAGCCTCTATGATGGCCCGATTGAAGCCTTGGGATAAGCCCTTCCGAAGACCCCGACGGTAGCCCGACTCATAGTAGGGGAAGGCAGTCGTATGAAGAGCTACGTGGTAACCCTCTAAGCATTTATATTACTCGAGCGCTTCCACCCCAGCCAACTCCGCCTTCCCCTCAAGCTCGGCTATCCTCTGTTCTGACTCGGACAACCTCCTCTCGGCCTCGGCCCGTGCATCCTCGGCCCCCCGGACTTGGTCCTCAAGCCCCTCTCGCTCGGCCTTCCATTTCTCGTCGCGCTCGACCTGAACTATGCGCTCTGCTTCAAGGAGCTCATTCTTCAGATCGACCATACGATGGGCCTGGGTCAGCTGCTCAATCAACGACCGAGCCTCCGCCTGGCTCGACTGCACCTATGCCCGGAGCGGGGTCACTTCCCGATGAAGATCCCCAAAATCGAGGGTCAAACGCTCGACCTTCCGATCAAGCGCACCGCAGGCCCATGAGATAGCCTCACGCTCCGATTCCGCCCGAGCATACGCGTCCACTGCCTCGGCCCCTAGCTGGGCCAAGACCAGACCACCCTCCATAATCCGCTCGAGAAGCACGGAGGGGGGACTTTTCCTGAGCTCTCATCACACGTGTCACGCCCCGAGCCTTTATGACAGCGGAAGACTCACTCGAGAAACGTGAACAGCCGACATGGTAAGCCTCTTGCAAGCAAGAATGATCAGAGCGTAAGACAATCACACACATAAATGTAATTGCATAACATTTACTCAAACTCCAACTTATTTCATTGATAATCAATATTCAAATACAATAACTTTCAACTTCTTTCAACCTATCAGACTCAAGAAATAGGAAAATTACATAGACTCAATCTAAACAATATAGACTTTCCTAAGTCTTCACTCTCATCTTTGACAATACTTTCATTCGCTCTCGGACCCGCTACTTGTATAACCCGAATTCGAATTTGAATCACTTCCATCTCCTGAAAAGATTGAAAATAGGTAATGATCACACATGCCCAGTAGGTATCTTCGCATCAACATGAAGGCACTATTAAAGTAATTAGCATTTTAGCTCTAACGAATAAGGTAAAATCATGCGAATGCGATAAATCATATGTAAATAACCAAGGTAACAAGACGATCATGTAAGATAGAATGAACAAGTATGAATTAGTAAGAATGTATCAAGAACATGATATGGCCTTTCATGAACAAGAATATATCGAGAATGTACTAGCAAACCATGTAATCATCACACAATCATCACACATTTCTTTAACTTCCATTATATTAAGTTTCTTGATCAATATGATCAATGGTCCATCTAGAAACCTTGGAATATCAACCCTTGGTCAAACCTCGGGTTAAAGTACTCAAGCAGTGTGACGGTCATGTGCTGGGCCGTTACATGATGTAACGCTCCAGTATTGGGCCGTTATAATGGTCTGAATCCGGAAGTAATAAAGATAGGCTCAGTACATGTGACGGTCGTTTATTGGGCCGTTAGATGAGCCTAACGGTCCAACCTTGATCCATTACATACCCGAAAACCAGAAACTAGCCATAGTGTTTTCTAATCAATGGGCTTTAATGGTACAACCAACTCGGCGTCCTAGTGGGAATCCCATGCTCGCAGAGAATTACGGTGGCCTTGAAACAAGATTTCCTAGTCCATTGGAAGGAATATCCAATAGAGAGGTCCTCATGTTCAAGAATAATATTCCTATAGTGCAAAGTGTGAACTAATGGCCATATACCGAAATATATGACATGTACTTAAAGAGATGACTCTATAGATAGAGAGAGAATGTGTAACAACGTGAAACCAAGATAAAACTCCGCCAATACATCATTTAAAATCATGGAGTTAATACAAACTATAGAGCTTTGGCATGAAATTAACATATCCTTAAAATAATTCAAGATGCTTTTAATCATGCGATACTTATCATGAACAAATTAATAAATTTAAACTCATATCAAAAGGTCAAACTTATATAACTAGGCATATTTTAAGTTAATGTGACTATTCTTCAATTCTATCTACGGTTACTCTGACAGTCTAGAGTGGGTGCGTCACAGTGACTGTGACGGTTTATCGTGAGGTCGTTACAGTAATGTAACGCTCCATCGATGGTGCGTCAGAGACAACAGAGAACTTCAAACACCAAAGAAGGTGTGACGGCTTATCGTAAGGCCGTTACATCGTTGTGACGGTCTTACCTTGATGCGTCAGATCGTCTGCTGGCAGTAAAATAAAGAAAAAGTTTATGAAAATATAACATGCCTAGAAATCAAAATACTATAATTATTCTAGGCATGATAAATGAAGTATGGGCCAACTACATGCATGGGTTTTAGTGAATAGTCAAGGTAATATCTTTGATCTTTGATTAGGGCAAAGGATATGTATGTATGCATGAACCCACTAAAACATGGAATTCATGATCTATGATGCATGAAATCAATCAAAACTAGAGGGCTTTTATCCCTAACAAGACTTTTTTGCCAATCATGAGATGACCTACCTCTTAACTAGCCTTTAAGCTTCTAATTTGAGTCTGAAAACCGTGCCCTAGTTCTCCTTTTCCAGTGAGTTTTCAGCAACTTCACGCTGCTCTAGCTCCTCAACCTCTTGACCTAAGGACTTGAAATTTTGAGGGTAAGAAACTGAAACTAAGGTGAACAAAAAGTTCTAAAGGATTGAACTCTAATTACCTCGTTTAGACATCCTAATCTCCTGATCTTCAGGGGTCTTGCGTTCAGTTTCCTGAGTTACTATGGTCCGACCATCAACTTGGAAGCTTCTATCTCCTTGGTTGGTAAATTTGGAGAGCTATTAGTCTAATGTATTATAAACAAAATCTTCTAAAGAACTTACCCGAAATTGTGACTCCTTACCTTATTTCTTCACGAGCCAAAAGTAAGGGTTGCTCAGTTCAGAACTAGATCCTATTTATAGGGTTCTGGCTACGGTTTGAGGATTAGATTGATTCTAGAGTCCTTGTTAAAGCTTAGATCAACTTCTAAGTGTCCTTAACACCTCTATTAGTCTTTCCATCTCAATCCCTAAGAGATAAGCTAGCAAAAATTTGATCTTTTGGCTTTTTCTTCAGCTTACGGAATTAACAGAGTGTGACGATCCAGGCTTGATGAGTTACATGGCTGTAGCAGTCGCCCGATAGACCGTTACATCAAACGTGTACAGAGTTTCAATTTATTAAAACTCTTTTATTCATTTATCCTTCTAATTATCTATACAAAAGAGTTTTTATCTTTAAGATTCATGGATTGGCTAAATAACCTTCTAGAATATGGGCCAAACTTATTGGGCTTGGTCTTTTAACCTATTGGGTTTCAATTATCAAAGCTAGATTAATTACTTAACATAAATTCGGCCTTATAATGATTTATTTGATCTGATATTTATTTTTTTTAATCCATTTTGGGTCTTTAAAATTCCCAAAAAATAATTAAATATACCAAAAATAATTTATTAAAATTCTGGGGCCTTACAGCCTCCCCCACTTAAGAGAATTTGGTCCCCAAATTCAATATATGAGTTTTTATGGAGAGTGTACGTATTTTAATGTATTAAAAATTAACGTAATATGAATGGGTTCAGAGGGTACCTTTAATCATCTTACCTCCCTCATCTAGAATGGCATTTAATCGTCCTTGCTTCCGGCGTCCGTTGTTATCCCTTGAAGATTATCCGTTAATGAAAGTGTTTAGTGGATAGCGGATCTAGAGAGGAGGGGTGAATAGATCTGCCCCTCTTTTTGCAATGCAACCCTCTTTAAAGCTAGATGATAATAATAGCAGCGGAATATAACTAGCTTAACGAAGAACACTATCATTCACTTGGCAAGATAAGCAACTAATATATCGATTTGAACCTAAGCATGCATCTAGAACGAAGCAATCACATAAACAAACCACAACACAAAGGATTTTAAGGTGGTTCAAACTGAATCCTTAGTCCTGTTGGGTTCGGTGCAAGTATTCAGAGGGGGGGTGAATGAATATACCCTTTAAAAACCTTCACCCAAAATAAGATTTCGCTCACTTAAAGATTGGAATGCTAACAAGACAAATTAGAACACTCATCTACTGAACCTATAAGCAAACACATGGAACGCCCCTATGCATTCATCTAGCGGAAGCAAACAGATAGAAACATCAAACCACTGCACAGAGGTTTTTAGGTGGTTCGGTCCAGCAGACCTACATCCACCCCACACTCAACCCGAGTGTGGCTTCCTGCTGACTCACAGCTTGAACAGCTGGGCATCACAGCTTGCCATACATCAGCTGGGCCTCATAGCTTGCCATCCGCTGAGCATCACAGCTTGCTTCCGCTGGGTAATACAGCTTAGCCATCGCTGACTCACAGCTTGAACCCGCTGGGGATTACAGCTTAACCCGTCCGAGACCAAGTCTCGCCAGCTGAGGATTACAGCTTTACCTGTCTAATGGGGACCTCCACTGCATCCGCTGACTAACAGCTTGAAGAAGGGATAAAATGAAAAATGAAAACAAGCAGCAACAGCAACTGAAAGCTGTAAAGAAATGAAGCACAAATGTGACTCTCTACAAGAGCTGACTGCCCTGGATTTGATCCACGGTCCAATTGAGATAATCTTCAGCTGATCTCTTCTTCTCAACTCTCGATCTCTCTTTCTCTTTCTTTTTCTTCTTCTTCTCTGCTCTCTGTCTCTCTTTCTTTTCTTCACTCTTTTCTTCTTCTCTTTTTCTGCTCTCTTCACTCTTCTTCTGCTCTCTTTAGCTGGATCAAAGTCTCTACACTTCTGCCTTTTCTTTCACTCTCTGCTCTTCTCTTCTTTTATCTTCTCTATCTGGATCGTGGCTCTCTGTATGGACTTCACCTCTCGCCAATTCGATCTGCCTCCTTCAGACAACGGAGACTACCCTTTATAGCAGCTCGAGCAGGGGCAGCACTGGGCGCGTGTGGCCTCCACATTTCCCGCCCAATCGAATCTGCCACGTGTCAGCATCTCAGCTCCTTGGATCACGTGCCAGACACCTGCAAGACAAATGAGGAGTTTAGTCGATTAACAAAATCAACTGAAGACAGTGTATAGACTTTATAACTCATACTGTAAAATGCAGTGTATAGACATGTGAAAGCGCATGCATTGTACAGACTTAGTGAAAGGGAATGTATGTAATACAATTCTTTTAAATACCCAGAGACTAGTGCGTTCTCGCACAGGAGCATATGAAGTCTCAGGGGAGCATCTATGGCCTCTGGACAGCATCACCAGCGTCAGGGGAGCATGTGGAGCACATGCTGTCTCTGGGGAGCAATCGCTGCTCCAGGGGAGCATCCTCAAAGTTAGGGAAGCATTAACAGTCACTGGAGGGCATACTCGGTCCCAGGAGAGCATCCGGGGGGATAGGCGAGCATGCGCGTCTGATGTACAGACTCTACCAATGTATAGACTTGGTGGATAGTGATGCATAGCCAAACGGATGTACAGACTTCACTGTGAATGCATGAATAGTGAATGAGTGTATAGACTTGATCAAGAGAGACGCTGGCCAATCGGAGCATTAACAGTCACTGGAGAGCATACTCGGTCCCAGGAGAGCATCCGGAGGGACAGGCGAGCATGCGCGTCTGATGTACAGACTTGTGAAAGACTTGAATACACGACCAGTGTACAGACTTGGAGAACGGCTTGAGACACAAGGACGCTGCTCGCTGTACAGACTTGAGGTTTCAACAGAAGGCTTTGAAGGCGATGTACATACTTGCATGAGATGCATGCTCTAGTGCAGTGTACAGACTTATGCATGAGACGCTGAGGAAGACGGTGGATGTACAGACTTCTGAGTGTACAGACTTTCCACCGACCAATGTATGGACTTGCTCAGCATGAGGCACTGTATAGACTTTATGTGGGACGCTCAATGAGACGCTCAATGTTCACACTTCAATTTCCAGTGTATAGACTTGCCTTAGACGCTAAATGAGACGGACGTTGTGCAGACTTGCTGTGCCGTGCATGAACAATGTAAAGACTCTGAAATGCTTTACCCTGCAGTGTATAGACTTGCTAGTCATCAAACTACATGCAGACAGAAAGGCAACACACATGCACAAATCAAGCACTATATTAGTCATACACATGCATTCTCCACAAAACAAGTTATGTTGCTATCATCAAAACACAATCTCATAAAGCACTCACTGTGTTGCAATCATCAAAACAAAATAGTATTGCTATCATCAAATCAACATAGCACATGCTTGTGCCTAAGGGGCACAACAAGTCCTACGTCCACCCCTCACCAAATCTGGTGAGGCTCCACTAGTGCCACGCACTGAACCGTAAATCGGAAAGACCTCCGATTGCCTTCCTACTAACCACAGGTAGGGACGTCAACACTGCAGATCGGATAACTTTCGATTGCCTTCCTACTAACCACCGGTAGGGATGATCTTCAGTTTCAAATGTTTGAATGAAATGGAAAGAGAACAAATATGAAAACACTCAAACAAGATATAGAATATGCTCAAAGAGAAAAGATCTTATCTGAGATTACTGGAGCTTGAATCTGATTCTTCAATGGTATCTTCTTCCTTGTGACATGGTCTTCCTTGGATCACCTTGAGTTGATGAAGAAGATGAAGGATGCAACTTTATCTTCTCTTGGCTTGGGCTTGATCTCCTCTTGAAGTAGCTTGAATCACTTGAGGATTTGATGAAGATCTTCTTCCCGGAGTACTGTTCACAGCTACAGTACTCGAACTCCTCTCCCTTGAACACACCCTTGCAGCCTCCTTTGATCTCACCTCTTAGCCTTAGGGTTTCCAACCCTTCTTCTATGTGTTTTATAACCTTTGAATGGTCCTTGGACATCCCCCAGACCAGATCCACATTTTGTGGGTCATAAGGTGACTTTAGGATTAAAGAAATCCATGGAGAATGGCCCTTCTCGAAGTGGAAAATAAAGTCAACAATTGATGGCTCGGGGCTGGAGGTCGACCTGCAGAAGCTGGCGGTCGACCGCTACTGAGAAACGCTGTAGACGGATAGTCCCTAGAATTTTCGGTCGACCGCTACTGGGCTGGCGGTCGATCGCCACTGAGACTCATGCAGACTGGGAGCTGCTGGCTGGGGCGGTCAACCGCCCCTATGCTGGTGGTCGACCGCCAGCTGGGCAGACCCCGGGTTTTCCCAGGTCAGTCTGTTAACCTCTTTAGCTCCGTCGCTTGAGTCCTTTTGCGGCCCGTTCTCATCTGTGGCATCAACCTTGACAATCTTGAAGATTTCTATTGATTATATTTCTCCTATAATCAAAATTTTGTTCCCCGCGACCTGACCGCACAGGTCGATCCGCGTGCGAGGGCGCAATCATTGAGCTTTCACTTTTGCCATCTCCACTCCATTCCTTGGCATATCTGTCATGAAAGAACATCAAGTAGTTTAGTCATATAAGAGTGGTAAAACATCAATGACTTATAGTGTTTAGCCATTATCAAAACCAAGAATATCAAATAACTCAAATCACCACAGGATGATGTCGAATGACCCAAGTGACCACAAGATGACTCAATTGACCACAGGGCCACAACATTCTCCCCCTTTTTGATGATGGCAACACTGTGAGTCATTATGTGACAGTAATATCCAAGATGGCAAAGTCTATGACATATGCGACATGTGCAGCTCAAGATCCATGATAGTGAAAGCATGTGAATGTGGATATGTATGCATGGATGATCAAAGCATGTGAATGCTATGCACAAACCCTCATCACATATGAAAACTCAAAGCTCACAAGGTTCTCTCCCCCGTGGACTCTCTCCCATCCACAATTCACTCATCCCCCAATGACAACTCACAAAGCAAAGGACGAGTCACAAAAAAATATTCTCCCCCTTTGACAGCAGCAAAAAGGAGGGATAAGATAGAGAAGGTGACTAATGTGTGAGAGACCAGTGCTGAATGAGAGTGGAGAGTAACCATTATATGCAAACCTGAAACATACCGTGAGCAACATATATGGTTCAAAGCTAATGAAATCCGAGATCATCAACAGAGTTCGAAAAGCAACTACATCCAAGATTTAATAGAAATGAAACAAAGGTGCATATCATGGCAGTGTTTAACCTTCCCTTATCTTATATATCCATATTCAATAACTACAAAGGGAATAACACAAAAACTAGTATTGAGGCTAAATAATCATGACTAAAGCATGGAATTTTATGAGTTCAACAAATTTGATTTTCAATATCTTTTGAATTTGAAGGCACATGACTCATATTTTACGAGCAATCAAGTCTAATACATGCCTCCTAGCCGTAAGAATACACGTTGTTTAAACGCCAGTATCCCTAGGTATTTGGTAAGACTCACGGTTATGCTTCAGAATGAACAGAGATAGTAAAGTCACGTCATGACATATCCAATCTCATTTCTGTGATGAGAAGATATATTTCTCAGGAATTATGTCCCAGTTCAATTTTTAGCTCGTTCTGAAATGGGGACGGGGGTCGAACAAAGGAAGAACATGGTTGTTGTAACAGGATCTGCGCAGGGACAGATCTGTGTGGGTCTAGGAACTTAAATGGAAAAGAAATTGAGATGGGGGTCTAAATTCGAAGGAATTTTTCTAGAGGTGGGGGAACATGTGTGGAACCTACCATGAAAATTTATGCTTCATCAGATCTGGAGTTTGGGAGAGAAAATTCTTGAAGTAGGCCTCTGTCTAGTAGAACAGCAACCTGGGCAGCAACCCAGGAGATGCTACGCTGTGGCGCGTCGGCGGCACGAACGGCGATGGCAGTGGCGGCGGCGGCGGTGAAGGATCTAGATACTCAGGAGAGGGAATAGAAGAGGGCTTCTCACCCTGGAGATTGGAGGAGGAAGGGGAAAACCAGAGAGAGAGAGGGGAGGGCGCAAATGCTCTTGCCAATTTCACTTAATTTTCTTTCATTAATTCCATCAAAATGAGAAATACAAGGTATTTATATGAAAATGCAAATGACCTGGTGCGGACACCAGAGCTAGTCACCGGTACCAGAAGCGTAGCATGCCGACTTCCTTGTGGTTGGGTGACAGCACGGAGCTTTCGTCGGAGCTTTGACATTTTATGTATTTACTTTGAGTGTATTAGTGTGTATTTTTATTTTAACTTCTAGTCGGGTCAAGATTGTAATATGGGCTACTCTTCATGTAAGGGGTCCAACTTCTAAATTGGGCCTCAAGACCATTAGGAGCCCAATTGGACCTTCTAGAAGACTTGGATCAAGGTTAGTGAGTGTCCTTTGGTGCTCCTTGTCCCCCATGCTTGTCCCCCACCTACACTTGGACCAAGGTTAGTTGATGTCCTTTGGTGCTCCTTGTCCCCCATGCTTGTCCCCCACCTACCCTTGACCAATATTAGTGGATGTCCTTTGATGTTAGTGGATGTCTTTTTGATCTAGATCTAGGGTGTGTCTATTTATAGTCTCTTGTATCATTTGTGGAGAGGCTAATGGAAAAAAATTGGAAGAGAATTAAATTGGAGAAAGCTTGGTGTGCCCCCCCCTCTCTCTCTCTCTCTTGTTCTTGAGTGTTCTTCCCCCTTTCTTCCTCAATCTCTTCCAGATCGGAGTATACATCTTCTATCTCCCCCTAAATCTCTTCCTCATCTCTTCTACTATCTGCTGGGATCGTCCATCGCCGCCGCCGCCGGAGCCGCCAGCAAGCCGCCATAGCCCCGCCGCCGAGCTGCTGTCTAGACCGGTGACCTGCAGATATGAAGCTCAAAGAAGAAGCCATAACTTTTGATCCAGCCGTTGGATCGAGCCGATCGTTTTAGGGTAGGTTTCCCCGTGTCTCCCCCAGCCCCAGTTAAAATTTCATGCCGATCAGAGCCCGTTTGCCCCTCCTCCTAGTTATTTGTTTACTCACCTCACAACCTGCCCTAGTGTAGGCCTGCGAGATAGATCCCAGTAGAATATTTTTATCACCCCTAAAATGTTGTCCAAAGTTCACAAAAGACCTATGTGCGTCTTCGTAACCCTCCCCTCTACCCACCATAAAAATCTCAGGTCCTAGTTCATTCATGTGAACCCCGGTCAAAGCCCAAGAATAGGCAGATCTATTCCTGCCTGAGAGATCTGTCGGTCCGAGCCAGAAAAGACTCAGTCACGCAGAGGCTGGCAATCAAAATCATACCGTTGGATGACGCTGAATCTCCAGTATGTTTAATATCTTCGAGTCATCTTTCTAACGGCGCTAACCACGCTCCAATCCGACTTCGGATCTGGTCGTGCCGGCCGTTTTCGTGGAAGTGCGCCAGTCTGGCCTGAAACTGGCCTGCGGGACAGCATTGGGGATTAATTCCCAATAAATTCTCCAACTCACCACCGGCGACCACCGCTCCCGGGGATCGACCCGGGGCTCTCCAGAGACTCTCCCTCCGATCGCCGCTGCCAGAAGATGCCCGAAAGCTGCCGTCCCAGTTGTCGGGCCCACTTGGAGCCTTGTGGGCCCCACATTGAGCGCCACCACCGTGCTGCCCGCCACCGCTCGGAACCGCACATTGCTGCCCGCCAACCCTTGAACGACGCTCCCGGATAGCTGGTTGTGGCCTTTTACCTCCCTGCGTGGAGTGGGCCGTAGTTTATTTTTACTGCTGTAATTAAATATTAGTTTGTACCGAGAGTGACGGTTCACGGCCGGGACGTCGTCGCCACGCCGTGAGCGTGGAGGTACACCCATAACTCTTATTGTCTTTCTGCTTATTTAGTATGCACTTTACTGCCGCTGCATGTGAGTAGTTATCTTTCCTAGCTAGTTTAAATTTAATCACCGCTGTGAGTTGTGAGAGCGAAACCCGTCCCGTGACTCATTCCGAGCACGAGAGTGAGCCGACTACCCAAAGTCTCAAAGCCGGTTTCCCAACCGTGCACGATCGTCACGTTTCCCTTGATGGGGATGACTGTGAGTAGCGCTTCTTGTTTGGGGCAAGTTCGTCTCTTCTGGAGCTCGTCGGTGCCGCGTTGTAGTGTGTTGCTGGTCGCGTCGTCTGTCTAGTCGAGTCTCGTAGTTGTCCCGCATCAAATTGGTATCAGAGCCGGTTTGAGTCTAGGGTAGTCTTGTCCAAGGTCTTGCATTGCATCCTAATATTCGGTATATAAAAAAAAAAGTGTTGCCTGACCGTTAGGTTACGCCTATCGGGGAGGCGACTCACTCGCTTGAGAGGATCTTCGGATCCCCGGACTCCGCCAGGTACCGGATATCGGTTTAAGTCTAGGGTCCTCAACTTACATCGGTCCATCCCTATTTGTCTAGTGAGTCACCCTTAGCTCTCTTTACATCTCATTGCATGCCCACCCGTGGAGGTGCCCAGTACCATCGCCCTGACACTATGGGTGAACACCGAGGTGCCAACCCGGGAGGCCGTTCCCTGGAGGACATGATAACTCTACTCATGGAGCGCATGGATAGGTCCGAGCAAACTCTTAGGGAGCATACCGAGCGTATGGCGAGCCGATTCAAAGCCATGGAGGACCGCGCCGAGGCTTCTGACCGATCTGTCCAAGGACTGATTGGAAGGTTAGAGAGTGTGGAGAGAACCTCTCGCCGAGACCTACCCGGCATTCTCCCGGCCCCTCAGGCACATGCTGCCCAACCCATGGCTGCTGCCCAGCCCGCGCCTGCTGCCCAGCTCGCACCACCTCGGGCTGAGGAACAACGGCAACATGCCCCCCATTTTGAGGACTACGAGTTCGACAACGATTACAGGGGAAATGGCCGGCGCCGGCATGGTCACCGACCACATAGAGATGATGAGGACGAACGGATCCTCAAGACCGTCCATGTGGACCCTCCCACGTTTGATGGGTCCAAGCCTTTGGAACCCAAGATCTATCTTGATTGGGAGGCCAGCATGGACCGGTACTTTGAGTGGTTCGAGATGACGGACCACCGGAGGGTCAGATATGCCAATATGAAGTTGTTGGGGCAAGCACAGACTTACTGGAGCAATGTAGAGAGCTTGCTCTTTCAGCGTCATGAGCCTCAGATAGGTTCTTGGGATGAGATGAAGGACAAGCTTAGGCATAAGTCCCTTCCTGCCACATACCGTCAGCGACTTATTGATAGGTGACAGAGTCTCTCCCAAGGGGACCGATCCGTGTCATACTACATCGCGGAGTTTGACGAGTACTTTTTACGATGTGGCGTTACGGAGGAGAGCACCATGCCTGTATCGCGCTTCCGTCGTGGTTTGTGGCCCCACTACCAATATGAATTGTTTCGCCGCAATGTTACCACCTTGGAAGATGCATACCAGGTTGCTCTAGAGTTGGAGCAGTTCGAGGCGGAGTTCGCTCCCGTCCAGCTCCCGGGGTTCACTTATCAGCGTGGGACTGACCCTCGTACCACGCCTACCTCCTATAGCCGGTTTTCGATGGCCCATCCCCCCGAACCCCCTCGGCAGGACCCCACTGCTCCTAGGCTCCACACTTTCCCTCCGAGGGACCCTCCCCCTCGCCCGCAGGCACCCATCCCTGCCACTCGACCTTATCAGCCTACCGTGCCAGCTCGGCCTCTTCTTCCTACACCCCCAGTCCATCGAGAGGACAAGGGTAAGGGGCCAATGATTGGTGGAACATCTCAGGGCAATGGGACACGAGACCGTTGCTACACTTGTGGTGGAGTTGGCCACTTTTCCAGCAAGTGTCCCACCCGGGGATCACTTGTTATTGCCGACACACAGGCTCGTGACCCCACGCCTGAGTTGGTGCCAGTCAGCTACGAGCCGGACCAAGAATTGGCCGAGGAATTCTTTGACGAGTTATTGGAGGGCGAGCAGGTTGACGTCCCTGGTACCTCGTATCAGGATGACGTACATTTGGGTGTAGTCAGGTGCATCCTTACCCAGCCTCAGGTGAGCGACGACTGGCGTCGCACCACCATATTCCACACATTTTGTAGGCTAGAAGGGAAAGCTTGCAAGGTGATTATAGATAGCGGGAGTTGCATCAACGCTATCTCCACAGGCACCGTCAAGCGCCTTGGTTTGACGCCCGTGGATCACCCCGCACCCTATAGAGTTTCTTGGGTGGATTCCACTTCCATCCCGGTCAGACTGCGGTGTCTGGTGCCGCTGCAGTTCCAGGCATACCATGATGCGACATGGTGCGATGTACTACCTATGGAGGTGGGAAGTATCATCCTTGGTAGGCCTTGGCTCTTTGACCGAGATGCCACCCTTCATGGTAGGTCTAACACTTGCACCTTCGACCATGATGGCCATAGGATTACCCTCCACCCAGTCCAGCCGAAGGACCCATCTATCCGCGGACCAGCTGGCCCCAGCACTACGACCACTTCTGGTCAGGGAAGGTCGGTCCACCCACTTTGTCCTCGGCACAGGCATCCACCTCATCGACTACTCCTAGCAGAGTGGACCCTCCACCCAGGAGGTTGATGATGATCAGTCCGAGAGAGATGGAACAGGAGGTGACCGGGGGTAACCCCATTCTAGCTGTCGTTGTCAGGGGCATAGAGGATGTCGCCCCTAGGTCAGAGGATGAGCATCCCCCAGAGATAGCCGCAATATTGCGGGAATTTTCCGATGTCTTCCCCGAAGACCTCCCTGGAGGCCTTCCACCTATGAGGGATATCCAGCATGAGATCGACCTCATCCCGGGCTCATCCTTGCCCAACCTTCCCCACTATAGGATGAGTCCCACGGACCATGCCGAGCTACAGTGGCAGGTCGAGGAGTTGATGAGTCGGGGATCTCTTCGGGACAGCAAGAGCCCTTGCGCTGTTCCCGCATTATTGGCCCCGAAGAAGGATGGCACATGGAGGATGTGCGTTGATAGCCGTGCAATCAACAAGATCACGGTGAAGTATTGTTTTCGCATTCCCCGATTGGATGACTTGCTTGATATGATGTCGGGAGCCACTATCTTCTCAAAGATAGACCTTCGTAGTGGCTATCACCAGGTGCGGATCAGGCCTGGAGATGAATGGAAGACGGCATTCAAGACCAAGGATGGTCTTTTTGAGTGGTTGGTTATGCCATTTGGGCTTTCCAATGCCCCTAGCACCTTCATGTGGTTGATGACCCAGGTCTTACGCCCTATGATAGGGGTCTTCTTGGTCATCTACTTTGACGACATTCTTATCTATAGCCGCACTAGGGAGGATCACTTAGACCATCTTAGGCAGTTCTGCATTGTGTTGAGGCGTGAGACTTTATACGCCAACCCGAAGAAATGTGCTTTCATGTCTGATCATATCACTTTCCTCGGGTTTATTGTGTCGAGAGATGGAGTCTCCGCTGATCCGGAGAAGATTAGGGCCATCCAGGAGTGGCCCGAGCCCCGCACACTCCACGATGTTCGGAGTTTCCATGGCCTAGCGACGTTCTACCGTCGCTTCATTCGTGGCTTTAGTTCTATCACTGCCCCAATCACTGATTGCAAAAAGAAGGGGGCATTTGTATGGACCAAAGCCGCAGCCACAGCATTCCAGGACATCAAGGAGCGTATGACCCAGGCACCTGTCCTTGCACTTCCTGATTTTTCTAAGGTGTTTGAGGTCACATGTGACGCTTCTGGGGTAGGCATTGGTGGAGTATTGAGTCAGGAGTCCCACCCCATTGCATTCTTTAGCGAGAAGCTTAACGATGCCAAACTGCACTATTCCACTTATGACAAGGAATTTTACGCAGTCGTCCAGGCATTGAGGTATTGGAGGCATTATCTTTTGCACCAGGAGTTTGTCCTCTTTTCTGATCATGAGGCCTTACGATTCCTCCATACCCAAAAGAAGCTGAATGCTTGCCATAGTCGTTGGGTGGAGTATCTCCAAGAGTACACATTTGTGCTCAAGCACAAGGTAGGGGCGGAGAACAAGGTCGCCGATGCGCTGAGTCGGCGGATGATGATGTTGACCACCATGAGTGTAGAGGTGGTAGGTTTAGAGAGGCTAAAGGATGCCTATGCTAATTGTCCAGATTTCGGTCCGATCTATGTAGCCCTTCAGGCCGGTCCCTCGCGGGATTATAGCGAGTTTGTGCTACAGGAGGGTCACCTATTCCGGGGTGACAAATTGTGCATCCCACGGACTTCGGTTCGTGACTTTCTTACTTGGGAGATGCACGCGGGGGGTCTTGCTGGCCACTTCGGTCAGAACAAGACCATAGAGTCGGTCGAGCATAGATTCTATTGGCCTAGTTTGAAGAGAGATGTTGCTCGCATCGTGGCCCAGTGCCGCAAATGCGCCATGGCCAAACAAAGGAAGCAGAATACCGGCCTCTATACTCCCCTCCCCGTCCCGGATAGTCCATGGCAGGACATTAGCATGGACTTTGTGTTGGGATTGCCCCGCACCCTCCGACGGCATGACTCCATCTTTGTGGTTGTAGACAAGTTCTCGAAGATGGCATTATTCATTCCTTGCTTCAAAACCTCGGATGCCTCTAGAGTAGACCGTCTATTCTTTTCCCACTGTGTCTCCAGGTTTGGACTTCCCCGCACTATACTGTCCGATAGGGATGTACGCTTTACTAGCTATTTCTGGAAAATCCTATGGCATATGATGGGCACTCAATTGAAATTTTCCACGGCATATCACCCCCAGACCGATGGTCAGACTGAGGTTGTCAATAAGAGTTTGGGGGATCTTCTTAGGTGTCTTGTCCGAGATCGAGTCAGGGATTGGGATTTGGTCTTACCCTTAGCCGAGTTTGCTTATAACGATTCGGTCAATAGGTCTACCGGTATGAGTCCCTTCGAGATTGTCACTGGCCGTAGACCCAGAAGGCCCATAGACCTAGTTCTATCTCCCATCCAGTCCCGTGTGTCTGAGTCAGCAGAGTCTTTTGCCGATCACATTAGACAGTTGCATGAGCATATCCGTCGTCACATTGAGTCCAGCAACGCACGATACAAAGAATTGGCTGACGCCCATAGGCACCACCGTGAGTTTCAGGAGGGTGACTATGTCATGATCAGGGTCAGACCTGAACGGTTTCCCTCAGGAGCCGTGAAGAAGTTGCATGCTCGTGGTGTCGGTCCCTTTCGGGTAGTGAGGCGAGTCGGGTCGAACGCATATGTTGTGGACTTGCCAGAGGATTACGGGATCAGCTCCACTTTCAACATCTCGGATCTCGTCACTTATAGGGACCCAGCGGTGATACCCAGTGAGCCCTTTGAGCCATCCTCGCCCATTGTGAGTGACACCACCCTTGAGCGCCCACCTCCAACCTTGTTACCTCAGCAGCGAGAGCAGATAGAGTGTATACTGGATGAGCAGGTGACTACTACTCGAGGCGGAGTGTACCAGCGCTATTTAGTGCGTTGGAGGGGACGGCCTGCGTCCGATGACACTTGGATCACCCGGGACGAGCTACAGAGGATAGATCCAGATCTGCTGGATCGATACCAAAGCGACCCGGACCCTTACTCGACGGGGTCGAGCTTCTCCCACCCGGGGAGAATTGGTGCGGACACTAGAGCTAGTTGCCGGTACCAGAAGCGTAGCATGCCGACTTCCTTGTGGTTGGGTGACAGCGCAGAGCTTTCGTCGGAGCTTTGACATTTTATGTATTTACTTTGAGTGTATTAGTGTGTATTTTTATTTTAACTTCTAGTCGGGTCAAGATTGTAATATGGGCTACTCTTCATGTAAGGGGTCCAACTTCTAAATTGGGCCTCAAGACCATTAGGAGCCCAATTGGACCTTCTAGAAGACTTGGACCAAGGTTAGTGGGTGTCCTTTGGTGCTCCTTATCCCCCATGCTTGTCCCCCACCTACACTTGGACCAAGGTTAGTGGATGTCCTTTGGTGCTCCTTGTCCCCCATGCTTGTCCCCCACCTACCATTGACCAATATTAGTGGATGTCCTTTGATGTTAGTGGATGTCCTTTGATCTAGATCTAGGGTGTGTCTATTTATAGTCTCTTGTATCATTTGTGGAGAGGCTAATGAAAAAAAATTGGAAGAGAATTAAATTGGAGAAAGCTTGGTGTGCCCCCTCTCTCTCTCTCTCTTGTTCTTGAGTGTTCTTCCCCCTTTCTTCCTCAATCTCTCCAGATCGGAGTATAGATCTTCTATCTCCCCCTAAATCTCTTCCTCATCTCTTCTACTACCTGCTGGGATCGTCCATCGCCGCCGCCACCGCCGCCGCCGCCGGAGCCGCCAACAAGCCGCCACAGCCCCGCCGCCGAGCTGCTGTCCAAACCGGTGACCTGCAGATCTGAAGCTCCAAGAAGAAGCCATAACTTTTGCTCCAGCCATTGGATCGAGCTGATCTTTTGAGGATAGGTTTCCCCGTGTCTCCCCCGGCACCGGTTAAAATTTCATACCGATCAGAGCCCGTTTGCCCCTCCTCCCAGTCATTTGTTTACCCACCTCACAACCTGCCCCAGTGTAGGCCTGCGAGATAGATCCCAGTAGAATATTTTTATCACCCCTAAAATGTTGTCCAAAGTTCACAAAAGACCTATGTGCATCTTCGTAACCCTCCCCTCTACCCACCATAAAAATCCCAGGTCCTAGTTCATTCATTTGAACCCCGGTCAAAGCCCAAGAACAGGCAGATCCATTCCTGCCTGAGAGATCTGTCGGTCCGAGCCAGAAAAGATACAGTCACGCAGAAACTGGAAATCAAAATCAGACCGTTGGATGAAGCTGAATCTCCAGTATGTTGAAGATCTTCAAGTCATCTTTCTAACGGCGCTAACCACGCTCCAATCCGACTTCGGATCTGGTCGTGCCGGCCGTTTTCGTGGAAGTGCGCCAGTCTGGCCTGAAACTGGCCTGCGGGACAGCATTGGGGATTAATTCCCAATAAATTTCCCAACTCACCACCGGCGACCACCGCTCCCGAGCATCGACCCGGGGCTCTCCAGAGACTCTCCCTCCGGTCGCCGCTGCCAGAAGACGCCCGAAAGCTGCCGTCCCAGTAGTCGGGCCCACTTGGAGCCTTGTGGGCCCCACATTGAGCGCCACCACCGTGCTGCCCGCCACCGCTCGGAACCGCACATTGCTGCCCGCCAACCCCTGAACGGCGCTCCCGGATAGCTGGTTGTGGCCTTTTACCTCCCCGCGTGGAGTGGGCCGTAGTTTATTTTTACTGCTGTAATTAAATATTAGTTTGTACCGGGAGTGACGGTTCACGGCCGGGACGTCGTCGCCACGCCGTGAGCGTGGAGGTACACCCGTAACTCTTATTGTCTTTCTGCTTATTTAGTATGCACTTTACTGCCGCTGCATGTGAGTAGTTATCTTTCCTAGCTAGTTTAATTTTAATCACCGCTATGAGTTGTGAGAGCGAAACCCGTCCCGTGACTCATTCCGAGCACGAGAGTGAGCCGACTACCCAAAGTCTCAAAGCCGGTTTCCCAACCGTGCACGATCGTCGCGTTTCCCTTGATGGGGACGACTGTGAGTAGCGCTTCTTGTTTGGGATAAGTTCATCTCTTCTGGAGCTCGTCGGTGCCGCGTCGTAGTGTGTTGCTGGTCGCGTCATCTGTCTAGTCGAGTCTCGTAGTTGTCCCGCATCATGACCTAAACTATCCTCAGATCTAGGTTAGGGGAGAGGTATACAAGGGATAACACATTAATCCCCCATGTGGTCAAAAAAACTAAAATAAAATACAATTCGTGGGAGGGGGCGCCCCTTGACTAAGGGGAGAGGAATATGGACTTTTTATACCCTTTGTCCCCTTGAATGGTCAAGTCTTCTAGAAGCCCACCTTGGACATTTGACCAGCCCCGCATGGGCCCTAGAGCCTAGGTGGACCAATGGGGAAGAAGGTGGGGGCCCCTTGCTGGACCTACTAGACTTTTACAAATAAACCCAAACATCCTTAAGGACTAAGAAATTGGCTTATAAAGCCTTACGATTGCAAACCCATTTTCCCAAGGATATAAAAGCAAACAAAAGGACACAAATGTAAACTAAAAAGTTAGTGCTCGATGTTGATTCCCATCAATTCTCCCCGGGTGAGAAGAACTCGACCCCGTCTAGTAAGGGGTGCGACTGCTCAAGTAGCTCCTGCAGATCTGTCACCAAACCTGGAAGCGTAGAGCACGCTCCACTCCAAGTAATCGACACCTGCTTCTCTCGTATAGATTTGATATACTCACGCTGCTATGGGAATGAGGCTAAAGGTGGACACTCCGGGGTGGGGTCACTCTCAAAGGGGAGAAGGTGGCTCAAAGACTCACTAGGAATCACCGCTAGGTCCCTTTATGTGACTAGATCCGATATGTTGAGGTAAAGCCGATCTCAAATTCCGGCAAGTCTACAACGTACATAATGGATCCGACTTGCCTCGCACTCGAAAGGGACTAACATCACGAGCTGACATGAGACTGTCTCGACTCGATGCATGCAGACTCACTATGCACTCGAAAGAAAAACATGGACTCACACATGACCCTAAACAAACCTACTGTTAGTCCGACTCATACATATGCAATGGCGGACTAGAACATCCGAATGTGTGCCATGCATACACTAGATGCAACCGGTGGTAGGCAGAATGGGGGAATCCTAGACATCCTAAAGTGATCCACTCATGCACAGACGGCCCTTTCGATTTGGGAGGTTTGGGAGGGCTAGGAGTGTCGAATGCATCTTCTTCCTTACCCCTATATGATGACCGTGGAACGGTCCCCTAGCTGAGTGTAGGTGGACTAGCCCATGGGGAAGGGGTGTGGTAGTGGACTCCCTCGAAAAATTGGAGTAAATGTGGTGGGTCAAGGGGTTCACTAGGGAATGGGTAGAAGGGATCAAACAAAGTATGACCTCTCGAGCTGGGTTCCCACATGTCATGGTCCCATGTCGGAAGTTCTTGAAGGTGTAGGTGGTCACCTTCATGCACTAGGGTATAGGGGACGGTGATCTCTTATAGAAGGTATGGTTCCTCCCTCGGGGTAAAGGGAGTGAAGTTTGGCTCGACCGGCATGGGAAGGTATAAAAGAACCTCCGTGGTGACATGACCCATGGTGCACGCGGACGTAATGGACCTTAAGGCCGGATGGGTGAAGCTACGACTATTGGGTTGGTCGAATCCTCAGGCCAATAAGTGCGTCAACCGCCATTGCCAGTCTAAACCCTTAGCAAGGTCATCCAATGTATCAACATGGTGACTAGATCGGAATGTGATATGGAATGAGTTGACTAGCACTAAAGGTAGTGTGGGGTCCATGGATGGATAGCATGATGCTCCATGGACCAAGCCTATCTTGAGCCAACTAAGTAGTGGCTCGGCGATGAAAAGCTTTCCCACCCGTTAGAAACACGGGTGGCTCTGGCTGAGGTAGCTCCGAATAAAGATCGGAAGGTGGGGGTGGGGGCAAAGGAGCTCTCATGGGTGGGGAAGGACTGACCTCCCGGATGGGAAGAGGTCCTTGGGACCCCGTAGGTGGGGCTGGGTTGGGGCTATCGGCTATGACCTCCCTAGGCTCGGGTATGGCTACCTCCTGTCTCAGAGGTGGGCAAGGGGAGACCAATGACTCAATATAAGCACACCTCCTATCCACCCGATCCGAGATCATTTGCACAAGTTCAGCAATGGTGCGGGTTGGAGTAGGGGTATCGTGGTGGATTTTCCCGTAATCAACCGGCCTAGGCTTGGGTCTAGGCTCTACTACGTGTGGGGCTCTTTACCTCCGACTATGACAACCCCGGTGGGAGGTGATTGGGTGAGGAAGGTTGGAGGTGGTTGGGTGGGGCTGGTTGGGGAGGACCGGGTGGGGAAGGTAGACCCTCCTAAGCTCCCTCTTCATGTCCCATCATGACTCGATGAGCCATTGCCTCCTAACTTCCCTTAAGCGTTCAATGTCGTCCCATTTTTCGGCGGCTTCATGAAGAAGCGGCTCCTTAGCAAAAGTGAATTCCGCGGCCTCGGATATGGGGTAATAATCAAAGTATTTGCCCATAGCGGCTTCCCAATGTCGGTAGTCGCTCGGGACCTTGGAGCCATGAAAGTTCGAGGCCTCGGGCCTAATGAAAGAGATGGGATGGTTTCCAAACCCATGGGTGTGCCAACAGTCATATCGTTTGGGTGACCGGGAGTCCATTGGAAATGGGGAACTACAAGATGGACATGCCGACAGTTGGATAAGACACTAGACACGACTCTAAAATGCGTTGCAAAGTTGGAATGCCGACTCGACTATAAACCTAGACTTAACCAATAGACGGTACTTGGCGGAGTTACGGGATCCGAAGATCCTCTCTCGCAAATGTGCGACCTTCCCGATAGGTGTAACCTAACGTTCGGGCAACCTTTTGATATACCAAATAACGGAATGCAAATGCAACCTTGGACCGACTTAGAGTTAGACTCTTTTTTTTATTTTTAAACAAAGACTACCCTAGACTCAACCTTTCGCTCTGATACCAATTTGATGCGGGACGGGACATGACTCGAGACTAATTGACATGCGATCCTTGGACTCTAAGCAAGCTCGCGATCGTCCCTAATGAGGGAAGCGTACGGATGTGTGTGGTTGAAAAACCGGCAAAGAGCTAGGGTGGTCAACTCACAATTTCGTGCCCGAATCGGGTCACGGGACGGTCTCGCTCTCTCTCGCAGCAGTGATTGATATGATATAACGAGCTAATTTACCCTATCACTCATGCGGCGGCATACAGAAATATACGAAATAAGCAACAATGCCGAGTGGGGAGCGAATACGATACCTCCACGCTACCGGGTGTGGGGAAGACGACCCCGGCCAAGTACGGTAACTCCCGATACAATAATTATCAAATAATTACAGAAATGAATTTCTACTTTCCAGTCCACGGAGGGAGGTAAAGGGCTACAAGTGGGCCCGGGAGGACCGATCTTGGGTTGACGGGTAGCAATTCGGACACTCCGTCGGCACGGCTCGGACGGCGCAAGCTGCTGGATGTGGGGCCCACGTGCTGCTCAGATGGCCGAACTGGGCGGGGTGGGTCCCACTGCCAAGGGGATGCCTGGAGGAATGATCCTTGGAAGGCGACCGGGCTGGCGTAGCTGGTGGGAGGCCGGGCGGCTCCAATCGCCGGGCGTTGGAAGATGCAGACCCGAGCATGTGCTGCCGTTTCAGGGTTGCGTGACCCGACGAAATCGACTGCTGGGATCAGTCCCGACGTCGGATCGACGCGAGACTGGCGCCGTTGGAAAGCTCTTTCAGAGAGCTACGAGGCAAGGCTAGAGAAGGAATTTTGTCTGCCTCTGTAATGGCCTTGGCTGAATTTACAACCTACTGGTTCACAGAACTAGATCTAGCTGGATAGATTTGGAGATGCCTGAGAATGGGGTTTGACCAGAGGAAAAGTGGCGGATCTGGAGGATGGGAATTTTATGGGAGATAGAGGGGAAAGAGAGGAACACGCAAATATTTTGTGTGGATTTTCTAGAGGTGGTTTGACAGGGGAAGTGGATTTTTGACTGGACAGGGGTCGGATCTAGACTACACAGGACAGAACAGATTTTGGTCTGAGTTTTAATTTTACAGAGGGGTAAATGAAATTCTAAATTATTGGAAAAATTTGTAGAGGTGGGTTTTGGTGGGCAGAAGTCCCAGTTCAATTTTTAGCTTGTTCTAAAATGGGGAAGGGGGTCGAACAAAGGAAGAACAGGGCTGTGGTAACAAGATTTGCACAGGGACAGATCTGTGTGGGTCTAGGAACTTACATGGAAAAGAAATTGAGATGGGGGTCTAAATTCGAAGGAATTTTTCTGGAGGTGGGGGAACATGTGTGGAACCTACCATGAAAATTTCAGCTTTTTCAGATCTGGGGTTTGGGAGAGCAAATTCTCGAAGTAGGCCTCTGTCCAGCAGAACAGCAACCTAGACAGCAACCCGGGAGATGCTACGCGGCGGCTCGTCGGCGGCACGAACGGTGGCGACGGCGGTGGTGAAGAATCTAGATACTCAGGAGAAGGGATAGAAGAGGGCTTCTCACCCTAGAGATTGGAGGAGGAAGGGGGAAACCAGAGAGAGATAGGGGAGGGCGCAAATGTTCTTGCCAATTTCACTTAATTTTCTTTCATTAATTCCATCAAAATGAGAAATACAAGGTATTTATATGAAAATACAAATGACCTAAACTATTCTTAGATCTAGGTTAGGGGAGGGGTATGCAAGGGATAACACATTAATCCCCCATGTGGTCAAAAAAAACTAAAATAAAATATAATTAGTGGGAGGGGGCGCCCCCTTGACTAAGGGGAGAGGAATGTGGACTTTTTATACCCTTTGTCCCCTTGAATGGTCAAGTCTTCTAGAAGCCCACCTTGGACATTTGACCAGCCCCACATGGGCCCTAGAGCCTAGGTGGATCAATGGGGAAGAAGGTGGGGGCCCCTTGCTGGACCTACTAGACTTTTACAAATAAACCCAAACATCCTTAAGGACTAACAAATTGGCTTATAAAGCCTTACCATTGCAAACCCATTTTCCCAAGGATATAAAAGCAAATAAAAGGATATAAATGTAAACTACAAAGTTAGTGCTCGGTGTTGATTCCCATCAAGGTCTCTTGCGATGCTTCCGAGGTTCGTATTGGTGGTGTTCTGAGCTAGGAGACCAACCCCGTTGCTTATTTCAGTGAGAAATTGAGCGATGCTAAACTGCGTTACTCCACGTATGACAAGGAGTTTTACGCGATTGTGTAGGCCCTTCGACATTGGAGACATTACTTGTTGCACCAGGAGTTTGTTTTATTTTCTGATCATGAGGCGCTCAAGTATCTCCATGCCCAGAAGAAGCTCAATTTTCATCACAGTCGTTGGGTGGAGTTTCTCTAGGATTGTACCTTTGTGCTGAAGCACAAGGCCGGTGCGGAGAACCGGGTGGCCGACGCTCTGAGTCGTCGCGCTTATAATTTGTCCACCATGAGTGTAGAGGTGGTTGGGATGGATAGGATGAAGGAGGCCTATGCGGATTGTCCAGACTTTGGTCCAATTTATACCACCCGCCAGGCAGCACCGTCCCGAGAGCATCCTGATTACACCTTGCAAGACAGTTACCTTTTTCGGGGGAGTCACTTGTGTATTCCGCGGACTTTAGTTCGCGACTTCCTCACTTGGGAGATGCATACGGGAGGTCTAGCCGGCCACTTCGGTCGGAACCAGACCATCGAGGCCGTTGAGCATCGATTTTATTGGCCTAGCTTGAAACGCGATGTTGCTCGCATTGTGGCCCAGTGTCGCACTTGCACTATGACCAAGATGATGAAGCAAGTTTCTGGCCCCTATACTCCTCTTCCTGTGCCCGATAGGCCGTGGTAGGATATTAGTATGGATTTTATTTTGGGGTTGCCACGGACCACCCGCAAGCATGATTCTATTTTTGTAGTGGTTGATAGATTTTCCAAGATGGCCCTCTTCATTCCTTGCTTTAAGACTTCAGATGCCTCTAGGGTTGCTCGATTATTCTTCTCTAGTGTAGTGAGCCGATTCGGACTTCCTAAGTCCATTGTGTCAGATAGAGATGTCCGGTTCACTAGCTACTTTTGGAAGACCCTTTGGCATTTGTTGGGCACTCAGCTCAAATTCTCCACAGCCTACCATCCCCAGACTGACGGACAGACTGAGGTAGTCAATAGAAGTTTGGGGAATCTCTTGAGGTGTTTGGTTAGGGAACGCAAGAGGGACTGGGATCTCATTTTGCCACTTGCCGAGTTTGCATATAATGACTCAGTCAATAGGTCCACGGGCATGAGTCCATTTGAGATAGTTACTGGATATAGACCTAGGAAGCCAGTGGATCTAGTTCCCTTACCCATGCATGCTAGGCTGTCGCAGTCCACCGAGTCTTTTGTCGAGCAGGTTAGGGGTTTGCATGATGCCATCCATCGCCACGTAGAGACCAGCAACACTCGATATAAAGAATTAGCCGATGCTCATAGACACCTGCACGAGTTCCAAGAGGACGATTACGTCATGATTGGGGTTAGACCTGAACGGTTTCCCTCTGGGACCGTGAAGAAACTTCAGGCTCGTGGTGCTGGCCCCTTTAGAGTTTTAATGCGAGTTGGATCCAATGCATATGTTGTAGACTTGTCGGATGACTATGGTATCAGTTCCACATTCAATGTCTCAGACTTAGTCGCATATAGGGACCCGGCATTGATCCCTAGTGAGTTGTTCGGGCCTTCTCCACCGCTTGTGAGCGAGCCCTCCCCTGAGAGTCCACTTCCAGCCATGTCACCTCAACAGCGTGAGCGGAAAGAGTCTATACTGGATGAGCAGGTGACTACAACTAGGAGTGGCACATATCACCGCAACTTGGTGCATTGGAGGGGACGGCCCACGTCTGATGATGCATGGATTACCCAGGCAGAGCTGGAGAGGTTAGATCCAGACTTACTGGAATGGTACCTGAGCGATAGAGACCCTTACTAGACAGGGTCGAGTTCTTCCCACCCGGAGAGAATTGGTGAGGACACACGAGCTATTGATCGACATTACAGGACACGTCGTGCGGCTCGAGCTATGAAGAAATCACTATGGCTTGGAGACAGCTTGGAGTCCCAGTTATGAGGCAGGATTTCATCATTATTTGTATTCTAGATTCCTTTTTGTAGGCCTTTTGAAAGCCATTTGGTTAATAGGTCATTTAGAGTCTAGGTTGAGGGAATTGGGTCATTTTGAGTGCATAAGGCCCAAGCCTTCCTTCCCTTGGTATTGGGCTAGGGGCACCCAAGGCCCATCTAGGATTCCAAGGAGGGAAAATGGAGCCCATAGATTTCAAATTTCAAATGGGTTCAAATTCAAACTCCAAGGAGGGAAAATGGAGCCCATAGATTTCAAATTTCAAATGAGTTCAAATTCAAACTCCAAGGAGGGAAGATGGAGCCCATACTTTATATATTGTCATGTATTCCCCCCCTTGAGGGATTTTAATGAATGAATGAATGAAAATAAGAATATTTTGCCAAGAGCCTTTCCTTCTTCTTCCTCTCCCTCTTGGGTGCGATGCCCTAGCCCCCCCCCCCCTCTTGCAGGTTCTTGCTCCTCCAACTGTTGGGAGGCGACCTCCCCATCTTCTTCTCAAGCTAGGAATCCCATGGATCAAGGTTTTGCTGCAAGCTTGGAGGAGGAACCTTGCTGCCCTGCGCACCCCTCCCTGGGTGTCTATCTGCAGAACTAGATCAGGAAGATTGGGTTGGCACCCCTTTCTCCCGTCCTCAAATCCCATTTACTTATTCATAGCTTTTCTTCCTCCTCCTATCTCCAATGTTCCCTGAAAATCCCATATTCTAACTCGTCCAGTAGCAAAAGTTGCCTTTGTAAGCCCTTTCTCTACGCAGGCTGCCTCTATGCAGACCTACAGGAAACCTGAACCATGAAGATCAGATTGGGACGCCCTCTTCCCGACCTCTGATCACTTCAACCTCTTCTTCACTTTTCTTCCTCTACCTGTCCCCCACCTCTCCACAAAATCTTGCACCAAAACTCGCTATGTGCACGAACGTCCCTATAGAGCCCTTTTGGTCGCGCAGACTATCCCTATGCAGTCCCGTCGAGATAGTGCTCAAACATCTCCAAAGGGACGACCCCAAAATCGTCTCTGAATGACCTGAAATTTTGAGCACTGTCTAACCACGTCCAAAACCTTTCCCCAGGGTTTTCTAACAATTTTCTGAGCCCATTTTCTGTATTTTCCCTGCCCATACTTCCTACCCTCAGTTTTGACTGCACTAAACTGCAGAGCTGAGCCCAGTCTATTTTTACTTCCCACGCCTAAAACCCCCACTGCACGCCACCCTGCCACTGCTATCCAATCACCCCATGACCCTTACCTATCCACCATAGAAAACCCCGCTCCATTTGCCACCTAGAAGCCCCGGTTCTAGCCTGATCTTCAACCCACGGTCCTGCTGCCTGAGGACAGACCAGAACGAGTAAGGTATGTTACGAAATTCGTAACGACGTCCTTGGTACTCAGTTGCAGTCGCCACTTCATCGGCGTCCCTGGGACATCTTCAAAAGCATCCACGACAATTTTTGTGACCAGCCGAAGAGCAGAAGGTGGCGTACCGGGCTCATCTTCCTGCTGCTTCTCAGCACCGTGCAGATTGGCCAGCAGTCTGCCCGCCCGATCGAGGTCGCACCGGAGCTTCCCTCCCGCGCCGACGACGTCCAGCGTCTTCCCGAGCGGTCGACGTCCCTTGCTGCCCGCATCTAGGGACCGTTGCTCCATCCTTGGCGCCAGGGACTCGCCTTCCTTACTGCTGGACTCAGGCCGATTCGTGGGAGCAACGTAGTCCGCAGCCGTACGTGGACGACGAGCTTCACCAACCCGGTACCCGTCACCCCACTTCGCACGATCCTCGGACTTCTCTATGTAGCCTTTTACCTCCCTTCGAGGAGTGGGCCTTGTTGGATTGTATATTTTGACCTTTGTACCAGGGATCCTGTGACTTGGCCGGGCTTCTTCCCCATGCCCCGAGCGTGGAGGTACGCGACCGTTCTCCTTCTTGGTTTGCTTGCTCATTTAGTATAATATCTGGATGCCGCTGCTTGTAAGTCCTTAGGTTCCTAGCTCACTTATTGTTTATATTACTGCCACGGTAAGAGAGCGAGACTGTCCCGTGACTCGTCTGAGTCACGAGTGTGGAGTGACCACCCTAGACCCTACCGGTTTCTCAACCATGCAGATCGGCGCGCTTCCCTCTTTGGGGTGCATGCGAGCTTGAGTTCTTGTTGACTGGCGTATCTTCCTTCTTTGGAGAACGTGGTGTCGAGTCTATGCCCTTCGACCTGTTACGTTTTTGCTAGTCGTAGTGTCCCCTTAGTCTCATACTCATATAGAGTATTAGCTTGCATAGTGTTCCTCATCAAGTCCTTAATAAATCATCTATAATATCCTGCTAATCCCTATAAGCTTTGAATTTCGGTCACGCTAGTAGGTCTCTCCCAATTCTTTACAGCTTCGACCTTTGAAGGATCGACCGCAATACCCTTCTGGGAAATTATGTCACCTAGAAAAGAAACTTCTTCTAGCCAGAAATCACACTTGCTAAGCTTAGAATATAGTTTGTGATCTCTGAATAACTGCAAGGCTTTCTTGAGATATTCTTCATGCTCCATCTTTGACTTGGAATAGATCAAAATGTCGTCAATAAAGACCACAACAAATTGATCAAGGTATGGCCTGAATACACTGTTCATCAATTGCATAAATGCGGTAGGTGCATTGGTTAGGCCAAAAGGCATAACAGTGAACTCATAGTGTCTATACCTACTCTTGAATGTCGTTTTATCAATATCCCCTTCCTTGATCTTCAATTGATGATAACCAGATCTGAGATCAATTTTTTAAAAATATCGAGCTCCCGAAATATAGTCAAATAGCTCATCAATCCTCGGCAATGGATATTTATTCTTGATTGTGAGTTGGTTCAATTGCTGGTAGTCAACACACAATATCATTGACCCATCCTTCGTTTTGACAAATAAGGCAGGAGCGTCCCATGGTGAAGTACTCGGTTGGATGAATCCCTTCTCCAATAACTCCATCAGTTGTTCTTTTAAGTCCTTCATTTCAATAGGGGACATCCGATACGGAGCCTTAGAAATAGGTGCAGCTCCCAGAATTAAATCAATAGAGAAGACCACTTCTCTCTCCGGAGGAATACCAGGCAACTCGTCCGGGAATATATCAGAATAATCTTGAACAATAGGAATATCCTCTAGATTGGGTTCCTTATACTTGGCCATAGTCATAGAAACTAAGAAAGTCACACAACCCTTCTTCAATAATTTATTGGCTTTAAGGGCCGAAATAAGGAATAGGTGTCTCGAATGTCTGACACCAGAAAATAAGAGGTTGGGGTACCCACTAAAGGTCACCGTACCCAATTTGTAGTTAACACTAGCACCATATGTAGATAACCAGTCAGCTCCCAAAATAATATCATATCCTTCCATCTCTATGCATACTAAGTCAGCCGGTAAGTTGTAATCGTTGACTAGAACTTCACTAGTAGGGTAGAAATATTTAATCTCCAATCCTGCTCCAATAGGAGTAGTAATAGTAAGTTTGGGTTTTAACGGGACAGGCCTCATCGGCAAAGTATCAGCAAAGCTCTTAGATATAAATGAACGCATGACTCCAGTGTCAAATAAAATAGAGGCAGACTTTGAGCAAACAAAAAGAGTACCTTCCACAATGCCTCCTTCTTCGGTAAGTTCTGCATCCCTAAGAGCTTGAAATCTACCTTATTTTTTCATAGCAACTGGAAGTTTTTCCGGCAGAGCTTGCTCGTTGAGGAGTGGACAATTCGGGATTCTTTGATCCTGACTCCCACAGCGAAGACAGGCACCAAGTCTTCTCCAACACTCTTCCGCCTTATGTCCGGGCTTTTCACGATGCTTGCATAATTCCTTTGATGGAGTAACAAAAGGGACAATTTTTTTATCATTCCATCTTGGCTTCTTGCCCTTTTGAAAGTTACGCCCATCTTTAAGGGAGTTACGCCCATCATTGGGCCTCTTCTTCTTGAAGGAGGGCTTGAAGTTACCAGAGCTAGTTACTGGATCCTTCTTGGCATCTCTTCCTCGAATGCGATCGGACATCTCCATTGCATCTTCCAAGAGTTGAGCTCTTCTCACCGCATCAGTATATACTTGGATATCCATCGGGGCGAGTTGAGTAATATACTGGGGCTTTAAGCCATTTCAGAATCTCCTCGCCTTCATCTTTTCGGTACCCACAAGGTGTGGTGCGTACCGGGACAATCTTGCAAATTGAGCTTCGTACTCCACCACCGTCAAACTCCTTTGCTTTAAGAAAGTAAATTCTACAGCTTTCCTCTCTTGAACTCGGTCGGAGAAGTACTTGTTGTTGAAGTGTTCAACAAACTCTTCCCACAACACCTGGTCGTGTGATAGAGTTGCTTCATCCGACTCCCACCAAGTACGGGCATCCATTTCTAGCTGAAAGGTAGCAAGTAGGACCTTCTCCTCATCAGCACATTACATGATGTTGAGCCCCGGGCTATTTTGACGAAGATACATGGTTCTATGTTGGTGATTTGCATTGAATACATGCTTGATAAATGTTGATGAATGAATCACATCTTGGTTAGTTTCATTGTATTTGCATGCTATACATGTTTTGATGGCTGTTTGCAAGATCATGAAGCTAGAATGTTGCATATCTTATATGTGTGCATATTGATCAAGTCACAGATCTGAAATTCAAGCTTATGTAGGTTCAAGGTTGATGTTAATTTGACTGAATTCATGGTGAGCTTCCATTCTAGTTTTCAATCCATGAATCCATGGTTATACCCTCGTTTCAATCAGTTTCATAATGTCTTAGAATGGGGATGTATGGGGGCATGCTGGCCTTGGTCTTTAATTCATTGCATACCTTTAGTTTCTGGATTTCAGTGCGCCTGAGAGTTCTCGAGCCTTCGGGTCTCTCTATTTTCATGTTGGTTGGTTGCATGGGTTGACCCCAAGGGTCGACCTCTGAGAGTTCAGTTCTCAAAACCCCACGGGTCCAGGCTTGGAAGCCACGTGGGTCGACCCCAAGGGTCGACCCCTGGGTGGTTTTTGTTTTTGTTCTTTGCTGTTTCACGAATGTGCATTGACCTTCACATTTGTTGTTTTGAAAAACTTGCACCGACCCATCTTGCTACATAACTTGCACCGAGTTTCACTTAGTGCACAGACCTTGGTCTTGCTTGCACAGACCTTTTCTTGTGCGTGATACTATCTTTGCACCGACCTTCCCTTGCTTATTAATAAGTGCACTGACCCTACTATTCAACACTTGCACTGACCTGCTCTTTGGGTCTTTCACATTGTGCACCGACTTGTCCATAACATGCACAGACCTTGTTCATGAATCCTTGCACCGACCGTGGTTGCATTTTCATAAAACTTGCACCGACCCTTTCATATCTAAAGCATGTACCTTATATGCACCGACCCATTTTTTTGCTATTTCGTAAAGTTTGCACCGACCTTGGCATTGCACCGACTGTCATGTGGCAAGTTTAAAAACTTGCACCGACCACATCTTACATTTGCAGTGGCATATGCACTGGGTTTGCTCATGTGCACAAATATTTGCACCGACCTCATCCTATACAATATTTGCACCGACCCTACCTTTTTCATATGCTTAGCCTATGTGGTTTTTCTGTGTGTTGGCAGAGCATTTTAAAAAGAGTGTCGACTCTAAGAGTCGACCCTTCTTCTGGGCTGTCCGGATCGTGTTTTTCGGATTGGTTTCGAAAGACCCTTTTTGTTATCCGATTGGACTGAGCTTTTCCACCCTTACCCTTAGGGTTTCACCTATCTATTGGGTGTATTTTTAAAGGGTTTTGAGAAGGGTTTTGTGGTCTTTTGCTAATGCTTCTCCTTGCTATAAATATGTTGCGATCCCCATTCATAGAAATCATTTTCTTGTGGGCTAAGACTCTTTTATCTTTGCAGGAAGAAGTAGGAGAGGAAAGGGGTGTTCGTACACTGCTGGAGGAGAAGGAAGACAATGCCGAGTTCGATCTCCATGAGTCTGAGCTTAGATCTGGAGGTCGCAACTACTTCCTCGTCGTCCACTACTTCGGGCGTGCCATTCTTCAAGACCGGCTTCTTCCCTCACTCGCGGTTTATCATTCCAGTGCTCCCTTCGTTCATCTCCGAGTCTGGTTGAAGATTTAAGGGGAAGATCTACATTGTTTATTTCATTTTAAGCTTAGATTGTTAATCTCAGACTGGGCTTTGTATTTTCCTATACTTATTTGTCTATATGATTTTGGAGCTTGCTCCGTGTGTGTGTGGTTTCTCGTTGTCGTACGAGAACCCACGTGTGTGGGCCGTCATGCCTGCGTGTGTGTTGTGGTTGCTGCCGTCGTGCAGCGTGTTTAGTGGAATCCTCTCGAGTTGAGAGGGGTGGACGTAGGACGGCACTTGGGTGCGTCCGAACCACCTAAAAGATCGTTGTCCCGTGGTCTACTTGCTGTGTGATTGCTGGTTCTTTCCATCCGTTCAAATTACGAGTCCGATTCGGTGAGCCGAGTGTTTTATCAACTATCCTCTCATTTATTGTTATCTGAGTGATCATCATCTAGCGCTGTGAAGTTGTGAGTGCTTGATTGCTTATCATTTATATATTTTAATCAAGCTTGAGTCGGTGAGGCTCATCATTTAATATCATTGTCTCTGCATTTTATCAAGAAAGGGCTAGTGTTTATCTACCATCTGCATGATTTGCTTTAACTTTGTTTCAAAGGGTGGGCAATCAATTCAACCCCTTCTCGATTGTCTTCCTAACCGGGCCAACAATTGGTATCAGAGCCTCGGCTCTGTTTTCATCTAGAAACCTAGCAGTTTAGAGAGATTTGTTAGGAATGGCTAACAATCTTAACAAGGGATTAATGCCCGAAGGGCATTCTATTCATAGGCCACCTTTCTTTGATGGTAGTAACTACCCCTATTGGAAAAATAGGATGACTGGCTTTCTACGTGCTCAAAGTCATGAAATATGGACTGTCATTAGGAATGGTCCGTACATCTTACACCCAGATGAGGATATGTGGGATGATGATAGTATCAAGAAGGCCACTGTGAATTTTAATGCATTAAATATTAGTCAGGGTGCTATTCACCCGAATGAATATGCTCATGTTTCTATGTGCAGCAGTGCGAAAGAAATGTGGGACAAGCTCAAGCTAATTTATAAAGGTACCACATGTAGACACCCAATTTTGGCCGATAAATTGAGCATTTTCTTTGTTCTCCTAGTTAATGCCCCAAATTGATCCTTAGGGATGCCTCTCTATTCTTGGCCCAACATTTCAATTCCATACCTTGGATCTCGTCGCGAGTTTGGCATTCTCGCGCTATCCGTTCTCATCGCTTTCTTGCTCATAGTGTGTTGTGGATCTAATTGGAGTTATCATTTGAGCAGTTGTTATTCCTTGACATTTGATCATTATAGCATCCACTTTGGATGTTATTCTCACTCAACATTTGATTAAATGGCTGCCCAAAGGATACTTCTCTTTTTTTAAATCATTTAATGGGCCTTTAATTATCACGCTATATCGTCATAGCGCGTTCTTCATGAACGTGCTATAGACATATAGCGCGTTACCAGGCAGATCCCTTTCCAAACCGGACTCCCTTCTTTCGACTCAGAGTCCTTATTTGGTAAGTTTCTGGTCGTGTTTCTTATCCAGGAAGGTTTCTAAACCTAGTAGGAGCCTTTCCCCCTCATTAATCGACAGGATTACCTCAATTTGAGCCGCCAAATCATCGGATTGAATTGAACTCCGACCTAGGGTTGCTTCTTGATCTTTCTCCTATAAATTGCACCCTTTGGCCGTCGTTTCAAGGGGATGCCACTCGAGATGTTGATGAGTAGGAGGAAGTTCTTCGTGCCAAGTCAATAAATCCTCGCTCCTCGCACATCCAAGGGAGTATTTAGGGGCTCTTTTCGTGTTATTCCTCTTTCTTCTTTTCCTTTCCCCAATTTACGAATTTCAATCTTTGCATAGCATTGCATATTGATTTCAAAACACTCCTTTTACGAAATACATGCATACACACACACCACACCTATCTTTTGCCCTTCCATAGGGGTTTAAAAACCACCAAACCCCCAGTAATTGAGCCCCCCGTTTGCATGCTTTTGATTAAGAATAGGGGTAGATTCTACTAAAATCTCGATCTAATGGGCCTTTTGTTTGTTGTTTATGATTGTTTGCAGACACTAGAAGACTAATACGTGGAGCCCTTGCACCTTGTCCGGCCTTGGAGCAAGGAAGGAACGAATCCAAATAGCCCGCTTCCTGTCTGATGTTGCGCTATATGTTCATAGCGCGACCTGAAGAACGTGCTAGGATGATATAGCGCGTTCATCTCCAGGCCTACGGCTGGCCCCTCAAGAATTTCTGAGGTATGTAGCATGCCCCTATTTTAGTCTTTTATTATTTGGCATGTTTCTGGCCTCAGTGGCGATCACGGATCTTATTAATGCATGTTTCACCCCTCTTTTATCATCGACTTTAGCGCTTTTATCTTGCTAAATTATCTTGCTAAATACAAATTCATCAATTTTGGGGGTGTTCATAATCCATAATATACAAATTGGCGATCACGGTGGGACCCTTTGCGCTACCACGATCGTGCTTCTAGTTGCCTGCTTGTCCATACATCAGTGTGTGTGTTTATTTGATTTTTGGGCTTTTCCCCACTGTCGTTGATCGCGCTATGTGTCCATAGCGCTTTCTGTAGATCGCGCTTGGGACATTTAGCGCGTTCATCACCTGAGGGTATTCTCAGGTACACCTTCTGTTGGGGTTCATCTCTGGTGGCATCTTGTATATTTCTTGCTGTGTACTTACATATTTTTGTTTTATTTGTCAGTTCTAGTGTAGATGTTCTTGCATAGCATGGCATTCATCTTTGCATTTGATTTGAGAGACCTCCTCTCTCTATATTAGGATTCCACACACCTTTCTTGGAATCGGGACAACCCTCCATTGAGCATTCCGTCTCTTTGGACCAGAAATTCCTTTTCCAAGACCTCCGTAAGTCCCCGCACCCGTGGATTCCCTCACGGACGCCGGGCAGGTTGTACCTTTGAAGTCTCGGGTTTAGTTGGCCTATACATGGTGAGAGAGTGTTCCTAGTTGGCACCGGAGAAAATCACATTTGAAACTAGGTTCATCACTTGAGTGATCACATCAATTTGTTAAAAATCATTAATTCACCAAGGTTCAAATAAACAAAAATCAGCGGTAACCATTCCAACTTGTGTGCTTCTTTGCAAATTATTTTGTTTGAACTTTGATTGCATAATGGCTTACCTTGATAGACAAAATAACATGTTTAATCTTAATGAGGATGCACAACCTAGCACATCCTATATTCCTCAATCTAAACATGCTCGTCATAATTCTCATCATATTTTCAAGGGACCATATCCTCATTCTTATGGTGTTGCCCGGCCCCTGGGCAATGACCAATCTCATGGCCCCTCGATTCAATCGCGAGCCACTACTCCTACGGGACCGTCTCCTCCCGACGATGAGAAGGTCTCCCAGATCTTGCATGCATTAGATCATCTCACCCCTCAACAAATCCAAGCCCTTACGACCGTTGTTGAGGGTGCATCTCATTCATCTCATCCTCCTTCCAATCCTACGCAGGTGGCCCATCACCCACTTCCCTCTTCTATTCAGATTCCTACTCGGGTAGCCCATCACCCATCTCCTCCTATTCACCCTTCTCCTCGGGTGGTCCAATGCTCGCCTCCTTCTATTCCTCCTCCACCACGGCCCCAAAGCCCATTTATTCCTTGTAACCCGGCCCATCCGGGTCCTTCTTTGGGTCAGCCCATTAATCCCCTTCCACGGCCTTTTTATGCGGCCCCTCCTTCAAGGCCATGCCAACCCTCTGTTGCTCAAATCACACCCCTCCAACGAACTCTTCTCGACAAAGTCACTTTGTTGGAGGAACAATTAAAAAGGGCTACGAGCCCACGGCCTGCTCCTTCAACTCCAGTCAATTCCCTCCGCGTCGCTCTGAATGACATTACAAAGATGGAGAAAGATTGGAAGGATAGGAGAGACGACTACGGCATCGACAATGCAAATAAGCAAGAGCCGGCGGGTTTCAACGTTCAAGTGGACGCCATCCATCCTCCACCCATTCACCCAGTTCACACATATGGCCCTCCACCTCCACGTACACAATACCATTACATTCCACCACCCACATACATGCCTCCACTATGGTGTCCACTTGAACCAGCTGATGAAGAACCGGCAATTGAAGAATTTGAGGTGGCATACGACGAAGCTCCTCAAGAAGCACCCCTTCCGGGTTTCCTTCGCTTCCCTCTTCCTCCACTACCACTTGATGAACCCCTTGCTCAGGACGAAGCCACAGTCCCCGATCTAACCCCCATTTATGAGACCCCTTGGTGTTACAATGATGGGTCGACATTCCAATCACCCACACCGCCACACCATGAGTCTCATCCTGTCCCTAACACCGCTCGCCCCATTCGGCATTTTCAACGCACTAAACCTTCACCTCCCATAACCACACTAGTAGCCTCCATTCCACCGGTCTCCGCCGAGCCTTCTATTACTCCTCTCCTTTGTCCGCCACCTCAGCCGTCCACTATGCCTATAACCCCTATTCCACTACTTAACCCTTCACCCTTACCTGTGGCTAGTCCTGAGCAAGATCCACCCTTTTTTGCACTCGAGCCAGCCCCGACTGCTTCCGAGCAAAGGGAGAAGCTCGACGTGTTTGAACCTTTGTTTCCACTCACCCTTCCTCCAACACCTTCCATTATATCTCCACCATCCATGGAACCTTCCGCCTCCACTTCACACCTCTCTACCACTCAGAATGGGGGGCTTTCATCAAGTACTTGTGCCGAAGATGATCAAGAGCCGGGCAAGAAGGATTTGGCCATGACCACGCTATTCAAGATGCAAGAGTTTGTATGTCGGATGCCGATCCGGGTTGTTGTGCCAAGCATGGTCGAAGAGGCCAATTTCCCATCACTGCTCACTTTGATGCCGTGTAAGTTTGTGCCCAAGGAGCGGGCAGGGCACCCCTTGTTCCAACTTTCAAATCTTGAACCTTTTCTTTCATACAAGGGACGAACGCCCATCTTAATCAGTATTCTTCATACGCTACAATCCTTGGGCAACACGATGCTTCCTATCCCAACTTTCCAACTCTCTCACACTGTTGCTTTCCACTCTCCAAGGGAGTTGTCATTTACCTTTGAAGCTTCGTCATGGGCTTGTGCTTTATCCATTGGGCCGATTGGCTATACACTTTCACTACCATGGAGAGGCGGTTATCTTGGTGCTAAGGGGCCTTCCACTATTTCATCCACCTTCTATTCAATGTCATCCACATTCTTGTCTATCACATTTTCTTCATGGGCCACTCCAAGGGTAAGGAGGGGGATCTCATCTTCTCGCCCTTCATGTTCTTCATATTCTTTGCATCTCATGCATTTTGTTACATCCATGCATTCATCGCATCTGTTGCATTGCATTTGCATACATTTGCACTTGTTCTTTCCTGGGTTTCCGGACCCGTATCTTCCCCGCCATCCGGAACCTCTAGATATTCCGCATTTCCCATCATATTCATCTTCATCCTCTTCCAATCCACTCTCCCTGGGGCATCACGTCCCCTTTCCTGCTATTTCCCTGGAACCTCCAGGTATTCTATCCCTCCTCTTAGGGCATGACGCCCCTTCTGATTCCACTATTCCGGAACCTCCGGATCTTTCTCTTCTCCCCGGGCATCGCGTACCTCGGCAGTTTCCTCCTCCGGAACCTCCGGATCTTTCTCTTTCCCTTGGGCATCACGTCTCATGGTATCTTCCCCCTCCGGAACCTCCGGATTCTCCATATTGTTCTTTCTATCTTCTTTCGGAACATCCTGACCCTTCTAATTCCATTCCTCCGAAACCTCCGGACCCTCCATCTTTCTTCCGATTCATCTTTCTGCTCCTCCGGGACATCACATCCTCCATTTTCTTCCTCCTCTTCCATCATCTTTTTCCCTATTTTTTCCAAGGGCACCGCGTCCCTCAACATTTTATCCCTCCGAAGTCTCCGGATTCTTCCTCCTATCATGATTCTACTCCACTGCCTCCGGACCCTCCGGATCTGCCTCTTTCCATCTACCAATTTCTTCTTCTAATTCCTCCTGATCATGGGTCCGACCCAACTTCTTCCATGTCCACTACCTTGGGCATCTGCCCTTTCTCCCACTGCTTCCGAGGATTTAGTCCTCACTCCTCCTTCTAATTCTCCTCTCCTTCTGTAAACTGTTCTATGTGATCAGGATCTCCGCGCCTCAGTGAGGGAGTTCTAGCCCTCGCCTCTCTTCCTTTTCTCCTTATTCGTCTGAGTCTGGTCTGAGCACCACTCCTTCTTGTTAAGCCACTTTAAACCCTTTGCTTCCAATCCTTTTATTCGCTAAAAGAGGACTATCCCACGATGATCAACCCCACCTCTTGCGGCAACTATTTCAAGAAAGATTGCAAGGTAATATGTTGAGGTAAGTAAGCATTTTTATGATATCATTACCTCATTACTTCACGCATGATTTTCAAAATCAAGTGCTTCTTAACAAGATTAAAAGTGGTGTCTTAAACCTTTATCTTAGGCCTTTGTTTAATTGAATCATCATCAAAAAAGTCTTTAGGCTTGCTTCTGCAGCACCTTTGGTTAATAAAAACCCCGCGCTGGGAATTCAACGTTCTCTCCCCGCTTGTTAAGAGTAACCCTTAGCTGGGCATCGCACACACTTCACGGCGTCCTTAGCTGGCTCTTTGGTAAAAATACCGTTGCTACTTTGGCCATGCCATGAGTATATCTGAAAGTCTTTTCTCTTCTTTGCTCGGCCGAATGCAGGGGCAAGAGGTTAACGGATAAGATGACCAACTTCGGTAATCCCCAATACGAGAGAAGTCTCAAATAGGGGCAGTCTTGACCCAAACTAATATCAAATTTCATGATACATCTAGCCAAAAGGGCTATTATGAAAAATCAAGTCAAAATTTCAATAAATGCAAAATTATGAATTATGGCATGTCAAGAGTGGCGAAGTCCCCGCAGGGAAAACCCTGGTCGTATGCATGTCAAGGGTCTAAAAATCATAGGCACAAAGCCCCGGCGCAACAGACTACCTCTTTGAGGGGAAATACCTTGGAAGGAATTCAAGTCACAATACCTCCCATCTTGCATAAAGCTTATCCTCAATTATTCTTCTCTTCTCCCCTAAGACCGAATATTTCTCGGGTATGGCCTTGGTAGGAGCACCGTTAACCAAAGGTAGCTGGTCATGGGGCGCCACCTTTAAATGCACGTCAGGCTTTGGGCAGTTTTTGGACGAAAGGGGAAGGAACTCGGACCCTTAGACAGTGGTTTAAACATCCGTTGATGCTGCATTAGTAATGTCTAAGCCAAAATTCCAAAAAAATGAATATTATCGAAAATCCAAAAAAATGAATATTGCCAAAATTCCAAAAAAATTTGAATATTGCCGAAATTCCAAAAAAAAAATCAATATTGCCAAATTAAAAAAAACTTTTAAGCATTTCCAAAACTTTTATATCTTTTTAAAATCAACACAAAAATACAAATATTTCTTTTGAAAACTCCTAAAAATTTGCATATTTTGAAAATTCCAAAAAAATTGCATTACATTTCTGATGGCATCTTTTTGTAGAGGCACGCAAAATAAAGAACAAATCACAAGAAGTGCAAACAAATATCAACAACTGTCTCATGTCAAAAGAGTACAAAAAGAGAATGGATACATCAATCTCTCTAGCTCTCCCCTCGACCCTCCTGGTCTCCCCCTCTACGAGAGCTCTCAGCCTCCTCCTGTCCTCCCCGGGAAGACCTAGGAGGAGCCATCTGTACCCGGGAACCTGAAACGCTGTCACCATGTGCTCCCCTCTCAGCATCTTCCCTCCTCTGGTGCTCAGAGGAGGTAACTAAATAATCAGTGCTCGAGTAGGCTCGGGAGTATCCCTCGCGCTGGGCCCGCTCACGCCCTCGCCGATAACGATCCTCCGCATCCTTCGCACGCTGCTCGGCCATTCCCAATCTAGTGATCAACTGCACTCTCTCCAGCTCACGCTCCACTCTCTCTCTGTCTCGCTCCTCCCTCTCCCTCTGCCGCTCGCTCCTCTCCATACCAAGAAGGGTGCGCAGCTCTACCACATCTCGGGGAAGCTCCTCCGCATCATGGCGTCTCAGCTCTGCCTCCACTGTCCGCAGCTCTTGCTCCTGCATCCGAAATCTTGGTCAATAACTGATAATAATAAAAAAAATTTCAAGACTAAGATTAAAAGAACAGATTGCTTACTCTCTCCTGTAGGGAGGCCTCAGCTGCCTCCGCCCGAGCAACCGCACTAGCGAGCTGGCTCTCTAGATCGGTGTGGTCACAAGCGGGCTGGTTGAAGATGAAGCACCATGCAAGGATCGGACTGCCTCCAGCTCCTCGCGCTAAAAATAAAAAGCATTACCATTAATTGAAATTCAAATCCAAATCTTTCTAAGTTTCAAGTGCTTACCAGCTCATCGACGGTATGCTGGAGGTCCTCACGCTGTCGGATCGTAGAGTCGAGGAGTCCCTGTACCATGGCCAGTCTCCCCTCTATGTCAAACTGCAATAAACACATGATAATCACATATTGCATAATCAAGAACAAATGAATTTAAAGGCATACCTATCCACGAGCGCTCTGATAAACTCGGCTGCCATATGCCTGAGAGTATGCCTGGAGGTAGGCATCATCTGAATCCGCTCCCGCAGGGACTGCTCGGCCACGCCTCTTCCAATCTGCATACTGCTCCCGGGCACGCTGCCGCCAGTCGTCTGTCCCCTGGAGGCCTCGAAAACGTCGTCCAGGTCGTGGGTCCGTCGCCTGGGTCGGGAACTCTACCACCGCCTGGTGGAGCCCTAGTGTCCTCATGATCAGCCTATGGTATAGTGGCTCGACCAGGTTGAGGGCGTGCAACCAGATCTCTCTCCCGAAGTATGGGATGGCCGCCTCCACCCAGGGCATCACCTCGGCGTCCCTCTGATAGGGAGTCCAGACCACCTGCATAGTTCAATTAATTATTGCCCTGGATCTCATTTAGATAATATAATTCAATTTTAAAAAAATCAATTTTACCTCTATATGGGGCATCAATCTAGCGTCTCCTGGATGTGGGTGACCTGGTCCTTCAGAGATCGGCTATCTCGTGTAGGGGTCCATCGTCTGGCCAGGGGCAGTCGGTCCCCTCGATCCTCCCAAGCACGACGGAGGGTAGGAAGATACAAATAACTCCAAACCTGAAATGAAGCTCATGTGATCAATATAAAAGGAAAGTGCATAATTTAATTCATAAGTTTGAGGCTTAGAGAGATACCTGAAGTAGAGGGTAGAATCCCCCAAGTGAAGACTGGAGTGAAGAAATGCCGAAGCTGTCAAACAAGTGGGCAAGGACTGCCGCACCCCAAGCATACCATCCAACTCTGTCCAGATCCTCTAGTAAGAGTAGAAATCGGCAGCTCACTGCATCACCCTGAGTCGCTAGAAGCAGCTTGCCAATCAGCAGAATAAGGAATCTCCTCAGCTCCATGTCTGCTTGTGGGCCGGCCTCAGTCGCGAAACTCTCTATGGCCCCAGCCTCTAACCTCTTCTCATGAGCCGTCA